>VZRX01023873.1:62049-97310 GCA_013398075.1 Notiomystis cincta
TTTAGAGAAATGCACAGCACTGCACTGCACTGTTCTGGCTGCCCCAGAACACCTTTCCTCCAGCTCTGCTGTAACAGCAGCAGGCAGAGAGGGCTGGGAAGGGGCTTCAGCACCAGCCTGTGGCTAAAGGCTAAAGTCACCTTTGCTCATCAAGCTGTTCTGGGCTCAGTTTTGTCCAGTGGCTGCAGTTGCCACAGGAGAGGGAAGACACTGTTCAGACATAAGCTGTGACCATCCATTCTGCCTCAGAGAAAAGAGAAAACTGCTTTCTATATTTATTAATATAGGCGTAGCCATAGTGGCTGACAGCCTGTTTTAGGAAATAGATAGAAACTGAAGCTGAAATCATCTGTCCCATTTTCAGTGTACAGACTAGGAAGTGTTGCCTGTCCACCCACACCCCTGAGCAACCACCAACCTAAATTACCTATAGGTTATTTATTTTTCTAAAAAACATTCCTAGCTATGACAGCTACATGTAGTAAAGGAGGAGGGATTTTCACAAACCATTCCTCAGAATTTCCTTGTCATAGCTGGATTTCCATGCTGCAGGTGGGGGTAACTGACTCAGCACTTTATAAGATTACCCTGCCAGTCACTTTTGGCCCTGGAGCAACATCCATCACCAGCACAGCCTTGTGTGGTGCTGGGCATGTGTACATCACAGATAAGATGAGCTTAACCCTGCTGTTTGGTAAAAGCTGACCAACATCTGCCAGCATGCTGAAGAGAGGCTTTGGAACTGGGAGGCAGCAGTGGAAATAAATTTTGTTATCACTGTGCTACCTCTGATTTACTGCTCTGAAACTAGGATAAAGCAGCCAGGAGCAAGCAGCACTATAAAGATATCGTTTTAAGCCTCCTTTTTCAAAGAGGCTAAGACAAAACCCGCAAATCTCATAGCCTCAGTTCACTGTGTTGTGCTGCCTGTGACTATTGCTGTGCAGATGGATTTCTCTTAACAAATCTGAGTCTAGTGGCAGCTTTCACAGACCATATGCTNTGTTGTGCTACCTGTGACTATTGCTGTGCAGATGGATTTCTCTTAACAAATCTGAGTCTAGTGGCAGCTTTCACAGACCATATGCTGCCCCAGGCACAATGGTATAAGGTGAAGTAAGGACACACAGTCAATCTTTTTGTTAGCACCAATTTATGTTTCAGCCTTTCTGCTGTTTTTGCAAGGTTGTGAAGTTTCTGGTGCAGAGGTGGGGCGAGGGGTGAGGATGCAGAGAGGAGGGGGTGCAGGCTGAGGTGCTCTGCGAGTGCCAAGGGCAGCTGGTCACAGCTGTTTCTCAAGCACTGTGTGCAACTGTACATCACCCCATTGGCTGCATGCTGCCCAAAGGCACCTAGGTTGACCCTTCACTGAGGCTTCCCCGAGTCCAACCATGCACTCTCTCCAAAACAGGTCTCACCAGCTCCATTTCTCATACCTCAGCTTTGTGTCTTCAAAATTGGTCTTTCTGTCCTGTGACATTCATGTTTGGTCTTCCACTGCACTGGAGTTTGTTCACTGTCAATCACATCATGTTACCTACTCCAATATTCTCCATCCTTAGTCACTATTCTCCTTCTCCATGTGAAACAGCGTGCTGAACCCTTGCCTCCCTGCTGCCTTGGTATCCCTGTGCCTTACTGTGACAGAGCTTTTTCTTTGCATTGTGTCATTTTTGGTCTCTCTCTTCATTTATCACCAGTTTGCATTCTGACTTTGGTTTTTATTGAACTGCCTTGTACTTTCCAGTGACAGCTGCTTAGTGTACACATTGCTAGAGGTTGGCAAACTGCTCTGATTTGCTTTTAAAAATTGCAAAGTATGCAGTGAAATTCAGAAGTTTTGGCCCCGTGAGACAGATTTGCTTCCACAGTCACTCATCTTGATGTAAGGAGCATTCAGAGCAGGGCAGGAAGCCCAGCTGTACTTTGAGCAAAGTCCATGAATATTAGAGGCATTACCAACTTAGTGCCAGGGTGAAAAATCACAGCTGCAGATTGTTTCTAATTGCAAAGGCAAGCTAACCAAGACAGAACAGTGGAAACTTGGTGAAGGAATAAAATTTCCAATTTCTCCCATTCCTGTGTATGTTGCCTTTAACATACAGTACCTCTGAATCCTGTAATTCAGGCTTCAGAGGCTGGCAGTTAGAAGTGGTGCTGCAGAAAAAGAGATCTGTAGGTAAGCCTCATCTTTAACCCAGCTGGAGATCATAACTCTCCCTGTAGTCATTATCCTGTGCTAAGAAGTCTCCTGCATTTCAATCTGAATTCTGAACCAGAAAAAAAGGAGACAGTGGTTGATTTTTCACCCCTCTTGCAAATGCCAAACCAGGTCAGCATTATGCCAGGTCAGCACTTAGAGTAACGTGTTGAATACTGGATTTTCCTGAATTACTATGCAAATGTACTTTTCAGCTCTTCTCTTTCTAGCACCAGGAGAAATAGCAAATGGAAGTTTGTCAGCTACTCCAACTCATTTCTTTCGCTGTCTCCTTACCTGTTCCATAAACCATGGGCACACGTGCAGACACCTGGAGCCCACACGCAGCCAGGTGTTCGCTGCTTGCTTTCGTCCCGCGCCACGACGCACGCTTGGCTTTAGTTAGACCGTTTTGTTTCTCGATTCCTCGCGCATCCCGACGGTCTCTAATGCAGTCACTAACCTCTGTTTTGCTCTCTTGGCTGCCAAGGAACTGCCTTGTTCTGCACTAGCCCCGTCCCTCCAACCCTGCTTCTCCCGGCCAGAGAGACCAGCGAACCGGCGCCCACCGTCACGATGGGCCTCACATTCCCCTACTGCCTCACAGTCGCAGTCCACCGGAGACCTGACTTCCTCAGAGGAGCGTGGAAGCAAGGAGCTGCTGGCAGAGACCCCCAGCCAGGGAGGCGAGCCGGCCTGACTCCGCACGGGACAGGGCGGGCACCGCCCGCCTCCGCCAGGTCGCCCGCCAGCCGTCTCTGCCACGAAGGAGGGACGCCCGCTTGGAGAGCTCGAAGAATGTTCTCAGACACAGCTGCTGAATGTCCGACCTGGGAAACAGAGGTGTTTCTAGAATGAAACAGTTAATGTGCCTGTAATAACTTAATTTTTTTCATAGCTGAGAAAACTATTTTTGTCTCCATCTTTTCTACATACAGTATATTAACAAAAACAAAACAAAAAAAAAGGGTTAAAATGATATAAAGTAAGATTTAAAATAAAATGTAAATTAAGTTTTAAGGGAATTTGAATACGTGCTCGCGCTCTCTCCAAATACTGACTGCCTTTTGGTTATATTTGCACTGTTACGTTTTCAGTTTTGGTTTTGGGTATTTTGGGTTGGTTTTCTTTTTTTTTAATTTCATGTAAAACTAGGGTCTTAAGTTAATTTTATTCTATTTTAATGTCAGTGTTATCGGTTTTTAAAGGTAAGGTTCTTAAAGATGCTTCAACTGTCTGAAGCGATACCTTTTAAGTAGTGAAGAAAGCCATTAAGCTCGTTCACTAGACTTGTAATTAATTGAGATGGAGGGGAATACAGGTAAACACAAGTAAATGTGTTAAAAAAAATAAGAAAAGAATGCCTCAGAAAGTCTTACAGAGTTAGCTGTAAAATACACCTACAATACTTGACTTGCATGCCTCTGGGTCCTCGCACTTTAGTGCATGTACATACTGCTACTGTACCATCACATAAATGTGAGTCAATCTGTTTCACTGTAATATTGTTGTGAATTTACCTGTACTGTACTTTTATTGTTGGTATTCTTGCATTGACTATACAAAAAAAGAGTTTTTAAATTATTGTTAGCAGTTCAACTGGCTATGTACAGCGTTTACTGAGAACTTCCTTCGTTTTGGAAAAACCATGGAAATCTCTGGGCTTACTAAATTGTAACTGGTCTTGTTTAAGAGTCTGTTGGAGACCATGTGAAGTGGAAATAAAACACTCAGTATTTACAAGCTGCTCGAGTGCTTCATAATGTTTTTTTTATGATAGTACTTCCCAGGTTCATTTAACTGGGGGAAATAAAAGCCCCCAAACTCCTTCTTTATTCATAAGGGAAGAAAAGAGCTTCCTTATATGAAATAAATCACAGCAAAAACCCAAATATTATGCTGTGCTCCACGGATTCCTGTGAACACTGGATCAGACTGTGGGAAGGTTTCTAAATTCCCTCCCTGAATTCCACAAAACAATGGCTCACACAGATAGTAGGACCCATCTTCTCAGTTTCTCTGAGGCCCTGTGGCTTGCTGTTTTCTCACTCATGGGAGTGCAAACCAGCCAGCTAAACAGAGCACCAGAAATATGACATGTCCAGTATTAATCTAATCTTATGTACCATGTGCATTACGCACAGAGACCAATAAACAGGGCTTTTGTAAAACTGAAGGCTAACAATGAGAAGCAAATGCAGCCAAGAATTCACACTTCTGAGAGGTGGAAACCTCTCAAGCTACTTTGCCTGGGACCATCTGTTTGGCCACATGCTTTCTCTGGAGCCCCAGAACTGCTCTGACTAGTTATCCCATTGCTGAACTGGCTCATTCCCGTTCTGTTGCCTTTGCTGAGGTTTTCTGAGGCTCATTTGTTGAAGAGCACCATCTGGGCTCCCTAGAAGCCTTCCTGGTTAGCTCTGTCAAGAAATAAGCCCTTCACATCCCGTCCTGCTGTGTTGCAGCCGGCTTTCTAGGAAGTTTAATTCAGCTGTGGGATAAGAGCAAGCTCCCTATCTCCCAAATAGCAGCCAGTTTAGGTCTGATTTCTCCCATGTCAGCTAGGGCTGTGGCTATTGACCCAGGGTCAGAATGTCCACCTGTGGGTCATCATTGCAAAAATGGCCACTTACCAAATGGGCAGTGACAGAACAGTACTGGTCTCTAATGGCTCTCTGGTGCCACAGCCAGAGCAAGGGGTGTCCAGTGCCACTGCAGAGCAGCATCAGTCATGTTAGTGATAGCTGCCTTCCCAGCTGTCTCGAAGCCTCACTGCTAGCCTTTTTCATGAATTAAGTATAATCCCTGAGTCTGAATGCCTAAAATTGTCCGTGGCGGTCAACCTGCTTGCTCACAAATCTTCCTCCTGCAACACATTGCTGAATTGTTGCACTAATTTCAGTTTGGAAGGGAAGGAGGAGCACATGCAAGAAGTGTTTTGAAGGTTAACCACAAGAGTCACAATGGTTATTGGAGAAGACTAAGCCAAACTGCAAAATCCTTGTCTGTTTCCAAAAACTTCCAGTAGTGGCTTTGCAGGGAAAAGGAGGAGGTTGCTACTTCCTCTAAAGCTCTTTCTCCTTGATGAAGTAATTTGAAGTTGTAAATGAACGAGCAATGTTGACAACCAGCAAGTAAAAATTATATTCTGTTTCTTGTGACAGCTGTAAGGTTTTTTTAATGATGCACCAGAAAATTCAGGGCACTAATCTGTTACTTTGATAACAGGAGATGGTATTTGCCTTTCAAGTCAAGGATATACCAGTTTGCAGAAATAGCTGCTGGCCATCCTGAAGATCTGTGAGGATAAGCAGCTGCCTGTGGCTTGACAGGTAAAGTGCTTCTGAAACAGCAGGAATCACTGAAACAAGAGTGAGAGAGCAAGCAATAGAAAGAAGGAGAAGGTTAAGCACAAATAGAGATTCTGTGGGCAATCTTAAAAAGAATGACATTAATTAAACATAATCTTCTCTCTAGTCTTATTAGTGAATACAGGGACATCGAGAAATATCTCATGTTTCTGCTGGCTCTTTGGAAACAACAGGGCTTTTCTCTTCCAGTATAGCTGCTGGTGGTTTTGGGACGTTCCTACCTGCCCTCACATTATTCCATCATGTTCCATAATTACTTACATAAATCATACAAAAAATGACAAGTCTCTAGTCCATCTGAAATCCTTTTAAAACCTTCTGAGAGAAAATGAAAAGCCTTTTTAGAAAGTCTGCAGTTCAGTGTCTGTGGGGTATCCGAATTATTGCCTCATGAATAATCAGGGCAGGAGAAGCCTCACAGATTGCCACACAAGTTAATGTAAGAGGATAAGAATAATCTGTCACAGCTTTGTTTGGTAAGGCTGAAATAGATGGATTTCACCCAGGGGTTTGTGGTGCCAGAGATGATGGCCTTGGGATATTGCCTGCTCCTGCAATACAGAGGGGATCAGGAGCAGGACTCTGACCTGTGGCATCCCTCCCAGTCCAGACAGGTGGCTGTAGCACCCCAGGGTGATGGAGTATCCCTCATGTCTCAACATGTGTCCATGTGGGCACCATGAGGAGGAGAAGTCACCCCTTTCCCCCACTTTCCTTCATGCCCCTCCAGTCATCTGCTCACAGAATGCTGCATCCCCTTTACACATCAGGGAGACATGGATATATGTACCAGTGGCAGTGCTCTACAGCCTCTTAACTCACCAACCCAGGCTCACAAGAAATACCCAAAATAGGACAATATGGCAACACCACACCTGTGTTGTGCCTCAGCACCTGGAAAATGACCAGACTTGGACCATCCTTCCCCATTACCCGTTTTCCTTCACATCCTCCTCTGCACAGAGGAAATCTCCATGACCATACAGTACTCCAAGGCATACATTTTTCCCCTGATCCCTTCCTTTCTTGAGTGTCTGAACCACCAAGCTCCTCCATGGTCTCTTTGGTGGTATCCCATTTCTTGCTCACTCCCTGTTCCCCAGTTTTGACTATGTAAATCATTGCAACATGCTGGAGTATTATTAAGCTGCTGAGTACATATAATTTTCATACGAAATGACAGCTAATGTCTTCAGTCTCCACACAGCCCAGCCTGCTTTGCAGAGAGGCTTAATAGCTTTGAGCAAAGTCTGCTTCCCTTCCCTGTTATCATCCTCTTATCCATCATGCTGAATATGAGACATATAACCTTCAGGTTTGAGTGAGAAATGTTACTGCCTTGCTATAGATGTCTCTAGAATAAAAGACTAGCATCTGTTGCTGAAAAACACTTTTTATTCCCTATCAAAGCATACGTAGGACTTCTCTCATTATTCAATCTTCTTTGTTTTGGTGTTCAAACATTTTCTGGAGGCCAATCTTGTCATCCTCTGAAAAAAAAATGCATGAGAAACCCTGAGAGCACTTGATTTGAGCAGGATGTAACCCAGGAGGGAGGGATCAATGGGCTGCTCAGAAAAGTCAGTGCAGACTCTCATCCTGAAGCTGGCCTGAAGAAAGGTGATGCTCCCTATGGAGCAACTATTTCGAGGCCAAACTGGGCCTAGGGCTGCACAGGTCCAAAGTAGCTCCAGGATTTGGCAGCCAAGTCCTTGATTTGACAGCCATCACCTGCAGGTTGGAACTACAGGAGGTCAAGGAGTGGGTGGCAGAATGTTCCCTTTCTGGGGACAGGGGAGCCCAGGGTGGTGGACTGAGATCTGAGGAGAGAAGGTCATAGCAAAAGAAAAAATCAGTGTACTTGGCAGCTGCAAGTAGATTGATATCTGAATGAGAAGAAGGAAAAAGAAGCTGGTTTGGATATTGAGTTTTATATGTCTCTTGATGGCAAAAAGCCTGGCTGAGCAATGTAAGCAGATACAGCACTAAAAGGGAAGAGTGCTTTTAGGCTTTGAAATGTGAATCCTATTAAATCTCAACTATTGCAAATAGCAAATTTTGGTTTGCCCTTTTAAATCCCTAGGTTGTTTGTTTGTGGTTTGGGTTTTTTTTAATATCCTGTAATTGGATTTTTTAATTTCTACAGTAAGACTTTTGAATACATTTACACACAAAAATGTCATGGACTCAGGTACTCTCCTAATCCTCCTTCTGCTCCTCTCTCCCACTGTGATCCCTCTGGATTAGTCTGCAGAGGAGAGAGCTGAGTGCAAATGGATAGGCTCATCCCACAGGCTTTGCTCAGCAGGCACCTCTTTCTCACTGAGTTGGTTGGAACCAACCTGGCTCAAAAATACTAAGCTTTGCCGTAATGGAATAAGGCATCATTCTGGGGTGCTGAGAAAAGTTCACACTTTTACATTGGAGACAAGCAGTCCCTGCATTTTAGCTATTAAGGATTGCAATGCTAAGTGCTCAGCAATTTAGAACATAAATCTCATTGATTTTCGGCTCAGGGAGGAGACTGAAGTAACTAAAGACATATGGGGAACTTTTATCTCAAATCTCTGACTACAGCTTCAGTATGTTTGTCTTTAAAATACAGCCTCAATTCCTGATGTTGTCTGAGAGAAGACATGCATTGTGTTGTTCCTTGTTGGATTTTCTGCACACTGCATTGGCAGGACTAAAAAAAAAATCCACTTTGCATATATGAATGAGAGGAAGAACAATAAAGGCCATGATTTTGTCACAGCTATTTCCATGACAAAACCAAAGACTTTTGAGAGGGAGTTTTCTTACTACAATGTCACTGTGGTTTGTCATGGAAATCAGATCTCAAACAGAAAACAAAGCCCTGGCTTCACAAATTTTCTGTTCCCCTTAGTCTGAGATGCTTCTGGCAACACCTCTGCTTCACTACGTAGACATAAAAATGTAAGTTAAATATGTTGCACAGGCATCTTAGATGTCTTACAAGTAGGTTCTGACATGTACTCATATTAAACAAAATATATTTTTAATTGTTTTTTTTTTTCTTTAATTAAGTAATAGGACCGTGAAATAGTTGGAATGAAAATTGCAATAAGAATGTGGGAAAGACAGAGCCCCTGGAAACCAACACCCTGAACTGTGTTGGGTAAACAATGAGTCTCATTCTGATTTCCTGGGGAGCAGCCCTGGACCTGTGCCTTGGCTTTAGCAAACCTTGAGTGGTGTCACTTTCAAGGGAGGACACACGAAGGGACAGACCTTGCCTGTCTGTAACACTGACAGCATCTCTCAGCAGCAGTCCACGTTTGAGTGACAGGGAAACAACAGCTGATGAGCTGCACTGTGCTGTGCTTTTCCCAAAAAACCTCAGAGCCTTCAGCAGGACAGACTGAGTGGCCAAGCCATGAGTGCTGATGAACACAGTGACACACAGTGGAGGAGACACGGTGGGACACTATTCCCTGAATTATGCAGTCTTTTTCACATCAAGAACAGAAGCAAAATTATTCAGAAACTGCAGCACTATGGAATAACACCTCCTCAGGTATGTGGGTTGTTTTTACTGAGCAAATAATTAGTGCATCTTCCTAGCACAGAGCTAAATAATTTAGAAGAAACTCCACTTAGAACAGTCTGCCTGAACTCTTGGTCAGCAGGTCTGGTTTAGGTGACCAGCAGCCCCCTGGCCAACATCAGTCATTTGTGAAGAACTGGGAGAACCTGCACTTGCCCTGTCTCACAACCACCACTTAGCCCCTGCCAGCTCCCAGAACCAGAACTGGTTTATTTAGCTAGCCCCACTACTAGGGTTTCTGGTTTCTCCAACAAGAGTTAGTTACCCTGAAATCAGTGCAAGCACAGAATATTCTTCTACTGCTGGTTCTTCAGGTTAGGCAGAGGCAGCTCTGAAACTCAAATGGAGCCAGGATGGGGAATGGAGTGAGGAACTAGACCACTGTTACCTGAGGCCTCTCCTGACCTGAATGGAAAAAAACCCACACCACCCCACACCAAAATTAAATTATCATTTGAGCTACTTAGCAAGTTAACTAAATTGACTGTGACCTACATACCAGAAAGCTTTGGATATGTGGAAATGCTTCTTTCCATGGCAGTCAGGTCACTCAGTAAAATCTAGTTTAAAAATCCACACACACTTTTCTGAAGCCTCCATCGATCTTGCAGCAGAAACAGGCCAATCTGAAGAAGCAGTAGGACATTTTTAAACCTTGACATCTATTAGGTCAGGCCTGCAATGGTTTTAGTCTCTTGTCAGGGTAGCAGACAACGCTGACAGATGAACTGATTAGGCTTTGGTGCATGTTGCAGTGCAGACACAGTAATTACAGCCTAGAAACAATCATTTAAACAGAAAATAATGTATTACATGCAGAAGGTTCATTGCCAGCTGCCTAGAGGCAGCACCTCGACAGCTACTATGCAGAAATGAAACACATCAGGCAGGACATTGGGCATTAAATCTTTCTGAAAGGACATCAGCTAAAGATCAACAGCTGATGTAGTCACAGAAGAAAACACAATTATATATATATATTGAAAACAGTCTCCTAAAGGAAGGTGGACAAAGAAGCATTGATTTGTCTGTCTCTCTCTCTCTTTTTAAAACAGAAAGCCTCTTTTATCTTTTTATATCTAGCAATGCATATGTGTTTATACAGGGGTAACACCAGACCCCCAATAACAGACACTTTGCACTGTCTCTAAAGTGGCCTTTTCCACAACAGGGAGGAGGACATGTTCTTTAGACCAAATCAACTTTCCCAGCCCTCTTAGTATTGTCTTTATCCCATATCAGCACCACACAACTTATAACCACAGACTCCTGCAAACCTGGTCTTTGGAAATAGAGTCACCACACAGTATTTGCTCTGCTGTTTTTAAACAGTATTTGTGTGCAAAAGCTCAGCTCAGATTAAGAAGAGAAATACAATACAGAGCTTTAAAGATAAGTTAAATGGACAGTGAAAATTGGCCTTTAATCTACTTAGGAAGTCTTTGTGATTAAAGTCTATTATTTTTTTCTGTGCTAATGAGGGACTAGGCAAGATGGTGACTGAAGAAACGTCTGGGGAATAGCATATAAGCCAAGGCCGGTGTTGTTGTTTTCTCTTTTCTTTCTAAACCATTTACTCTGATAAATTTTGGGCTCTTTCCTGTATCAGTGTGATCAGCTGGAGCACAGACACAACCAAAAGATGCAAACGTAGGCTCTCAGCCTCCACCGCGGTGAGTTCCCTTTGGCCAGCAGGCATCTGAGTGTGCTACCACGTAAGCAAACCTCCTTTTGATGCATGTTTTATGCAAACAAGCCTTTGCTTTAGGGAGCAGCAGGCCACGAGCTGGCACATACATCAAACAGCATTCAAATCCTTCCCCACCAAAGACATGGTTTATAGCATGCCATCAGATTGTAAAAATGCAAAACATCTGACAAGTTCTGTAGAGCTGTGGCACGATAGCCCTTTAGGACAGGCAGGCAGTGCTTTCACAGAGCAGATGTTTTGCAAAACCTTCTCTGGAACACCTATGCCTTCAGTTGTGTATTCAAAAGCCATAAGAAACAGCAATTAATCATC
Organism: Notiomystis cincta; assembly: GCA_013398075.1. Taxonomy (NCBI): domain Eukaryota; kingdom Metazoa; phylum Chordata; class Aves; order Passeriformes; family Notiomystidae; genus Notiomystis; species Notiomystis cincta. The sequence continues at coordinate 73,212 of VZRX01023873.1, forward strand.
CCAATGCTTTATGGATTGGAAAGCAGAGGGAATGGGCATGAATCTCATATTAAACTGGAGTTTAGATTATTGACTGATTTTCTGGCAACCAGTTTTAGCAGCAAGATAAAAATAATAGGAAGGCACTAGTGTTCACTGGGAGGTTTTAAAAAGTTTGAGGGCCACCTGATTGGAACAACTGCATTGCATGGGAAGGTATCACTTGAGGCAGAGCTGCCCTTGGTCAATGCAGTGTTTTCTGAATGAGAAATGGGAATGGAACATTATGTCCCAAACGAAATCAAAGAGGTTTTGTGTGCTCACCCCCTGTGAAAATGTGGTTATTAGAAACAGACACCTGAAAATAATTTTCCCTCTTCTAGTCAGTCCTGCCACTCTTACCACTTCAATATTTGAACGCTGCCATGCTGTGGTTTAATAAGCAGCATGACTAACATCTGTCTCATAATGTATTTGCTTGTCCCCTCCCTCGGGAAAGACCCGTGTGCAGTGGAGACTGCTTTTCTTATGCATACACACTGAAAAATACGTAATTACACAAGCACACACACGTCCTTGTGAGTTGTCAGAGAGGCCAAGATGAAAGCAAATGTGGCTTATACCTCAGGCATGGAGAGCTGGGGTCTGCTCTGCAAGAACAAAGAGGTCCAGGCTTAGGAAGGCCCCCAGAAGGGGCTGCCCAGACACATCTCACCCTTGTCCTGGATACACCACAGCTGTTTTGGGAAGGTGTTCATCCTCTTTAGCAGCATAAACAACCAGATACTCCTGGTGACCAGTGTGACTGAGTGGTTACGGAAAATTTGGAGTCTTACATGAGTTTTAGCTGTAGCTGCTACATACAGTATCTGGTAATGTGGACCCAATGAGCTTCACAAGTTCTCATATACCAGGATTTCTTACCCATTTTGAGGACTTTTCTCTATAGTATAGCATTTCACTAGGAACTTGTTTTTATATTAGTGTCTGTCATAGTGGAGTGACCTGGAGAAGAAGAAGCCATTTCCTTAGTACAGGAAGAAATTGTGATACTAATTAAATTTGAGCAAGTAGAGGCAGGAGAAGGGAATTTCTTTGTGTCTCTGTTTTTGGCAGTGAGAAAAACATATTTACAGGGAACTTTTTGGAACTTGCCTCCTTGAATAGGGAATATCCATAGCCATTCAGGAAATACATTAATGCAGTAGCAGTGCTATGCCAGAAATTAACAGCTTCTAGTTATTTTTGTAATGCAGGCTGGGTGTCCTTTAGTTGGCTGTGTCCCATGTCTGAATGGGCTCTTGCCCATTTTTCTAGAGGTATGTGCTCTCTGCGAAGATGAACTTGTATTTTTTTTAACTTGGATGGAAAATCCAGCAGTGGAAATGGTACTAATCCAGAGAGCTCAGCAAGTCTGAGCAGGAGGGGTCAGGCAGCATCACAGCAAAAATAAGTGACAGCAGACATAAGATACTACAACTGCTCATCCAAATTCCAGGGGCCAAAGTGAAGGGCCCAGCAGGACTGTGTCTGACTGTCAGCCTATTTTCTGTGCATCTACCTGAAGTTTGATACTGGCTTTCCTGCTCAGATTCTGTATGAGCTTGGGCAACGCTGCTTGCAAACATGTTCTTGGGAAGGTGGAAATCCTGTGACAGTTGCTGTTCTGTCAGCTGAGAAACTGAGGCATTTAGATGTTAAATAATTTATTTAAGGAAGTGAAGCAGGGTTTGGAAAACACCCAGTTCCTGTTCCTTACTAAGCTGCATTGAGTACACCAGGCTACCTCTCCAGTGAATCAATGACAAGGTTTAATAAAAGTTTCCAGATCCTGTGAGTTTTTCCATGAAGCAAGAAGGGGCCATCAGGCTAGAGAAGGTGAGCCTGCAGGAGGAGAGCATCCTCTGGTGTTATGGAGCTGGTTCACAGCACTGCCAAACATTTTAGTTGACAAGTTTCTTAAGGAAGCTACTGAACTACATCTCATACTGACTCAAGCTTCACCAGTGAGAGCAGACAAAGTATTACAGCCACAGGCATGATCTCCAGCTGCTGTAGACCTGGACTGGATTCCTCTGGGCTGCACCATCCCAGTCAAGGCAAAACTGTCCAGAGACCAGCTCTGGGTGCTCCTGGGCTCCCTCCATGAAGACAGCAGCTCTGGCTGCAAGGATCCTGGCTGTGGAATTTCCACTGCTGCCTCGCTTGTAGCTCCCCAGAGGCAGAGGAGAGGACCTGCCTCCCACCAGGCTGCTGTGCTGCATGGTTGGTATACAAGGGAGGGTGAAGCAGGATCAGCAGGGCAGCTGGAGTGGGTGTATCCACAGATCTGCCTCCATTTATGCTTCCCCTTTCTGCCAAAAAGGACAGCACAGAACAGCAGCATCACAAACACCACCTTTTAGCTGTTCCTACCACTCAGAGTGTGAAATATTCATGTGCCTTGACTGCTGTCATGGAAAATACCTTTGAGTTCCGCCGACATCTTTGAGGATTCCTGGGAGTTGCAGGTGGCACTCTGCCATGTAGAGGGATTTAAACACAAATAAGAACTGGTCTCAGTGGTGAATGAGGAGCATGGATCTTTACAAAATATGTTGCTTGCAGGCATGTCAGACTGGCAGTGACAGCAGTCTCAAAGGTGGTGCTGGCCTCCTGCCACCCCTCAGCACATCTAAAGGCCAATTTGGCAAGGAGCAGGACATTGTGTGGAGCTGTTTGTACAGCAAGTATGGTGCTGCAGATTGGGAAAATTAAATCTAGTATCACCCTGAACCATTTCTTTATGCTTCCTACACTGAGAGTGGGACTAGACCAGAGTTTAAAGTAAAAAGAAAGAACAAAAGAGAAAGGTCAGCTTTGTTTAATGTCACTTTCAGCTCTGTGGATAGCACCAGGTTTTCTTCTGTGCCTGCTTTTCTGTGCCCAGAAGCTTTGCTTCTTTTGTGGTGGGAACCAGTGTAGTGAAGCAACTGGGACAGGCTTTTATCGTGGTGCTGAAAGAGCCTTCAGTACCTGCAGAGCCCTCCTCCTTCCCAGAGCCCTGTCCTTACTCAGCACATCAGGGCCTGGCATGTAGAAGGATGATTCATGTAGTGCCTGTTGTCTGCTGAGCGCTGTGAAACCACCCCAGCATCGGCTCTCTGGGCACTGGATTCCTCTAGAGGGAAAGGTGGCAAAACTGCTCTTGGAAATCCAGTGCTGTTCTCAAAAACGAGGAAAGTTTGCTGTTAGCAGTATCAAAGCATCCAATGATTCTGTCACACATTCTCAATAAGGTCAGGGCACAATTTTAAAAAACAAAGCATTCTAAATAATCCCGGTATGTTTTTTGGCTAAGCAGGTTGACTATGACATTCCAGCCTTATTTTTCTTTTGCATCAAGAAGAGGAGCCTATTTCCTGCTTTAAAATTTGAGGAGGGCAGAGAGGTCATGGGTTTAGAGCATTGATCATCATTATACATAATTTTGCTCTGTTTAGTAATAACTGAATTTTCTCCACTCCTCTCAAATACCGCCCTCATATTTCTTCATAATTATTCATTGAAGTCTTAAACATTGAAATTATAGATAGAAACCAAGGTAGATGTGGAATATTATAGATTGCATCTTCCTCTCCTCATGTGATTCAGTAACTTTGGCCAGTTACTCTGCTCAGGCTCTAGAAGTGTTGGTAATTCTGTCATTTCCTCACAGAAGTCAGCTTCCCTTTCTTCCTTGGTCTTGGGCCCTGATTCTCCATTCCTCATGTACATAAAGCACACGAGGGATTTAGCAAGGAAGAGGATATGGGATCAGGCCCTGGCAGCATGCAGAGTATAAAGAAATTGGCTCCCACTGGCCCCCCAGCTGGCAGCTTTTACGGCTCTGTGGCTTTTGCAGCAAATCCATCCCTGTGCCAGGGCCAGAGCCCAGAAACAGAACCCACTCCCTGCTCCTGCTGAGCAGCAGTGTAAGGGCAGGACACGAAGCTGCTGGGGCCTCAAGGATGGCATTTCACAGTGCCTTTGAGACTGGCATCCAAACTACTCATCTGAGGTGTTGTACTCCATTTTACAATACATTTGGAAAGAAGAAAGACCACATAAGCTGTGCTAAGTGTCCAGGTAAAAAGCAAACTGCACCATCCTATGTGTGGGTGCATCTGAAGCCAGTAGCTTAACAGGCATTACTTGATAAAGATGAGCAGCACAGGGATTACAGTGATGGAGGACTAACTCTGCCTTCAGCAGACAGCTGAGGAAGCCAAGAATTTAGCAGGTACCTTCATCAGCACCTGTTCTTCCTCCCAGAGACCACCCTCTGTCCATCCACAGGTGCATCCACCTCTCACATTCTGACAGAAGATCGATGACTCTCATTCTAAGCAGTTACTAACTTCTACCCAAAGTTTCAGTTGTTGCTCTATTTCATTCTTTACCAGAACACAAATGTTTCAGATCCAGACCAAGACCCTGATTCATGCCAGAGATTTTTACTGATTTTAACACTTTGGCCCAAAAATATATTGCAAAGCTTGATCCTCCTGGTAACTTCTGAAGACATTTTACATATATGTAAAATAGCCCATGGATGAAATTCTTTGCAGAAATTACTCTGCTAGTTGCACTGAGAGTCACCAGAGTGACTCAGGCAGAAAGTCCAACCCAGACACTTTGCTTTGTGCCATTTCTCTGCTCCCTGTGCATAGGAAAACGAAGGCACCGAGACCAGAGCACTGCCAGCTATGTCTGCAAGAGCCTCCTTACAGATAGAGAGCAGAGACTTCCCAGGGGAACTTCTTCTTCCACTCCATTTCAAAATGTACCCTTAGGTACAATTCTTCTCCTGATTTTCATCATGCTTGAAATATTGGGTCTTGCTGAGAGGTATTTCAGAGTCAGAATCAACTTTTCTGACTCGCAAGGCTTCTTGTTCCTGTTCAGTGTGTAAGAGCCTTGCAGTATGTCAGTCATGTTATACTACAGCTAGTAATAAAAATTCAAATAATGACAAAGATACATGATAATACACTGCAACAGCAACAGTTTTTCTGTGGTTGGGCCATTAGAACAATAAATATTTGCTGCCTTGAGGATGGAAGGTTTTCTGTCTAGGACACAATTTCCCCCCTTTTATACTAAGTAGGGTAATGAATTTTAACTTCCACTGGAAAACGAAATAACTCAAACTATTCTTACCATCAAGGAAAATTGAGAAAATGCTTTGAAGAGCAGTATCCATTCTAAATCTCTTAAACAGTGGTAAATAGCAATCCTGCTTTTGCAACCAGCTTTTCCAAGTAAGGGCTTTCATGGGCGTCCACTCATCCTGATCCTGTTACCTTTCTGTGGTTTCAAATCAGAGGAACTAGACAGAATTACAGGGGGAAATACTGTTAAAAACAAAAATACTTCGATTTTTGTTAATACCATCTAAGAGTCAATACATTTTCAGTTTCCCACAGTAAGATAAGGGATTTTTTAAATATTAAGATGCCACAGAGGCTGCGTGAGCTGAGAATATCAAACCCATAAATTACCATCATATCAAAAATAATGCATCTAGCTATCATAGGAGGTTTCCCCTGGGTCCCAGAGAGAGGAGAGTGCTTAGACTCATGGGGGTTAATGTCTGGGAAAGCATTCAAATTACAGAATCCACAAATGACTGGCAGCCCCCATTAAATTTGTTGTCTTGAATCAATTGGGAGTGGTGTAGGGGATCCCACAAGGGGTATTATCCTGTTTGGCCTTAAGCCACTCACTGAAAAATATGCATATTGGAGGTGAAATTGAATTGCATAGATTTGTTCTCTAAATATTCACCATATGTTCTCATAAAAGTAGGTGCCAGCCCCATCTTTAAAATATATTGTGTATTGTGTAGCTGTTTTCTTTAGGCTTTGTTTCAAATCCTTAGTATACAACATGAGATCTGTAAACATTTGAGTCACATACAAGATGTGAGATGAGTTTATTACAAATTTTTAGAAAGAGAGGCTTGACAGCCTGAATGTTTGTTTACATGTGGATTGCTCTGCTTTATGTAATTACAGTCATGCTCCAGTCCCTCAGCAGTTTCAACTTATCTCTTCCAACCCTAAAACAATTTGTGCTGTGTCAACTATTGTGGAAAAGGTAAGTAACATCCCAGAAGGGACATCATCTCAGTCATCATTAATAAACTTGTAACACAGAAAAGTAACACAACCCATTCTCTAGTTAATAACTTCTTGTGTGGTCTGTAGAAAGCCGGCAAAACCAACTGAGAATTAAAGCTGTACAGAATATATGTTCAACAGTTATCTAGTAAAATAATGGGAATGTTTTAGTAGCTCCAGCTGGCCTGTGTAGCAACAGAAGAAAACAACTGTTAATGACCTTGATGCTTTGATTATACAAAGCTAAAAGATGCCTTAAGGCCCCTGGGTGAGACACATCAAAGAAGCCAGGAGGAATTTCTGCTGTGAGTAGACTTGGCTTATGTCTAACACCAATTTCACTTGTAACCTGTTTTCCAGGTCCTGTTCAATGAAGTTTGGATTTTCACAGGAAGCCTGGTGTGAGGGGAGAGATGAATGAGAAAAAAACTCAGTGCCTTCCTGAAGCAGCCACCTAAGTTCTGCAGTATGTCCAGGCAGAAATGAGGAATCATCATCCCAGGACTTGAACAAGGATGAGAGATGCTGCACAGAAGAGGAGCATGGGAATTTGGGCTGCCAGGCAGGAGGCATTCAGGTCAACAAGCAGGCACCATAACTGTTCTTGCAACAGCTGGTGGAGGTACCACAGCTCTGCACAAAATTCCAGAATGCCCCAAAATTTCCCTTCAGAAGCACTGCTTAAAGGCATCTCTAAAGACTGACTCCAAAGACACTGAATCCAACATATTTGCTCTGATGGAAAGAAAGGAAAATTAGTTTGTTAGATGTCAAACTACTGAGCATGATATGCAATCTCCAAGCAAAGAGGTCTGGTACTCTCTGAAGAGCCCTCACTGGACCCCTGGGATGGCTTCTTGAAAGGTTTAAGACATGCCCTAGGTAAAGCATGGAAAAAAACCATGGCTGGGGGCAAGAGACACCGTTCCTTCCCTGCCACCTCCTGCCTCAAGCATGAGAAACAAAGACTAAGACCTCACAAATCCCTCTGCATGAGCTCAGTGCAGGGATGCTTCCATACTTCTGTTTACAGTATTGTAACCTATCTCTCAGCCAAGTTTACTTCTCAGGTCAAACACCTGGTGTCAATATGTTGTACCTTGAGCTTGAAAATTTTTGCTGTTGTGATGCTGGACTTTGTGTATTCCATGACTTCAGGCACTGTCCATGGGATGTGTTTCTCCTCCAAGACCAAAGAGAGGCTCAGAAGCAAAGGAAAAGTGGTTTTTAAACAAAGGAAGCTTTTTTATCCCCTAGAGAAACATTTTGCCTTCTTGTGTTCTTGCTCATTCTGCAATCTGTTTGTTGATATTTTTCTTTCCTTGCCCTCAACATCATTGAGGAAGTTCCCAGGGAAACAACATGAGGTTCACTACAAACAATGGCTTCTTGGGAACATTATCTAAAGGAGCAAATGCTTGCCTATATTTCTGCTGCTTTCTCTAGCAGAACTCGTGAGTTTCAGGGCATCACAAATTCCTTTTTCTTTCCTGTACTGTATTTTTAGATTCCCATGATGAACTCACACAACTCCACCAGGACACACATTCTTCCTCCTTCTCATAAAGTGTTTATCCTAAAAACTCTGACTGGCCTGAGGCCACATGCCTTACAAGCAATGAAGGTGAAGTTCCTTCTCCCGACTCTTACAAAGAATCACGACCTTTTTTTGTGTTTGATTGAAGTGTGAATGTGGTTATAGTACCCACCTTAAATATAATTTTGTTCTTTCTCTGACATAACAATATGTTTATTGTTGATCTCACTTTATATGGATCAGATACACATAATAGCTTTTGGCATATTGTTTCAGTAATATATTTTATTTGGTAACCTCCTAAGAAAGGAACTCCTGGAACTTACATATTCATAGTACTTAAAGAACAAAAACAAAACCAACAACAGCAAACACAACTGTGATTGAAAAGTAACACTTTCAGTAGAGATGGGATGATTTACTTTGGGACAACTTAAATTTAGCCCTGTTTCTACACTTTCTATGGAAAGTGTGTCTTAATAGTGCTGACATGAGATCTCTTAATTGGTGCCCACATCATATAGAGTATTCATAACTTACCAAAAATCTAAAAGCAAAGACCTGAAGTGGAAATAGCTATATTCATATGGCCTACACTCATTTCAAATGACACAATTCAAGGCTTTTTAAGAATAAGAGGAAAAGAGGGACCAGCTCACCAGAGAGATACCAACACCTTACAGATGTTAATGAACAGTGTCTGGACACCTGCCTTGCAGCTCAAGATTTCAGAATTACTCAGGAGCACTTTTTTTAAAAATTTCCTATTACCACCATGAGTTTCCTGCAAAGTCTTCCCCAGAATGTTTTTTTAACAGCTTCCTCCTTTACAGCAAGAACAGAAGATGGTGCTTTTAATGGACTTTAGTAGGACCTTCTAATGTCCTCTTTCCAACAGAGGCAGATAGAACCAAAGAAAATTTGGCTATAATCCCAGAAGGGACGAGCATGTGCATAGAAGATAAATCCAGAAGATAAATAACACAGTATATTTCTAAGTCCTACTTCTAAAGAGGGTCATCCTGCTCCCTCTGCCACATTCTCTTCAGGTCCAGGGCTCTGCACAAGGAAACCTGCCACTGCATTGTTTTCACTTCAAGTCTTTCTCTTCTGACTCTCTTCTCAGATTCACCACCAAGAGTGAGATTTGGCATTCCTTGTGGTGCAATTATCAAAGGCTCTGATACAGCAAGTACTTACTTGTCACCTTAGATCCTTTTTGTTGTGTTGCTGAGAACTCCATGCACTTCCAGGATACTTTTTTCAAGTCTGAGCCTAAGTGTTTGCCCCCAAAAGGTGCTATATTGGGTCACTTGTTTCCCAAGTGTTTTGGGGCACTGTCCAGCCCTAAAATCATGTTAAATCAGTTGGATTAAATGGTACTTGCAGAGGTGTTGAGATCTGGTGACAGACACAAAGGACAAATTGGTCTTTTGGAAATCATTTCAGCTTAACATCTCCATCATTAGCTGTTTATCAAAACAGAGCTGGATATCTGACATCAGTGAAAAACAAATGGATCCTGCAAGCTATCTCAGTGACTATGTGGTAAGAACAGCTCTGAAATAGTTGCAGTGATAAAATCCAGATGGATAAGTCATCCATTTTCTAGCTGTGGAAATACTGGTAAAACTGTTTCTATTTTGTATACAGGTTAGGAAGCTCTGTTATCCTGGATCTGCTAGAGGGATAAGAAATTATTAATTGTCCAAAATGAGGTTAGGAGAGCTTGTCCTCACATCAGATGAACCAGATAGAGCTCATCTCCCAAGTGTCAGTAACTGAATGATGCAGAAGCCCTGAGAATTTCAAGTCCCTGACTTGAGAAACTGAAGGAAAGAAATGGAGGAAGGGGGAATACAACCCTAGAAGGAGGTACCTTGATGAGAAGTGAAGAGCTACAAGAATGTTTACTTGATGTATTTATTTCCTGCAGAATGAAGACAGGTGGTCTTTACGATTTGATCAGGAATGCCAGAGTGATTTAACATGTCAAGGTTCTCTCATGCAACACTGAAAGCAAAATCTCTGGAACAAGGATAAAGGAGGGGGCAGGAATTGCAGACTGGCACACAGAGCAAAGAGATCACTTCAAAAGACTAGCAAAATTGCGCAAAGCTATATTTATTTTCAGCTGAACATAATTTTGGATTCCCTCCATTCTACTTAGATGAAAGAGGAAGAAAAAGATCACCCCTCTCTCTAACAGACCAGGGCCCTGCTCATTTCTGGGAAATATCCCAGGGGTGAACATTATGTGGTGAAATGTTTGCAGCAGCAGTGCTGCCTATGTAACAGAAGGTGCATAGGGACTGCTCTAGCAAATTATTCATGGACAATAAATAATGTATAATGTGTCTCAAAGATTAGGGAAGTGCACTGTGCAATGTACACAACATTTCTATTCCAGAAATCATTTTTATTTTTGTTTGGATAGTTTTTTTCTCATTAGCTCTATGGGTGAGCATGACCCCACACAAGCCTGGGATTTTTTTCACACGTTTTTCATGTGACAATTCTCACATTTAATACACAGACTAAAACAGAAAGACATTTTCTCCTGATCCTGTCTTTACTAATATTTATTTATTTATTTATTTATTAAGTTAATATATAATTGGGCTGATTTGTTAGGTTTATACACATACACATTTTTCTGGGGGTGATATTGTCTCTGAACCATGTTATCCTGTTGGGTTTAGTGGTAGTGAGAGTGCTCCCAGTGTCAGCTATAGAGCAGGTTCTGCAGCAGTACCTACTGCATCAGCCTCCTGTGAAACAAACTCTCCATCCTTGGGAGCTCATAAACTAGGATGTGATAAGTTGCAGCTGGATGATGAGGTAACAAGCCAGCAAGATATCATGTCCTAATTAAAGGACTTGGCTCACTTTCCACTTGGCTACTGCAGTAAAGGGAGTTACTTGGAAAGTTACTTGTCTTCCTACCTCATGTCTGAATAATGTTTATTAATCATCACTGATTTCTCAGTGCACTTCTCCCCTGTGAGAAACAAGGGAGGATCTTTCTCTTTCCATTTCACTCTGTGTGGTTTGCAGCCTGGATGACTCAGGCTAAGCTGGGCTATTTCTTCTCCTTTCATTTCAGGTGATGTGTTTACCACACTGGTCTGTGCTGCAGAGCAGCCTGACCTTCCCCATAACTATTTAGAAAAAAGCTAGACTAAAGTAATGTGTATTTTTGCCTAAGATTCCCTTCCTCCACTCCATCTCTTGGACAAAGGCAGTTGAGAAATGCAGTAAAGTAATTCATCACTCTTTCTGAGGGACCAGCAAACTTTCTTTGAAGACATAACTGCCTTCTGTAAAGATTTATTTCCAGGAGAAAGTCTCAGGGGTAGTTCCAATCCAATTTCACACTTATTTTAGGCTCTTCTTTCAGTGGATATTTAGACCGGATGTTAGTTAAAATTTCTTCACCAAAAGAGTTGGAACAGGCTGTCCATGGAAGTGATTAAATCACCATCCTGGAGGCATTTTAAACACATGCAGTTGTGGCACTTAGGGACATGGTTTAGTGGTGGACTTGGCAGTCACGGGTTAATGGTTCAACACAATGATCTTGAAGTTCTTTTCCTTGTTAAATGATTCTATGATTCTTAAAAACATATTTTTCAAAGTTCCTTTTCTTTTTATTTAATACATCTCAGTAAAGAAGAGGGAGGAGAAAACCTATACAAATTAAAAAAAAATTTTACTTAACTTTTTGAGTGTCTTCTCTTCTTCAAGACAGATATCTTGTAAGGCTTGACACAAATATTTGAACAGAGTCTGATTACTCCCTGGAACTAAAATTGTAGCCATTAGCAGAACAGATTTATAGTTATGGGTTCTAAATAATGTTTAATGCAAAATTCAAAGATATCAGTGATTCACTGAGTGAAGAGATAGCCACAATTACATAGGTGCCAATTGAACTGAATAAATGCAACACATATATCCAGTTTGAAAGTTATTCATTTGAAAGATCCCATTTATGCTTCAGTTGGTTAGAATTTACAGATACTTCAAGAAATCTTCAACATAAATACATCAAAAAGAAAAATTTCTTTAGTAAAAAAGTTACTTGAGTCTATGATTAATTATTTGTAATAATGAGTCATCAGACTGCAGCTGTACACATCTTGTGTGCTTCCAAGGTTTCAGATTTTACTACTTTGAGTGCTTTAAAAATCTGATTTCTTGCTGAAGGGCACACACATAATTTAAGAAACTATTATATTCTCACACTATTGTTTCAAAATGTTTTGCAAACTACTCTCAAATTGACCTACTTTGCTTTTCAAACCAATTACTTTGGAAATGATAGAAGTAATTGGCATGACAGGCAAGTACCAAGTTTAGTGGAAATTGAGAGCATAGGAAACATTGAAAAGAAATATGTGCCTTGCATTAGAATGATGAAGTCCTTCAGGTACTTTGGTGAAATTACACTAGGAGAGAACATTCTCCGGGACAGCGAAAAGTAAAAGTAATTGATAGATCATTATACCTAAAAACTGTCAACTGGAGACCAGATGGTGACCAGCAAAGATCTGTTATTCCATAGTTCTCCAGGGTTAAGGATATCTACTCCTCTCCAAATCCATGTAAAAGTACATAGTTCCTCCTTTGCTGGTTTTCTCTGGTAACAGGTGACATTGGCAGCCTGCAGGAATAGCTCCATCTAGGGCTGTGTTTCAGCAATCTACCCTGAAGATGGCCAAAGAAACAATTATAAGGGTCCAATCTGGTTGAGCATAGATGTCACTCAACAATTTAGTTCCCACCTTCTGTCTAAGTGTTCACCAAGGACAGACAGACAGTTCAACAAAACTCCTAAACTGCAAAAGACAGTGAGCAAATTTATGTAGTGAAAACAGGCCTAGAAAATTTCCTTACTTCGCTGCACACTGCTCTTAGCCAAGTCTACTTGGCTAGAACTTTAATGTTAGCCTTCATCTCAGTTGGCCCCACGTTCATTCCTACTCTGCTGAGTGGATGAAAAGAAATCCAAGAAGTAAAGCTGCCTCAGTAACTCGTAAAACCATGGTTTCACTGAACAGGAACAGCGTGAAGACCAGAGGAGAGCTACTAAGGCTAGACAGCCCTTGGCCTCATTGTAGCTTCCCACTCTCTGCATAGAAGAAAGCCCTTGGCATGGCAGAAATGAAACCTCCTTCCTCATTCTCCCAATTAGATTTTTCTCTCCTCTTGGATTCACTGTTGTGGTTTTAAATTTTTGCAGTACCTTCAGGCTCTAGCATCACACCTCTTCATTTAAAAGAGCAGTCATCTTAAAGTCATCTTCTACAGATGTAAAGACTGTGACTAAATAACTTCTCATCTAATATACCATTCCCATCTTTGGGGTGACTTGGCAGTGCTGTAAGGAACTGCTGCTGTAAGCCCTCGATCAAACAGTCTGAAAACACTCATCTGCCTCAGGATTGTCCATTTTGTTCTTCCTGCTTGTTCCATGGAGAGCTGCTGTAACACCACCACTATACAAACTCACCTGGAAGGTTTAACAAGCAGCAAACAGCGAAAAGTGTGAAACTGGAAGCCTTTTCTGACAACAGTGAGCAGCTCTTCAACAGCTGAAATCACTGGGATGATTCGTGAGAGACTGTCACCACTCAGCTATGCCAGTGAAGATCTCATCACTTCATCAGGTTCCACAGAGGCCCTAGAGAAGACTCCCAGCCCCTGATGCATGAGGTCTGGGATGCTGTTCAAGAGCTGACATATGTGCTGCAGAGAGACTGGCTGGTTGCAAACAGATAAACTGTCTTATCTGATGTGACAAAATTCGTGTTCCCCAGCAGTTGCCAGATGTTGTCAGTGCTCTCTTCAGAAGATGAAAAGGCTAGGAAGACATGCAAATTGTGGATGATAAGAGGATGTGACTCTGACCCCTGGGCCTGACAGTTGATATTAGGCTGTTCCCGTGGCTCTTCTATCCCCAGTACATGGCTCTCCACATCCTCTTGGGTTTCACACTCACATAGCAAATTCAACTTGGCATGCAATTTACAGAAAAGTAACATACCAGTACAAGAATGAGCTTGTACCTGAGGAATGTCAGGATCTTAAATGTCAGGATTTTAAACCAAATACCATTTTCCCCCAAATACCACTGAGTTTTGCAGCAATTAGAAGAATGGAACAATCTGTTTAACATCAGGAGGAGTAGAATCATCGCCTTCCATTGTAGGTTTCATCTCATGCTCAGCCAGGTTAAAGACACAGAAAAAACCCATTCCATTTATGGGAGACACAGAACATCCAAAGGCTTGGATTAAGTCTTGACTGATGGACTTTCCTTTGCCCTCATACTATCTGTGTGTGCATTACTAACTGTTTAAATTTATCTCCATCCTGGTATGGGATCAAGCATGATATATAGCAGCAGGAAAATAAGACAGGAGTTTCCTGGAGCATTTCCTGTTGCAGTGAAAATTGTTGATTTGAAAGTTGAATAATTAGATTTGTGAATCTAAACTATTTGAATGCTGATACTCCTCAAGGTAGGCAGTATTCCTCAAGGAATACACAAGGGTTTGCTTCCTCCTAAAATGGGATGGACAGAAAATGGCTTCATTTCTCATGCCTATAACTATGTTGGTCCTCTACTTTGTACTACCTAGGATAAAATATGCTAAATAAGATTCACATCAGTTGCACTGGGAGTATTTCTTGTTCTATTTGGCATAAAGAAGTGAGGCCATCACACCATGGAAAGGATGCTACACTGTCCTTTAGCCTACAGGATCCTCAGTAGGCTAAAGAGAAACACCTCATCTGCCTTACCCTGACAAAGCTTTACCTGTTTTTATGAAGTAACTAACACTTCCATCATGTGTCTGACCTAAAAGTTTAGCATGTGCTACTAACATCAGTTAATATCTCTATAATTGAAGACATAGTAATTTTTAGTTTATTGGAGATTAAGAATGTAAATTCATACTGAAATTGGTTTTGTGCATTTTACATATTGTCCATAGCCAGGGGTATTTGTACGAAATATGTATTTATATACAAATATGGAAATTCATTCTAAAATATGAGGTCTCTTTCTCCTGGAAGATCTGACAGAATATTGGAAATTCTGGATATCATTTCAAACCCTGCAGCAAACTGTGATCAAAGGAGTGTTCTTCCTGAACATTTCCCTGCTCCTTTCCATCCCATTTACTATGTCCTTGTAATTCCTTAAGAAAAAATGACGAATAAAAGTCCATCATTTCACCTCTAAAATGGAATGCATCAACATGATACACTTGCTGTCCAGTGCTTTGGATGCCTGTGTGCTAGGTGACCTTGCTTGCTCTTTGTGAGCCAGTAAACCCACTTAGGCAGCTGTGTTGTATGCAATTCCCTCTAGTATACAACATTCTTTTCCCTAACTTTTTAAATCTTTGTTTTACAAAGGAAATCAGAGTATGCAATGCATGAAAAACATCTGAAGCATCCACTCCCTTAACAGAAAAGGACAAACTGGAATTTCAAGAGAGCTTGACTACATTTGCATTTTAAAACAAACTTTGGATTTAACTTACTGAGCTTCCTTTTTTGCTTTTGCATGCCAAGTGTCTGAAGCATACTGGCCTCCCATCATAAAAGAGCAATCTCAAACAATCCCAAACAACTCAGATATGGCCTATGAATTTTAAACATACCTTTCCTGGTTACCCAGAGGCAGGGTTGTTCTCATATGTCTGCAAACCAAAGCTCTTAGCTCAGCAGCTCTTAACTTAGTCCTCAAATGTTTGCCACAAACAAAGTTTCTCTGTAAGACTTAAGAGAGGTGGGAGATTCCCTTCAGTTCCTCCCCTCGGCAAGGGTGGTGTCAGGAGCACAGTGAAAACACCAGCCCTGATCTAAAGCAGAGCCTCTCCAGGAGACACAGCTTGCTGTGCTCCATTTTCAAAGCACAGAGAGAGGGTGAGGAGGACAGTTCCTAACCCAGCTCCCAAGGGGAGATGATGGGAAGATGGACTCTGCCCTTCATTTGTAGATCCTGTTCTAACAGGGGAGGTAACCCACACCTTAGAGCATGAGTGACTGAGGTACATCCATTTGTTGAATATGCTCATACCTCAGGATGTGAGCGAGATTTGCTGGAATTACACAACACTGATATGAGACCAAAAATAACCCACCTGATGCTCAAGGTATCCAGGGTACTAAGGTCCTGTCTCTGAACCAATAGATTAGCCCTAAATCAGGTCTGTCCAATTCCTGCATACATCAGTTATTTTTGCTCTATAAACCCAATACATTTTACAAGTGAGATGAACCCAAGCATGCCTCCTGCAGCAAAATCTTTTATCTCCAGTATAAAATCAACAGGGAATCTATTTCATGCCAGGGAAACAGAAACCAGTATGGCTCAAATGTGGACAAATTCACCTTAGTTCCCTGAAATCTGAAACAAATAGAGGAAAGAATTCAGTCACAGGGAAAAAAGCTACAGTTCAACTATCTTTAGTGTGCACTTTTTGTGTCATGCTAGAGGTCAGAGAAGCAGTGTATACTTATCCCTGAGATGACAAATGAAGATTAAATGAGACTACTCATGTGGAATTTCACTTGTATCCTGAGCACATGCTGCTTTGAAATGTGCACTGGATTAGCATTCCTGGCCCATGGAAAACAAAGCCCCCATCTGAAACTTCTGTGGTCTGGAGAACATGCAGAGGCTGCTGCAACCTGGCTCTGGGCAGACTTTCCATGGCAGTGTCAAAGAGCAAAAAAGCCAAGACAAAGATTCTCATTTCCAAAAGTGTGCTTCCATCCTGGCTGTTGCCTTGTCCTGTGCTGACTGCTGTGCCAGCCCTGGAGGATGGCACACACACACTCTGGTTCTTAGCATGGCAAGTGAGTGAGCTACAGTCTCCCATCAGCTGCTGAGACTCCTGAACTTCTGGAGCTTTTGGAGCATATTGAATTATGCCAATGTTCACAGGCAAGAAATGACTGTTTAAATGAAAAATACTGCTGATTTATTTTATCTGCATTGTCAGCTACTGATTCTAGACAGCATGTTTTATAGAGAGGGACTGGGCATACATGTGTGATGAATAAAGAAAATGCTTGCTTCCTTTGCTGTCCAGGATCATCACTAGCCATTCTGTGAGTCAGTCCTAAAAAGACTGACTTCTACCAACTGGTCCCCAGTCCCATCTTTTCTTCAGTAGTTTAAGAAGTCCTACAAGCCACCTTCTTTCTTACCAACACCCACAGCAATTTCTAGATCCACTTCATATTTTGTCCTTTTCTCCTCTCCTCTCCTCTCCTCTCNCCTCTCCGAACCTCTCCGAACCTCTCCCACCCTCTCCCACATCCTCATTTTGCTCCTTATCTGAGATACACAGCTGTGGGCTCACCCCACCCTTGTGTTGTACCCAAGTTCACTGCCTCCTCTTTCTTTTCCCTTCACCTATTCCTGTTCCAGCTCCAACCCATCCCTCCCTCCTGTCAGAGCACAGGGACTGGAAGTGGCCTTCCTTGCCACCATCAGCCTCTTTAAACAGCTGCCTTTTCATTCATCCAGGCTATGTGTATATGTGTGACTCTTTGTGTATAAGTCCAAACGGCTGTAACTTGGCAATCTTGCTGGAAGATCTCCACCAAGTAAGGTTTGTTAGCTGTTGGGCCTTAGCATCCAACAGGAAACAGAAATTTGACCTCAGCAACTAGACAAATGTAGTGCTAATTTGTGAAAGTAAACATTATCCTGCTTGTGTCTCCAATTTTCCTGTGCCACACACATAAGCATGTTGTACTCATAATCTTTAAAAATCTCATTTGGCCAAAAGATTGGTTTGGGCCTAGCAGAAATGTCCAATTAGGTCACATTTTTATAGATAATGCCTCTTATTTCCTTGTTCTGTCTGCACCTAGGCTGTCCCTCTGCTGCTGTCCTTAATTTGACACCGGTTTTCTAGGATAACTCTCATTGTACCTTTCTGGCCAAGAGATTTTGATCCCTGACATGAATCCAGCCCAACTCTGCATTTAATGCACTTAAATGAATATATTACGAAATTATCACTTTTCCTGTACACACACTTATTAGACATAAATAAGATACCATAGATATCATAAATTACACTCTGATTTGAGCTATTTTTTAGGAAAAGAGAAGATATTAAAAACAGAAATTATTTGCACGTATTTATGGAGCTGTGTTTTTAATTTTGTTAAGGGGAAGCAGACAAGAGAATGTGTCACATTTCCCAGCAATTCTCACAAAACCTCAGTGTACTCTCTGAAACACAGCATCCCTGATTCTTCTTACCCAGGAGCTTCAGCAATGAGGAGATCCCACGGCCAAAAAGAAAACACGGGTGAGGGAAGGCGGCTCCTTTGCATGCGAGACTTGGCCGTGCCTTACCAAACACAAACCCAATTCATCATCTCCCAGACGCTGTTTCACACCAACAATTTTGCTGCCTCTTTAATGCATCTGTCTGTTTATCCATTCTCAAGTGCCATCTGCTTGTCCTGCGCTCTCGCGCCGCACATGTTCGCAGCGAACACACCTCCGAGGTGACAAATGAGCAGTCGAGCTGATTTCATTGGGGTAAACAAGAAAGCAAGAGCCAGATGGAAAGCCATGGAGAGAGCCAATGTCATCTGGGGGGAGGAGAGAGTGTTTGGGGGAAGAATCACCATAACAACGGCAAGTGCAAAGAAGAGGTTTCTATTCTGTCTATCCCACTAATTACTATGAATATTTTATTCTTGCCCTGTGGTTTATCCATGTCCAGATCAATGATTTACTGGCAGATGGCTTATTTTGTTTTGGACTTTTTTTCCTATTAAGTTTGACTGTTTTGATTTTCGTGGGGTTTGGAGTTTAGATTTTTCAGGTCTCTTTTAGGACTTTGTGCTGTTTTTATCAGATGCTCACAGGGCACTTGAAGGAGTTTAATGACTTCATGAATTCTGAAATTACACCATCCTTTTATTACAGCTTTTAATTACTGTAAAGACACAAGTTGCTTGTTGATAATGTTCATTCAGACCCTGCTTTCAGTTTACAGATAATCTTTTGAGACTATAACTTTTCTCTATATCACACTTCCAAGCCCTGGCACATCATAAAGATCTTAAATAATCCTGACTACATTGGCAAAGGTCCAGCTAACTTCAAAACACCAAGATCTTTCTGCCTGTCAAAACACAAATATTGCAGTCATTTAACTAAACTGGTTTAAAAACACTGTTTAAGTAAAAAAATGCAAAGCTTAATGTGTGTGTGTGTGTGTAGCTTTAAAACTGTTTTACATTTCCTTAGCCTGCCTCAGCAAGATACATACCCAAAAGTGACAGAAGAAAACTTAAAATTGAGCTAAATATGTTTATATAGGCCTTTAGAGGACATGGATTTTTAAAACGTGATTTTGATTCAGTTTCAGTTCAAATTGTGCTTGAGGCATGTTTATGCAGCACAAAGCAGCTCAGTGCAGGTACACTTCAGCTGCTGTGTGGGGAGCTAGCTGGAAGCAAAGCTCTTTGGCCAGAGTAATAAACTTGTTCCAAAAAGGCACAGCACAGTGTCTTGCAGAGATATTTGTGCTAGCTGGGCATTCCCACATAGTAAAAGTCAGTGACCTTACTGCAAAGGACAAACTGGTTTATAATTTCTAGTGACACACAAATAGAGAGTTAAGCCTGTGGGTTGAGAAACCTCTCAAGTTCACTGTCATTGCATTCAATAATGGCTCAATGAATTTAACAACACAGGCTCAGCAAGCACTTTATTTTGCTAATATTAACAACAAGGCACTTAAAAAATGTCTCTGGTTTTTGTACAATACCAGTATCATTCAGTGTGAATTGGCTCCTATAGCCCAACATGTAATATAAAAAAAAAAAGTGTGAAACGACAATGATCTAACTAAAATACCCCTCTACCTGAGCTTCCCAAAGTTCAATCCTATGTACAGTGAGAAATTTCTTCAAAGACTAATCTATCTGTATCAGAAACTACTATTTCATGCTTTTCAGTGAAATGCCTCTCAGAAAACAAAGAAATTGCTCCCTCCCCCAGTGAAATATAAACTTTCACTTTGAAGGTACATTTTCAAGCAATCTCCTTTAGACCTTTGCTATAAGAAAAGAGTCATTCTGGATGTAATACAATCATGTACTATAAGCATTGTCTTTTAAAAGCAGTTTTAGACTCTGTAAAGTAGGAGGTACTCTGTTTTCATGAACAGGAGCTATTCTGCTGAATGGTGCAGAATCACACCCTGTGCTGGAAGACTTTGCTCTTTGTCTCCCTTCTCTTCTCACTAAACACATGGTTCTCCATCAGCTTACTCAACCAGTTTGCTTTTGTTATGTTAAACACTCATGGAAAGATTAGGGCTCAGATCCTTCCTATATTCCTGTGTGTTCCAACTGCACTCGATGCTATTTGCATGAGAAGCACTATTTGATTAAATTTTGGGCATGGTATTATATGGCAAGTTTGCACATTAAAGCTGGGGCCTAGGCTTAATAAACAGAAGGGTCCTCCCTCTTCTATAGTCTAAGTTCCTGAGGAAAACTCATGTGGAAAAAAGTCCCCAGTAAAAAGCCTGTTAATGACTAAATTTGATCCTTAAAATCTCATCTAAGATTTTTCTCTAAGTCATGTTGTGCTCCTTGGGAGGCAATACTGTGGTAAATCACACTATGTTCTTCTACTTGCAAATAAACAAAACTTTTTATGTGTCTGGAGAACACACCCAAACCCTCAAAAATAAGAAGATTTAGGATGGATAATGTTACATATCTCTATGTGTAAGTAAAAGAAATGTATACAGTTTGTAGATGGAACAAATAAGGAATAAAACTTGCCATAAATATAGCTCTCACATGAGTGTCTGCTGAGGGGCTGGTATTGTAAGAAAGAAGTTCAGGTTCCACTTTTGTAAGATCATTTACCCTTTTGTAAGATTATTTACACTTTTGTGTAAATAATGTCCATAGCAAGGCATTTTCAAGGGAACAGGCACACCTGCCTACACACAAATGATTGCAAAACTTTTCACCTCCTCAGCAGCCATGAGATGCCCAAAGTCAACAGAATGGAAGACCTTGAAGTACCTCAAAACTCTTCCTGAACAAACATCAGGGACTCTGGAAGGCAACTTCACCCAGGGCCTCCCTGACAGGCCTCCTATAGTCTGCAAGGACAGCAGCACAAGAGGAAAATATCTGGTCATTTCAAAGGCAGGAGACTCACTCTATTTTCAGTAGCATCCCCTCCTTTCCCCTGGCCACAGCACAAATATCCAGGTGCTTCTGAGGATCAGGTCTGGCCTGGGCAGGCCCCAGAATCTTTATAACCCTTTGACCTTTTCTTCTGCCTTTTCTAAGCTCCATTATTTCTGTTCCAAACACTCTCCTCCATCTGAGGACAGATAGATGGATGGATCTGCAACTGGTGACCTTCAGTTCATTGCCAAGGTGGAAAAAGCCAATGGGCTCAGTTAGCAATGGACATTTGCCCACCAGCATTTCTTGCAATTATTTTCACATACCCTAGATGAAATGGCCATAATCCTCATTCTCCCTTTGGATGCACAAGGCCTTTGGATGAGTAAGCAGCACCCTGAAATCAGTGAAGCAGCTGCATAATGTGCAGGTGCTCTGGAGAAAATTACCTCTTCCCAGGGCTATCAGGATTGTATAATATTAAAGAAGATAAATCCACAGAGTAAGCCTTATATAACTTTTTTAAAAAATGCCTCTTCATCTATCCCTTTGTTAATCTTTTCTTACACTGACTGCACTTTGTTGAGGATCTCACTCCCACTGTACCTGAAATAAAACATGATATGTCTTTTGGCAAGATCAAAGCTGGAAATTTATACCAGGGAAAGAGTCTGTGAGAACCCTTCACGAAAATCAATTTCCAGTATAAAAATTCAAATGCAATAGCTTCTGTTTAATCTTTTTGGAATGCTTTTTTGACTAAGATTTACATGAACACATAATACTTCAAAACGGTACAGCTCCCAAACCAAATTAGTCTAAATAATCAATAATCAGCTTTGTTGTTGATTTTAGTGATGGGCAGTAAAAAATCTGCTGCTGCATTTACCAGGTCCTGAAAATGGATTATATACATGATAAAGGGAGGAAAAAAACCCAAAAAAAATCTGCAGTAAAGCTCTGACCCAAAAAACCACACCTGCTCCTGCAGTTGTATCATCTCAAACCACCTTTATTAGAGCTCTTTGCACAAACTTTACCATCCTCCAGTCTGCAAAGCTGCATATCAGGGGAAGAAGTTCTGGATTAGGATTGCCAAGTGAAAGAAGGTTACTTTTCTGGTGGGTTCAGCGCCAGGACTAAAGGCTTTAACTTCACTACTGATTTTGAATTGCTTGGGACTTTTCAGCTTTCATGCCTGCATCTAGAAATACTCCTCAGAAATCCTGTCCTTCCTCACAGCAGCTTTGCAGGGCTTAGCAACCTGACACATGCAGAGCATTTAAAGATGCACATCGTACCCAGCTTTATTATTAATAGTGCTGAATGTTCACTTTTCCTACGCAAAGGTACCAGATCTCCTAAATAAAATAAATTTAGGCACTTTACGGAAATAAAACATTAAGAATAGGACATTAAAGAACTATTTTGGACTGTCCTTTATCTCGGTGTGTACACAGTGGTCAAGCACAGCTTGGTTTGGTTCAGCCTAATTGCTGGGTACCTTCCACACATCCATCTGTGTGCATTGTGGTGAGTACGTGCACGGGGGCCTTAATGAGTCAGGCACCTGCTCAGATGAACAAATGGGCTAGAATTACCACTGCTAATGTCACCCATGCATTTAAGATGCTCTTATCTAAAAGGAGTGCCAGTGCACCAAAATCAATGGGCTGGTAAGATTACTCCAGCCAGGATGCATCTGCAGGAGCAGTGGCATGTCCCCAGGACCATCCTCTGGCAATGCAACTGGAATGACTGCACCCACACACTCAAAGAGTAAGAGCCCTCGAAGCAGGATAGTCCTGCTGGGAATGTTCCTGCCAAAGATACTTAGGAATGGGGAGGTGGGGAATGCTAGTTAGCCTGGATCACCACTGTGATAGGGAGGATTTCAAATCTGTAATAGCATAAAAGGCTGAATCTCGCTGACAAGAAATGTTCTCTGGTATTGTTCTGTTTACTGTGATTTAATTACTAGTGAGCCCAGAACAGAAGCACTACAGTGCACAGAGCGAGGGAAGACACTTCAGTTCAGTGCCCATCACACAAAAATACCACTTTGTGTTTCCATACCATTAATAGAATCCTTATGCAATTTTCTGCTCCCAGAAGGATTTGACTATTAAGTAGCTTATACTCTGAGTAACTATAGATACTACCTAGTCAAGCATCCCAAACAGCCTCCCACAGCCAGAAGAGTTGTTATGGTTGTGTTTATGGTGACATTTCAGAAAAAATAACGCAGGGGAATAATCAACAGAAGCACAGATACAACAGGATCATAAAAAACCTACTTCATACTCAGTATGTAAATGAGCTTCCTCAATCTTATGTTCATGTACATTTATCTAGTATTTCATTGTTCATGACATTTCTCTCAGGGCTTTTTTCCAAGGCCTGAAAGAACATAGCTTCCAGTATAATTTTTCAAAGCAGATTTTGTGGCACTCAGTTAACACTGTTCTTACCAGCATGGTACTCCTGATTGCCCTCACTACCCTAAGAAACCAAGACTGTGAAATTCTACCTCCAGAAGAGCCCCACCTTCTGTCTATGTTTGCACAGGTAGAAAGGCCCCACCTGGGAGTTTTAGCTCAGTTCTTGATTATTTCATGTTCCTCTTTCCATTCATTCCCCCTTTGAATGCCACGTGCCTGGATTCTGCCATTTCATCACTCCCTTGCCCTCTCCCATCAAATGGAAGTCTCTCTTCCTCATAATTCCTACTCACTCCACTTCTGCTCTGCTTTCTGAGAGATGGTCCTTTACATCTACTGAATCATCCTCTGGGCTTCCTTCACCTCATCATTTACATCAGTCTTATCACTGATTGCTAATGTGAAAAATGAATATGAATTTCCCACTAATATTTGGTCATGTTCTCCCACAGCTACTGTGCAGATCCACTCCAGGTACTTCCACCTGAAAAGACCTCAACTAATTAATACCAGGATAAAGACTAAGAGAGGCTGGTCCAGGCTTCGAAGGCTTTTTATATAAAAATGAGAGGATGCTATCAAATTTTTGCTGATATGTTCTCAAATACAGGACGTGTGTAGAACCATACAGCCACAGAATCACAGAATAATTTAAGTTGGGAAAGACCTCTAACATCATCCACTCCAACCATAAACCTGGCACTGCTGTGATCACCATGTTCCTAAGTGCCAGATCTACATGTTTTAGTTTTTTAGCATTTTTTAAATTTATATATATATATAT
>VZRX01023876.1:0-12374 GCA_013398075.1 Notiomystis cincta
AAAGAAAGAAAGAAAGATGGATGGTTCCCTTGCTGTGAAATACTTCCAGATTACCTGTTTACGCATCCGCACGCACACACACTCCTGGGTCTGGGTCACACACACGTGAAGTATGCACAGAAATAGCTTGAGGTGTCCGACATACACCGGTGCAAACCCATCTCCTGTCTTAAGGGGAAAGCAGGCTGAGCACTTGTAGAGTTAGATGAGGACAATCCTTTGTGTAAACTCTCCTCACAGGTTGTCCTCCATGGAGCAGCTGTGGTGCAGGCTGGCACTCCGTACCTTACATCTGCACTGGGTCAGGGTTATGTGGAAGGCACTGTCTCCCAGAGAGCAACAAAGAGATTCCCTACTTTAATCAAGTGCTTGAATTCAAGAGCAGTCAGGTGGGTGTGAAGAAGTGCTAAACCTGCCTTTGGAAGTCAGAGCCAAAAGACTTTTCCTTGACCTCTGCTTAGTATCTGTGCACTGCCAGGCACAATGCTGAGATTTTCTGCACTGCCCAGGCAGGGAAGAGCTGCAGGGATGGAGACTGTGAGATCTCTGTTACTCTCAGAGGAGCAACTGCAGGGAGAAGAAGTCAATGCAGAATACTTTCTACTTCTGTTATGACCGATGATGTTTTTTGGAAAACCAAAACCACTCTGAGTCTTTCATACTGCTGCACAGTCAGTCTCCCCTGCCTAGTTACCTTCTCTGGGTAAATTTCAAGCCCTATGCCTAGTGAATATTTTGAGCACTTTGCTGACTGAGTGCTGAAATTTGTATATGTTCTCAAGAAAGTTCCGAGGGGCCTGTTTAGAGGTCCCGTTGTTTTTCATCAGCAAACACCCATCGGTACTGACTGCTTTATGGTCTCTCAGCCTCCGTTGGCTCATTTGAGTTTAGGTGATCACTGTAGAGGAAAGAACACTTCCTTGTCCTTACTCTAATTTTAGATCAAGGGCTGGCATGGAACTGGCTTTGGCAGCGTTGAATGATAATGTCTCATAGCAATGTATACAAATAAAGTAATCAATCTGTCTTTATTGGTACTTTCAGATGACTTTGAAATGCATAATTGTAAGGTATTGAATTATGGAAACCATGGTAGAAATTACAAGCATCCCTTTGGAATGGTCATGTTCTTACTTCTCTTTTAAGTAGAAGTTCATCTGATCATTTTTAAGGGCTTTTAAAGGCAGAATTCTTTGTTCTCCCTTTTGTTTGCCAGCTACCTGAGACCTTTATGAGAGTGTTTAGGAGGCCCCAGGAGAAATGAATCCAATATATTCCCACAAGGTCTGTTTCCAAAAAATCCATTGATGCAGTGCAGCAGGCAACCAAGCATTTGTCTGGGACATTCTGAAACTTTTTATATACTTCTTGCTTTTCCTGGTGCCCAGACTGCACTAGAAGCTCTGGGCAAGCTCTGACAAACAGATTATCATCTCCCCTGCCATAGCTTTCAGCTGTCTCCTAGGGTGGCAAGATTACAATCAACGCCCTTCAAGCACTGGAAAGGAGTTTTCTAGTTGTATGCACACTACATGCTTCTAATGTTGAAAACAAAAAGAAGATAAAGGGATTGGAAATGTTGTCATTTTTAAATTAAGACCTCTTTGTAGTCTGTCTGTGCTGTTAGATTCATTGTAGGTAGGGTCACAGTCCAGCAGAAAAGTTAAACACTGAAATTGGAACATTATTGTATCTGAACTGAGGACTGAAACAATTATTTTTAAATGGAGAAAGTACAAGAACTAATCCAAATATATTCTATTAAATTCTGTATGTCATTCCTCAAGTATGTTTTCTGAAACCTGCCGTAGTCTATTTGGACTATGAAATTATATAAAGGGTTTACTGGGCTGACCTTTCTGCAGTGTTTTGTCTTTGCCTGTTGTAGATAACGCATGACATCTAGGCATTTTTTTCCCCCTGTAAGATCCCCAAAACAAGACTGTAAAACATTTTGTCACAGAAGGGCTCACTTTTCACCAGTAGTAAAATGTATTTAGTCTATTTACAATGGCCAGTGGATAATTCGATCAGCTCTCATTTTTAGATACCTTCATTTTCATGACAGAATTTAATATTCAAATTGAGTTAAAAGCCATCGCTACTGAATGTAAAATAATAATTATCAGTAGCAGCAGCATGAGCACATTTCTGACCACATTAACTTTGCTGAAAAATAAAGACTTTGTTTTCTGCTTACATTTAATTGGCAGAGTTCCTTCAAAGTTTACTCTTGGCCCTGAGTTTTGAGAGTGCAGTCAGGCATGTGGCTGAGAGCAGTCCTAATAGGCAAGGCTGCATAACCTCACCAGCTAAAGCTCAGGGGCTGAGAGGGGGTTGCTCACCAGGGGAAAACACAGTGTGCTGCCGCTCAAGCTAGCATGAACTTTACATACTGCATGCCTTGCTGATTGATTAAGAATGTAGTCATCCTTAAAGGCAAACCTCCTAAGGACTTACAGTAAGTCACAAACACAAAAATGTTTTTATGCTGTGCACTTTTATGTAACAGACTCTTTCGGGATGAGCACTTTGTTTGCAGTCAGTGTGAGTAGGTTGGTGGCTCCTGTTAGCTCGCTGGTTGAGGCAGGCTCTCCTCAGTCAGTCCACGTGGAAACCAAACTGCACCTGAGCAAACATTGGAAGGCGGAGAAAGAATTGCTTTCAATTCATAGCCACAAATTTGGAGTGACTTATGCATATTCTAGTAGGAAAAACTTTCTCTCATGGCCGATTGTTTGATAAGATATGGCAGAAATTAATTTTAGTGGGGCTAGTAATCATGAATTATTGTATGGCTGGCCCCTTTTAGCTGGATTTCGAGGTGTATCTGGAGAAAAATTATTGGTCAGACTTTGTCTCTCAGGTGCTCTGGTTCCCTCAGTCAACCAGTATGAGAGAACACACAGGAAAGCATTCATATACATGCTCTCTGGATACCAAAAAAGAGGGTGCATGTGTCAGTCCATGAGCATCTTAGGGTAGGGTTAATGTCCTGCAGCCACAGTTTCAACTCAGCCTGGATAGCATTGGAACCGAATAGCAGGGCAACGTGCAAAAGCACATTGTGGTTGGGCTGGGAAAATGGCCTCTGAGGGAATAGTCACACCATTGATCACTGAATCAAACTATTGATAGATTTCCTTGTGTGAAGTAAGGCTCAGGGGAAGAAAAGGTTCCTTTTCCAAGCAGACGTGATGCGCCAACGCTGTGTCCTGGCAGTGGAAAGGAAGGGCATACATCCTTTCAAGTGCTGTTCATTAAAACTGTGGTACAGAAGGTAAAGGCACAGCAAGTCGAGTATTTTACTGTTATTTGTCTGGCCTAGTGCACACTCTGCATGTTGGGGTAGGCACTGCTCTGTGTAGTGTCCTACAACATATTAATGGGAAGAACTGGATCCAGAGAAGGCAATGCTGGCTCACAGTCACAAAACGTTATAACTATATGTGTATGTATGTCAAAATTGAAGTATTTAAACAGACCCAAATTCTGGTGTATCAAAATGTCTAGAAAACACATTTCTTTAAAAGAACCTTTTCTAGTTTGGAAGAAGCAAGAAAAATAGTAACAGGCAAGATATATTACAAAATCTGGGCCTCAGTCCAGGAAAAGCACAAGTTTCCAAGATCCTCACATTTTTACATTATGGCCTGTATTGAGGTCAAACCTTTTTAAGGTGCAGATTTTTCTTCTGGGTACTTCAAGAGGAAACAATGTGGGTTCATTTGTTTCTTTATGGTGAGTAATGGAATTCTGTGATATTTGTTTTTTAAAAGATTGTGACTTGTTTTTTATTGCTGGGTTCTATTCATGTCTTGTATTCTGGTTTGCAATGAGTCTTGATGATTCTCTTAAGGATTAAGAATTGTGGATTCCCCTTGAAGAGGAGGGATACTGAAACTTTAACAGATTTTCTCCTACATGCTTTTTTAGCAACCAAAGAAAACCTATGAAAGCTGGAAACTTCTGAGTGCTCATCTAAACCATGTTTTTCTTTTGTTTTAGCTCATAATCCTACCAGTTTTCCTACAGTCTCACTATACCAATGAGATAATTAAAGCATGAATTGCTATTGTCAGACAAGGTGACACTGGAAAAATATCTCTAAAATAATATTAATGAAAATTAAAATGTTGAAAAAAATACCCTATCATTTTGTCTATGACAGAGATGGCCTTTAAAGATTTTTGTAGGATAAAGAAAAATCTCCCCAGTGATTTCAGCAGTTCATCTCTGCTGATCACAGGAAGGGAGGATGTAGCTGAGAGATTGTTCTGCTCCAGCTACCATCCCCTTAAGAAAGAAAACTGGCACCAGCACAGGGTGATATCCGAGGTTACTTTCCGATCTGTCTCTTGATTTCCTTGAGGGCAGTGCTGAGGTGACTCCAGATCAGGGCTGTGTCCAGCTTGCCAGGGCAGTTGCTCCTGCCCTACTGGTTTGTACCAGGTAAGAGCAGGTGTATAATCTACTCCTGTCTGCCCTTGGCCTTGCTGTGTAGACACGGATGAAAGTCCTTTCCACCCACATCCCTGCCTGCCACAGTTAATCCCATGCATTCATTCCTTTTAACACTGCATGTGCAAACCTGCAAATGTCATTACTCAGGTGCCTTATTGGCTTTCAGTGTAAAGGAGCTCAAAGGACTTCATACTGAGGCATGTAGGGACCATTCAGGGGTGCTATTAAAAAAGGAGAGGTAAGATTTAAAGGAGGTGAGTCTCTTTCCAGCCAGCCAGCTACATGGTATAACACTGGTGCTACTTTCATGTTTTGCATGAATTGCTGACTAGGAGTTTAATGTGGCTGCTCTATAATACATTAGTAACATATACATTCCTTGCAAAAGCAGGCTTTGCCTATGCCCAGATACTGTTTGAACATTTACAGGTATTGACAGTCCATGGGACAGCCAGCAATCCTTATTTTCAGCCAGATTTTTTGGACAGATAAAAGAGGACATGTTTGATGAAATTGGCCCCTAGATCAGCCTCAGTAATCTGTCAGTTCTTGGCACCCTCTCTCCCATTTTAAGGACAGGAGGCCAAGACTCCACTGTGCCTTGGTGTCTTCTCTGATGCAGTTCTAAAATGCCCCAGAACATGCCTTTGTTCCATGCATCGCCTCTTCTGCAAGGAAGGCCAACAGAAGGAACAAGGTTAATAGGAAATGGGTTGTCTTATGATCCCCAGTGACTGGAGTAGCCCTGCAGCCTTGCTGGGGACACTGTAATTTATAGTGCAAGTTGAAGTGGTGCAGAAGATTCAGTCTTCAGGTTTTAATCTTGGGCACTTTCCAGGGTGAACTCTGTGCATTTCCACAGAGACCTTGTTGTTCACATCATTTTTTTCTGGCCTTTTCTTGAATTAAGTGACAGCATGTACACTCAGTGTCTCATACTGAGTACTCTGGGAAGTCCATGCCTTCTACTTCTGCCTCATATCAAAGTTTGCTATCCATAGAATGAAAGATAAGTGGGGTTGTTGCTTTTTTTTTCTGCCAGAGAATGTGTAGGTAGGAAAACATCTAATCTGTCAAACTCTTCATGACTAAAAAATATTAACTGCTTCAAGTATTTTAATTATCTCAATTTTTTAAAATCTGTGGCCAACTACTTAAATATTTAACCATCTGCCAAAAAGCACTCTTGGAGGTTTATTCTACAGCATAAAGGCACTGTTGTTGAAAATGGAAACTTTTAATATAACATTTAGATTTAATATGAAGTTGACTTTTTTTTTTTCACTGATGAAGATAGTGTTTTAAATTTTATCAGGGTCTCCACATAATGACACTACCAATCTCCTCTAAACATTTCTCGATTTGAATGTGCCTGAAGATCAAATTGGCAGAGAAAGGTTTAAAAACTGCCTTTGTTGGGATATTGGACAGTTGGCTAACCCATGTTGAAGGCAGTGGAGCTGGCCACAAAATATGCCCCTTGCCTCTTCTGTGTGATGCAATAACCAAACACAGTAGGATGCAGCAGAACAAGAATAATGATACTCATTTTCAATTCAAGCTTAGCAAAGCAGATGTATGCCAGCTGGGCTTCCAACTCTGGTCTTCTCCCTTTCACTTTCTTTTGCATTCTTTGTTTCTCTTGATCTGGCAATGTCTCTAAGACTGATGCCGTGGGGGGAAAAAAGGGAGAGAGAGAGAGACTTTGAAATCCCAAGCAGCAAGTAGGAGCAATCCAGACAGCAGGTGATATTTCAAAGCTTCAGGTCAAGAAGAGTCATCAAGCCCTGAGGCCTTATATCACTTCAGATCCCCAGAAATCTTCTGAATTCCAGAAGTTTCCTGACCTCTTTAAAGGTAATAATGAATAATCAATACTGTATTTGATCCCTCGCATAAAGGCACTACAACAAATGGCACTAGGTCTTTTGAAAGAAAGAATAACATTTTGATCTTACATTGTAAAATTGCCATGCTCAAGACTACCTCCTGGCTCACAGGCTTAATTATGTAATGATATCCAGCTGGACTACAAGGGGCTCTTGCAGAAAGCCAGGCTCCTCTGGGAATAAAGTGTCTGATTGGAAATGTTTAGGCTCAGAGATCCTCTGGCACAAAATGGTGTTTCCAAGGAGGATCCTATGTTGTATCACTTTTATGGTGTTCTACTTAAGATAGGGCAATCAAAACAAGTCAGTTTTCAATGCAAAAGACACTGATTTTTTTAGGGAGACAGTTGTACCGACACAAGAATAAAACTATTTTATGCAGATTCTCTGAAGGGTTACAGAAGTGATGAATGTAAACTTATTTCCCTTCTTTCCCATTACTTATAAATTGCCCCCACTGTTATATTAGAATTGCCTATAAGGGACAAAAGGTGAGTTACACCAGCTTGAGCTGTCCCCTCACTAGCCAGAGAAAGCAAGAATGTCTTTTGGCTGTGGAATAAATGGTGTTGTGTTACAGATGTCTGAGCACACATGGACTTATGAATGTGCATTTGTTATCCAACCAAGGCTAGGAGCCCTGCCTAATTGAGGAAGAAATCCTGGAGAGGTGACTGCCTCCTTTCAAGATGTTGAGGTAGTATTTAACTTCCTTTTTCTTCTTTTCTGTTTCCTGGTGAAAGTTCTGAAAATTCTCATTTTATTAGTTAGGGCACTGGGATGCTTACCACTCTGGGTAATGTTTAAATCTGAATTACATGTGGGATTTGTATGTCTTCCTTGTTTTCTGAATTGGGATATGTACAACTTTACTGGTTTATATAACAGTTGTCTCTTGTACCTCATGAAGTGCTAAGTATGTACAGCCTTGGGTCTGGAACTTGAGATTATAGTATTCCCACTAACAGTGCACCAACAGTGTTCCACAACACTGTATTGATCCAGACATGGACTTCATGCCATTCCTGCCAGTAGCAAAGTCCATTAGTGCAGTGCTGACTGGTCTGTGTTGTATTAACAGCTGAAAGCTCTGAGTTTAGTGAAGAGGTAGAGCAGAGGAGCTTTGCTTCCCATCATTTTTGGCTGAGGATAAGGACTAAATGATATTTTACAAGCAGTGATTTCACAGGTTTTCCAGATGAAGAGTCCTGCTTTTATGATCTTTAATGAGACTAACAATTCTGTGCTCTGCTTATGAGGTACAGCAATTACTGGCAGGTGACTTCCTTCATTTTCATTCATTGTGCTTGGAACTCCCTGGGTGAAAATTAGAGCGTACTGTTACAACTCTTGTAGATATTTCTAAATTCACAACATGAGAGAACAGTTTTCTAAGATGCTCAGAAACGTACTGTTTTCTTAAGTCTTAGGGACAGAAGAGATGACACCAAGTCTGGTAGACTCCTGTTAAATCACATTTCAAGCATGCTCTATTCTCCCAGTTCTGTATCTCCCCGAAGTGAAGTTCGCATCCATATTGCTATTAGACACAAATATTTATGGAGGCAGGTATTGCATGGTAAGAAAGTACAGCAGAGGAACAAGTCCTAATGTTGGACGAAAGCTCTTTGCAGTTGGTGGGGACATGCACAACAACTTCACTGAGTTGCCAGTCTGGCACTGTTAGCTTGAATCTATTTGTGCCTTTCAGCTCCTGCTCAAAGACAAATACTCCATAGCTGCTACCACTCTCCAGTGCTGTATTCTCAGCGCGCTCTTTTCAGTCTCCTGACTCCAGTTTTGTCTTTCCCCCTAAACAAACTAGTCAGATCTTCCTCTGTGAGTCCCAGTTCAATAGGATCTTCCAAAGGGCTATCTTCCTTGAAAGACAGGCATGAAAGACTAAAATGTCATAATCATAGAAACAGAATTATGGCAGAAGAAGGAAATGTAAAATATGTCTAATATCTAAGCTGTATTATTTATAATTCAGTGTTAATTTTTTCCTGGTTTTGAACATGCTAGGTTTTTTTCTTGACTTTCAGTAAATTCTGCTATTCACTATCAGGTTTTATGTATATGTATATGTATATATATGTATATGTATATGTATATGTATATGTATATGTATATGTATATGTATATGTATATGTATATGTATATGTATATGTATATGTATATGTGTGTGAGGTTGGTATATATGTATGGATGGGGGGAATATACAGAGAAAGATATGCATAATTTGCTTTAAGGTAAATTTATGGTGTTGCTGATAGCTGAAGCAATAAATGGAAGGAAATTAATATATAAAGAAATGGAGTTTTTAATGGTTCTATAAGGCCAAAATAAAGGAGTTGTATTGTCTTTCTGTTTCAAAGAAAATTCCGTGACTGTGCATCTAATAAACTCTTGAAAGTTGAGACACCAATGTGGTGGAATGCATTGACAAGGAATGTAACCCTCTTTCAACTGGTGATAGATTTTCTGTAGATGGTATCAGTAGGCACAGCAGAAATTAGATGCAATGTGTTTCTTCCCAGTAAGAGAGCTGCAGCTTTTGACTTCTGTGACTGAAATTTTTCACTCTCTTTTTCTTGCTTTGCTTGTCTGGTTATGCTACCAACTTTGTCGGAGCTTTTTACTTATGGTTGATTTTCCCCCCTCTCTCCATTTTCCCTCCATCCCTCAAGACCCCAGTATTTCCTTTTATGCTTTGGCTGAAAGTAAGTTGGACTTTCAGACTGTCAAGTACAACCAAAACAAAACTTCATCTAAATGTTAAACAAAAATCCAAGAGGGCTCAGTCATACCCTCTAAGTCCAGATTCAAGGCTCTGATCTGGATGGTTCTACCTGTCTTGAAGGAATCTTTCCCAAGAAATTGCCTTTCCCTTCTCTGTGATCAACTGTGAAAAAACCTATCAGGCTTCTCTCTCACGCTGCCTAGTCATCTCTCCAAAATCCTATTTAGACTAAAATAATTTGCAAACAATGTACTGAAGACAAGATTTTCAGTAAATAAAAATGTATTTTATAAGAATAGGGATAAAAGAGTTAAAAAAAAGTAAAACATCGCCCATTCCAAGCCTTTACATTTTGAAAACATTGATGAAATTAGTTTTTCACAGTTTTATCAGCACTACTTTTAAGCTTGCTTCCCACGCTGTTGTGCAAGTTACTTGCAGACTACTCAGGGATACAAATTCTCACCAAGCCTGACTCCTAGTGCCTCTGACAAATGCTCATGCTGTGAACGAAGAGGCATTCAGCTGCCCTGGATTGAGCAGGCTGTCAGACATCCCCAGAGAAGTTGCCATGAAAAGAAACTACAAAACTTTGTTTAAAGTGAGGGCTATTAATCAAGGCCTTGGCGCTCTCATTAGAGAGAGGAGGAACCATTTAAAGTCAGGAAGCTGCAGTATTTGAAAGTCATGAAATCGAAATGAACGCATCTTTTGCCAGCTGGTTTCACACCCCCAGTTGGCAATACACAAAAGTTTAGAGGGGGAATTAAATCCATTTTTCAACAGATATAACTATTTTTATGATTATCATATAGATTCCATGAGCTGCACTTTGGTCCTATCAAGACAAGGAAGGCAGCTGCATGAGAGATGGAAAGAGAGAAAATTATTAAGATGAAATCACCACCAACAGCTATCATGGGCAGGGAAAGCAGCATTGGATCCCAGCCACAATACCTTTGCAGCCTGGTTTGAATGGGCCTGATGGGATGCCATAATGTAACCTACACTGAACAAGGTACTTGGAAAGCTGTCTGACATTTTCTTTTTTCAAAGAAAAAATACAGATTCCTTCCAGGCTCTAATTGTTTTTATTTGGCTTGTTTGGTTCTTGGGGCTAATATTGCCTTCAATAAAATGAGATTAAAAAAGTAGAGTGAAATAACACTCTGAACCAGATTCAAGTGAGAAGAACTTAGAGTCGGAAGAGGTTTTCTCAGCATCAGTCTTTAAATCAGCCGAAAGGTCAGAAATAAATGGTGACTGAAGTTTCTCATCACTCTATGAGGTACAATTCTGTTTGAATTTGTTGTTTTGTTATTTACTGGTTTATTTGGTTTTTTCCCCCAGAAATCACCAGCCAGCTCAGTCCATGAAGTGTTATTAGGATTGGAGGCGATTTTGGTCAGGAGACTGCTGCCTCATTCTGAACTGATGACTCAGCTCCCACCTTTATCAGCTCTGGGCACAATCTCACCCCCCAAGCACAACTGAGTTTCCAACTGAAGGACAAATTTGTTTTGTCTATCAAAGGTCAGGACCAAGTCCTCAGCTGTGAACTGCAGGAGTATAAATACTTTCTGGCAATTGGACTTTTGTTGTCTGATATGTCTTCCTAGCCAACAATTGTGGTGCCTTCTGCTTCTGACAGCAGTTTCCCCAACCCCTTTTAGATTACCAGAAATTCACCCCTGTGCAAAGAGCACAGTAGTCCCAACCTATGTCCCATTATTTAAGTGATTACTTAAGAAGTGCCTGGGAACCTTGCAGGGACAGAGTCATGGGATGAGCTAAAGATTAGTTTCTATTTACTGCAAAGGACTAGAAAGTGTCATAGCAAAATATCCCTGTCAGGAAAGTAGAGAACAGCCAACTGCAGCACTCCAGCCCCCCCACTGGTCTGACCTGAGTGCCCAAAATGGCTCTGGCAGCACAAACAGGTGGAAGAACAGTGTTTTTTCATGTTAAAACAGAGAAAAAGGAGGTTGAGAAGGAAAGAATAAATGACCTGTTGGAGCTCTCTTAAAAAGTGTACTGATTTGGTCAACAAAAAGTGAGGAGGACTACACATAAACTCCAGGCATTGGTTTCGTGGCTACTAAATATTAGGAAGAAAAAATGCTTTTCTGTTTCATAAATGACATATCAGATCTTGAAACTTACTAGGCTTCCTTGTACTACCCCATTTCTCAAAACATCCAACGTGCATTTCTTCTATTGAGAAATACAAATAAAAATAGAAGGTCATGGCTTTAGAGATGGGGTTTAGAGACTTCTTTTTAATTCTAGCTAGATTCTAGAAAAGTCCTTGTTAGGCTAGTCAGACTCTAGAAGACTTCCACTGATTTATCCAGCAAAAGTGAAGACAAGTACCCACAGCCTCTTGTTGCTGGCTTGCCAGTTATTGAATACCATACAAAAACTGCAGATCAGTAGTACACAACCTCCTCAGAACCCATGTGTCATTCTGACAACTTTCCAGGACCAAGGGGGGCAGGCTTAATCTGCATACATATTAACATAAATTTACATAGGAATTGAATCAGAGATGAATGTGCACAGTTGTTATTATTGTGTATTTACAATAAACTTCACTGTAAGTGTTGACAGCACTTCACAAAACAGAGAGGAAGACAAAACAGTCTTTGAGAGTCAAAAAGTAAATGAAGCACCATTTTCCTGATAATGGTTCTTCATGGCTTCCCAAAAATTTGATATGGCTACAGGCATTGAGGAATGCAGCTTTGAGGCTCTCAGATGGCAACTGCACTTGCATGAATGGCAAAATAAACCTGATTTTCCACAGATAGGAACTTGCTGTGGTCTGTGGTTGGAGAGACTGATTTTTTCAGGGACAAAGATAAGGATTAGGGAACTTCTGCATCCTCCTCCAACGCTGTATTTCAACACCTACTTTTTTACTGGTCTACATGAGTTCCACCTCCTTCTGCACTGCAAGAGGAAAGGCTTCACTTATCTCATGTTTTTGTCTACTTGCTGTTTATCCACTGGAACTGGCATTTATGAGTCAGAAGTTGTTCTGAGCCTGTGCTGGAAGAGGGGTTGCAACTGCAGATTTAAGGGCAAGACAGGGAAAATTTTCTATCTCCTCAATATGGAAAAGTCAGTGCTGCACAGTAAGATTACAAGTATGACTCTTTCATTCCAAAAGAAAGGACCCTCTCCAAAAAGACTTTTAAATATATGAGTTTTCAATGTGAAGCAGAAGGAATACATTCTAAGGTTGATTTCCCCCCCCCCACCCCACAAACAACACA
>VZRX01023876.1:12494-101572 GCA_013398075.1 Notiomystis cincta
AATTAATCTGCAGTGGGCATTAACATTTAATAAAATGGCCTGTAGCATCCCTGGCCATAGAAGATCCTGGGAAAAACTCCAAGCTGCCAACACAATTGCTGGGTAAGCCAGCCTAATGGACCCAGAGGGCACTGCCAGAAGATATATCCCCTTTAACTTTCAGCCATGGTGATGCTGTGCATTCATTACCAAGGAGGTGGAAGTACAGCACAATGTGCTTGAATAAATTGTTCAGTGTACTTGTTTTAGATAATGGAGTTAACTGTTATTTAAGGTTATTACACTCAATGCCTTTTCTCTTTTGAAAGTACAGAATACCAAGGAAAAGGATGTCCTTGTCCAGCATAGGCCTCTCTATATGATGTGTTTTGGGGTTAAGTTATTCAGGATAGGGAGGGAAATTAATTAAACTTCAAAAGTCTACACCTGTCAGTTCAGATAAATCCGATTTAGATACAGGGCTGAATGTGGCAGCTCAGGAAACATTTTTATTAGAACTTAGTGGATCCCAGAAATGGTTTGAGAGTCAGAAGTGACAGAGGTATAAAATGGAGTAAGCCCTTGCAACCTTTATGGAAATATACCACTATGGGTACCCGGTGTTGTTCAGAACATCTTTTGGCATGACCTCCATTAGGACGTTGGGAATGAGAAAATGTGAGTTGGGGCTCGCATTCCCAAGTGTTTGCCATGGATGATAAACGAGTCACCCTGCATCAGCTACTGCTCATATGTGAGTTCTTAGCCTGCAGTGAGTATGAAGCACTGCAATCCTAAACTTTTTTGAGTCCAAGTTATCCCTGTGAGCCTAGGCTGAAGACAGGGACAATGGCCTTTTTAAATATTTCTCCAGAAGGTGCTACTTTAGGCTGTAACTGGACATAGAAACAGGACATTGATATGGCAGCACACATATCTTTGTCAAGTTTTTCTGGGCTGTTTGATTTGTTTGATTGGCACATGTCTCTTTGACAAGTTTTTCTGAGCTGATTCAAAAGCTCATCTTTTATACTGTATGAGTCACTTTTCTATTGGTACCCTAAAATAAGAGAATGAAAACCATCCTCTTGCAAATCTTGCAACAATTATTTGCCATCCTAAAACATGTTCATGCCTGAACAAGAAATCAAAAATAATATTATCCCCGTGAATCAGAGTATCCCAGCTCAGGACTTTTGCTAACAAATCTCATAAATTATTCAGCCAGTTCCAAATTTGGTGACTTGCTTAAGAGAATCTAGGTCATAAATTGATATATCCTAAATTGGGCCAGTGACAGGGTAGATTATAAAAGGCCTTTTACTGCAGATCCCCAGCTCCTACACCCTGCTGCAATAAATACTTAATTTTTTTATGGAGTGTGAGAGAAATCTAAGAGACTGAGAAAGCTTTGGTTTGAAATACACAATAGACTAGTGGCAACATTTCCTGGGAGAGACAGGCTCAATTCTCTGGTCTAAGTCAGACAGAAGAGGGAGATGAAAGTAATCTCCAGCCTCCCCAGGGACAGATGCAACCGCAAATAGACAGGAAGGTGGTCAGGTTTCCTCCAGGTGCTTTTTGTGGGGCACCCACCTAGGAGACAATTTCTGGGAACATGAATGTGGGGCAGAGGAATGCTTAGTTTGAAAGTGCAGATACAAGCATCCAGCTCCTTAGAGCCAGTGTGTCACATGTCTCCAGCAACTGAAACATAAGGTAATTCCATCGCATAATGTTGAGCCTCTGTAAGCTTCGTTGACCAAATGGGAGGGGTCTGGAAGACCTGAATTTTAAGTCAAGTCCCTGACATGGTAGCCTGTTCCTTAGCCTATTTGGGAGTTTAGTATCATGTGCTTTTATGTTTACTATAATCTTTTCAGCTCTTTCCCCAGACTGCTATTTTGAGCTAACCTCAGTACCCACAGAGGGCTCCATGACCCATCCACTGACTGCTGAGTTTGCTATGAGACTAACTGCAACTCTGAGCCTGGTTTTCCCTCCCATCTGGCAGCAAAAATGAAGTGCTGCTGACTGAATGACCACTGATTCTCTTGGAAGCAGAGCTGTACAAACAGCAACAGCCAACTCTGTCACCATTTGTGAGGATTTGTAGCTTGGGCCCTGAGACATCTGGCTGAGATATTTACGCCGTCCCGTATTGCACTCACTGAGGCTCTGCGTTCACATCTGGAGTCTAGACTGAGTGACTCTATGGGCTGGCCTTCGAGCCTGTGAACAGCTCATGTCCCTCTTGTTCTCCAGCTTGGTATTTTTAGTGCTTTATTTATTTATCTATTTACTTGCTCTAGGTGTTTCTGTCTCCTTAGACATTCCTGCCACAGCCACTTGAGAGCTTCAGGGAGAAATGGCAGTGATTGACAGAGACCACACAAAAGTAGGTGGGATGGACAGGGGGAAAAGGCTGTGCTGTGGCAAGGCTTCGATCTCATGGGTGCAGGGGTGGAGGATGCCTGGATCCTGATTACACTGTTTCTTCAGAGTCCTACAGCTGTGCTGTGGGAAATGACAGTGCTCTAGTGCACAGTTTGCGTTCAGCACATGTGACAGGGAGCAGGGGTTTCTGTAAGCTTTTAGAGTTGGCCAAGTGGTTGAGGCAGGCTCATTACCCTGGGTTACATCATCAGGGAGCTAGCGGTACCACCTGGGCCATCATAGCTATTCTGTGTCACATTGGCTGAAGTGGGTCCTTGTTCATTTTCTCAAGCCTGAAAAGGACATAATGGTTAGTATTCAGTAGGCTAAATGAAATTATCTATCTGAAACATTGGCACAGGGACAGTAGATACATCACAGGTCCCCTGGGAGAGACTTAGGAGTCTAAAAGAGACATCTAGATTTAGAAAATTAATCCCTTTAGTTAGTCATATGTTCTGTCTCTGCACTTAGTTTTGTATCATTTTGAACATGGGATGCTAATAACTTCAGCCCTGTGCTGGTGCAGTACTTTGAAAACAGGTGAATTCCTGGCTGATCTGACTGATGCTGTCCCTGGCAGAATTGGCAGTTGCTGCTGCTACCTGTCCTGGGAGCAAATCCTCTGAATTGTTGCTGCCCTTATTCCCAGCTTCAACCTAATTTCTTTCCTTTGGGCCTTCAGTCTGTTAGTTCCACTTGCTCCTCTGTCTGTCCCATATTCTCCTTGTAATAGCTTTTCTTTGTTTTAGATTTCCTGGTTGCCTAAGAGCCCTGTCTGCCACTGCTGAAGAAATACTGCTCGGATGTCAAGGGCTAAGTAATACTGACAACAGTGGGGTTATGACCTGGAAATGCAGTGGAGGAAAGAAATTGGCTAATAGTGAAAATATTTGTAGTGCTTGAAAAGATGTGTACTACAGATGTACCTGTTTGTTTATCTTACATAGATAAGCCAGAATCTACATTAAGAGAAAGTCACAAACTGTAGAATTTCAAGCACTGACATACAGTTAAACTGACTCTTTTAAAGAGGGTGAAAAGGGATTTCAGATATTCTCTGTGTACCCAAAGCAGCCAGTGACAGCATGATGGCAGTTCTAAGTAAAGGGCCTTAATCAGAGTATATAAAAAGACTGGAATGATGTTTGAACAACATGTCCAGCTCCCAAGCATTGTCTCTTTCCTGCTATCAACGACACCCATTGTGCAATAACAACATTTGCACAGAGATATGTCCCCTTTTGTGCACGGAGAATATATTGAAGCAGCCATAGGGCTGCACTAGCCTCAGCTAGAAAAGTCCCCAAGGGCCTGTCTGCCAGCTGCTGACTGATGTAGAGCTGCTGCTGCTGATAATAGGGGACATGTGCTGGCGTGGAGCTGAACTAGGCAATCTGGGGCACAGTCAGATGTGCTCAACAAGGATCAAGTTCAAACCTGTTTAAGAAGTTAGTTCTCGTCAGTGGTGATTTAAGCTAAGTAGCTTTGCTGTGTATTGGAAAGGAGAAGGAATGCTCACATAGTCAGCTACTTCGTCCTGGCTGTCGTTGTGGTGATTTCAACACAGCCAGGGGAGTCAGAAAGACAGCAAACAGCTGAGATGTGTGACATCCTAAATCACACAGACACAAGGTGCTAAAAGTGTATTTCTGCTTATAATAGCAGAATTATGCTACATACTTCACTTTCTGAGTGGTAGAAACCAAGAGGTATGAAGACTTCTTTTAAGATGTAGATCACTATCCCACACCGAAAATGGTTATTGTTAGTGGATCATTGCTGATCCATTCCGGAGCAGGCAAAATGTCAGTGTAGGTGAGACTAGAAAGTGCAGATTTTTGCCATGGAGATTAACATACCATCATTGGAGAGCAAACATAAATTTCCCCACTCTACTAAATGCTCTCACCGGAGAGGAAATTAAAAATGATCACTGCAATGTTCAAGAAACATAAATACACTATTAATTAGGCAAATGAGCACTGTAAATGACATTTGTGTTAATGTCATGTAAATTTATCATCAGGCATGTTCCTCCTAGAGATATCTCCCATGTGCTAAGCGGGATATACCATTGTGTGAATAGTTCACACCATCCAGTATCACAGAGACTGCATATACTGTTTTCCAGGCTTAGAAGCCAGAGTTGGCCTTGTATCAGAACAGTCATATTGTGAAGTTGCTGAACATAGCTCCTCTGTGTTTCCCAAAATTATCCAGTTCCTTCATCCAAAGAGCATGTTGCAGAACAGGAAACACAACCAAAGATCTTCCCAATGATTACTGCCTCCTGGAAGAACTAATGCCATATTCATTCTGATGGAGAAACTGAATTCCAGAGCAGCAATTCAGCTGTTACTCAGCTTTTTTTCTGAGAGATGCCCAGTGAGGGCACCTTCAGGTAGATCTACAAAAGTCTTTAAACCCTAAGTAAACCTTTAAATTATAAGTAAAATCCAATTTCAAGATTCTAGATGGTTGTGTCAACAGGAGTTTGGATACTACTACTACTACTACTACTACTACTACTACTACTACTACTACCACCACCACCTTTCTGGCTTGGAAAAACTATGATTGAAGCAACAATGACTTCTTCCTGGTATAATTTGTTCTGTCTGCTAAACAATGACTTTATTATTATTTACTTTACCACTACTACTTTACCACTGAAGTGGCAGTTGAATAAAGACAAGGAAAATGGTTTCAATCTTGTTACCCTGGCAAGGATCCCACTGACCACAATAGTACTTTACCTTTGCATGGGTTAAGAGAACAGCAGGATCTGAACTGCTGGCCTCTTAGTTGGGTTGTTGGTATTTCTAAACATATAATAAGGCAGTGCTGAATGCAAGTATCTTGTAATCTGAATACAGAAATCCTATAGCACACTCAAGGTCTCTGGAAGGCAATGCATGCAACATAGGAAAGGAAGCTGTAATCTATAATGCCTCAAATCCTTTATGAGGATTATCTCTCTTATCTCATCTGACATCAGAGAATTACATGTAATATAGACACGTAAATGGCTTAGTCAGAGGAAGATCCTTTAGAAAAAGGTAGCAGAGAGGAAGTTTTGTTTGTTTCTAAACCAGAGAGAAGAGGGAAAGCTCTGCAAATGACAAGCCTATCAGAGCTAAGGTTGTGTTTGGGTTCAACTGGGAGAATTTGCCCAGAGAACTGAGTCCTCACAGCCTTGCTTTACACGTAGTCATTTACAGCCATGCAAAGGGAGGTTTATTATTATTTATTTCTCTAAAGTCAGCCAGTCTGCCTGAGTGTCAGGGGCTATGGGAAGTGTAAGACAATTATTAAACCCTGTAGTTCCACCTCGGCCAAACAAAAGCCATAGATTTGAATAATTTGAGCTCAGGATAGGATTGCTTGATTTATGAGCCCCAGTTGCATACCTAAACAGATTTACTCATTGCAGAGCCAGCCTAGATTAATCTTTGGTAGTTCTAACCTAGCCTTGTGCACGTGGTCTAGTCACCTTTTTTCCCCCTCTTCTTCACACCTGCCTATCATCACATTTTTCTTCTTAAAATCTTGCTCTGGCTTTTTTTAAATTAGCAATAAAGAAGATTTGGGCTTTCCCTTCTAAGAAATACTTATCAACATCCTTTCCCGCTCCATTTACGAGCCATCTACCAACACTTTCCATCCTTTCATGTCTAATTGCATCTCTAACAGTACTG
Source organism: Notiomystis cincta (assembly GCA_013398075.1). Classification (NCBI taxonomy): domain Eukaryota; kingdom Metazoa; phylum Chordata; class Aves; order Passeriformes; family Notiomystidae; genus Notiomystis; species Notiomystis cincta. The sequence continues at coordinate 18,611 of VZRX01023876.1, forward strand.
GATCCGTTGTTTATTGTCTATAAGCCAATGTCAGGGGCTCTCTCAGACCCTCTCCAGTCCAGCCTCTACCCTTCTCATTTATCTCAAGCCGCTCTCGCCAACCTCTCTAACAATGGTAGAAAAGAAGAGAAAGGACATGTTGGCATACCTTGATATTGTAAACATCTATTTGTGTATTCTCTATTTTTATATTCTCCTGTTTTGGGAACTGATTAAATCACACTAAAATTAATGAAGACTTTCCATTGGTGTAGTGATCCTTTGATGAGGCCCAGCAAAATCTTACATGCGAGTCAGAGTTCAAGAAGGAATTCCAGTATTTTCATTCATAGATGGCTCATTTCCTGTAGCTTTCACACTATCCTTTCCACTCGACTGACCTCTGTCTGATCGTATAAAATCTCCTTTATATTCCCTCTTACAGGATAAGTAGTTGGATGTGCATAGAAGAATGTTCCATTTTCTAAAAGAATTTCTTGGATTCCCTGAAGAGATTAGTTCAAAATTTTAATTAGAGGCATTGGCAGAGTTCCCAAATGCTGTTATATTAGGCTGTGGTTTTAATTTTCATCACCCATTTTGGTTCCTATATAATGCATAGGATTTCTGATCAGTAGTTCACTTGAAATGATGCACGTTTTGTCCCTCTAGTTTTTGTTCATCCCATTAATACAGATGAGTCATGATTGGCAGCAATGTCTTGTTTTTTCCTTCCAAAGACTGGGGAGGTTGCCCAATATTCTGAGGACAATTGTCCAAAAGATGTCAAAGTTTGAAGTGACCAGTAAAAGTTCCACTAAAACTCTGGAAGGCATACAGGATGCAAGTGTCATTAATTGAACTCTAAAAACCTACAGTACTGTGGGAACCTGGCATAAAATACACAAGCTGAACTTTGTTTGCAACTTCCTTCTATTTAGGAATTCATTAAAGAGCTGAAGCATTTGCAGAGATTTCAGGACCCAGTGCTAGAATGGCTAATTGCTGGCTCAGTCTTTTGTATACAGTGCAGCACATAAAAGGACTGTGATCAAAGAATGCAGGTGCTGCTGAGGGCAATGAGAATGCAAGTACAGTGATTGCTTCCCGGATACAATATATAACATTTAATTTAGCTCTGCTTTGCTTTGGTCCATGATAGGATTTTGTATGAATTGATGAATGATTTTGACTGCAGTTATTTAGCAAATGCATTGTTTAAGCAGAACTAAAAAATTATACTTCTTCTTTCATCTTCCTCCTGTTTTTCCTCTTCTAGCACCTGAGGGAAACATAACCATTACTGCATGATCTTACTTAGATGAAGGTTTTAGTAAATTTATGTTGGTTTCATCTTCTTCAGTATGTCAGAGGTGGCTATCACAGTTAATTTTTGCTGGATCCATGATCTCGTAGTGGAGGAGAGTGAAGTTACACAGTACATCTTCGCTTACATATCTTCACACTGAGAGTAGAAGAAGTCACAAATAGTTTTATGGCTATATTTACCATACCTAGATTTTCTTCAGTTCCCACTCTGTTCTTATCCTGACAATCTTTTTATATATTGTTCTCATCAAATAGCAAAGAGAAATCTATTGTCAAGCTTTCTCCTTTTTAAAAAAACATCCTATTTGATCACCCCCCAAAAATAGCACAAGCCATATGAAACAAGTGGAGCTGTGGACCCTGCCTTGGAGAGCATGCATGAGTAATTAAATAACATGTCCTTCTGTCACCATTTTTGCAGGGAAGAGGATTAAAACCTGTGTTCACAGGTTGAGAGCAGGTGTCTGTGATGAGACCCCATGCTGTGACATGGATGCAGCACATTCTTACATGAAAAGCCCTGGCTGATGAAATGATCACAGGAAGACAACATGGAACCCTCCCAGCACAATCAGAAGAAGCTTAATTAAGCCCTGTGGTTAATTTTAAAGTGAGTGTGCCTGTTTCAGAAGAGCATTAAGAAAACTGAAAACATGGCATTTTTAAAAATTATATTTTGGTCTTCCTGACATTCCTCAAGCAAACTGTCTTGTTTCTTGCATGGTCAAATGATACGATGACTCAGAAATGAGCACACACGTGTTTACGTAGATGGGATTTAGTAACTTGTCCAATGTGGTTTTAGAGGTTTCTTCCTCAGTTGTGGACATTTTTTCTCTTTGGCAGAAGGCAGCACTGAACCCACAGTTTCTGCAGTTATTCTCAACACAGTTGTTTTAGTTGTAATTATATGACTGAAAGCATACAGAGACTACAAATTCCCTATAATCTTGTTAGAACTTTCATTAGAGAAGGTAAAAAAATAATTGGCAAACTCAGAGAAAAGATTAAAGTTTGCATTAGAATGATTACAAAAAAAATGAAGTAGTACTGATGACAACAGTGCTTTGCCTTGTATTACATGTACTTTTCCACTAGAGAACTTAAAAGGCTTTCCTGATTTCTGTGAAGCAACTTGAGAAATTCTTTACACGTACAGGTGCATGACTATGGCTATTGTAACAGTGGTAAAGCAGAGATTTGCAACAAGAACCACTTGCTCTGACAATGCAACAAGTCAGTGTTGAAAATGGGAAGTCAAGACTAAAGTACTCAGGCCCACCTTAATGCAGAATACAGCATGAAAAACTGTAACCTAACTATACATGGATTGATGGAGTGAAAGAGCAGCTTAAAGCTTCATAGACACCTTTGCTTTTTTCAGGAGAAGAATTTGCTCTTTCTTTCTGGTCTTTTTTTTTTTCTTCAGCGTGTTTTTCTTTTTCATTAGCCTCAGTGCAGGCAAGGTCCTTCTCAAATATGAAAGAAGGCTCTGTCTGAGAAATTCATTAGCCAAATTAGAGATAAAATAATGAGAGGGTGAGAAGGAGGCAGCAAGAGGTGGGAGTGGGAGAGGAAATATGGACAAGGATAGCTAGAGACAGTTCTCTTCTAGGGTAGCTGGTTAAAACAATGGTACAGTACCTTGACTAATGTAGAGCTAATTAAAACTGTATAGGACAAAGCACTTCTAAATATACTATAGGGATCAATCTTGCTGTGGTAAATCCATCCCCAGTGAAATTTCATTGACTTCAATGGTTCTTCTTCTGGGATAAATTTGGACTGATAACCTAATAATTCTTTTCGGTCTTTAATTTCTAAGGACTTTTTGTCAGAAGCATGACAAGGAACTTCAGTCTGGCTTTCAAAAGTGCTGAACACCCAAAACTCCTACCAAGGAATTGCAGGTACTTGATACCACTGCTAATTTAAGCCGAATTAACTGTTTCATGTTTGTTGTGAGTTTGCTGTGTGTACTGTGCCAACACATCTGCAAAACGACCCTAAGCTAACCTCCTAAATCTTCTGAGCAAGAAGCTTCCTAAGCATAGGTGCAACACCTACACAATGCAATGCAGAGCTTAACAAAGGCCTCTAGGCAATAATACAGTAAAATTAATTAGTAAAAATGACAGCAAATTATAAATTAAGAGCATCTGTATTTTCTGGGCAATGGAGAACATGTACTTGGGCTGGTTATGGCATACTTTTGTTCTTCTGTTACCTAATTTCCAACTGACTGTCCATGGTCTGATTTGTCAGATAAATTGTGTTCAATGTGTTCATAGTTTCTGTGAACTTTAAAAAATTTGTCTTCTTATGCCCCTGCAAAAGCCGTATTGAGAAACAGGAAAAAATAAATGAAAGCATCTTACAATGGAAGTTACAGCTGTCATCTCTGAGGTGTCCAGGACAATCATGTAAAACTACACCAGACCTTTTTTGAAAGATTCAAGTGAAACTTGAGAGAATATGCTTTTTGGAACATTTTTCTTTTTACTGCACTACTATTGTAAACTCCTCTCTGCTTTGGCTTCTACTCCATGGAAGATATACATCATATAGATAATGACAGTGTTTCAATGGCACACTTCTTTCTCTTATTTAACTTTTTGGCTTTAACTGAGAAAAAACCCCAAGCAAATGAATTTCCAACAACAGAAACCCCCACCATTCAGTGAACTGAGTTCTGATTTTATTCTGAAGACTGGCTCTGAGAGGAGGATTACTAGTTTATCTCTGTTACTTCAAAAAACAGATCTGTTCGATTACCCAAATGTTTGGTTTTAAAAAGGGCAGCTCCTGGGGATCTTAAAGAAATCCACAATGCAACAGGGAAGGAATATAATAGACTGTTTTGGAAAAAAATACAATGAGGGAAAACATAACATACAATACATTTGGTGTGAACTTTTCCCAGAAGATTGCTTGAGCCTCATAGTTCACTTACAACCAAAGCACAGCGATGCTGGGCAGCCTGCCAGTTCTTGTTATTGTAGTACTGTGTGAGCCAGTTCCCTGATGAAGAAAGAAAAGGGGAGAGAGAGAGACAGCCAGACTTTTCTTTGCCTTTCACAAGTGTCCCATAGTTTCCTCTCTGCCCTTGCTGAACACCCAGCCGCTCTTTACATCAAGGTGCTCTGGCGCACACTGCACTGTGCAGACGTCGTGCTCCTGGTGTCGCATGTGGCACTGTCACAGCTCGAGAGGGCTGACACAGGGCTGCCTCGCCTCACCACACTGGGCCTTCAGATGACAGCTCTGCCTAACAGTCTAACAGTAAGGCACCCTGTGATATGCGTAGTGAGGATGAGTAACACCTTGTCCTCACAACTGAAGTATCTGGGAAGGGAAGAATTCCTAGGAGTGGATGCCAGGCTAAGTTGCGTGTCTACACTGAATTTTGCAGTCAGATGTGAGCCAGGATAGTTTGGGCTTAATACCATGATGCAGATGCCAGTGAGGCATCTCTGAGTTGCTCAGAGCACTGGCAGACCTCCTTCATGTCAGCCTGAAAAACAACCACGGACACAGATGAGTTAAAGGCTCACAGCCTGGCCCTGAATGTATAGTAAAACTGAGTATGGATGAAAGAGACCTTCCACATTCTTGCATCTATATTCTACCTGGAAATTCATCCAAGAACATTTCAAAATCAGCAAACATGGCATGGGGTTGTTTTTATTCCACCCCTCCGCATCCACACACCTCCTCTTCGTGCTGATATGCTGCCTTGAACCCTGAAACTACAGCACTCTCTGGGAAGCACTTACACAGCCTCTATCAGAAGCATGCTGGGCTCCCAAATGTGATAAGAAGCTGATAAAAATTATCTGGGCGTTAAAACAGCCTTAGTGGAAGAATGTTTAGCTAAATAGATACCATCTGTCCCTTACAGAGAGCACGTCCTTGTTCTGCCCTGGCCAGACCACTGTGAGATATTTCTTCTGTGGTGCAGTCCATGTGTGAACGGGCTGTTGTTCCCAGGACCTGGGGCAACTGTTTATGCAATGTGGACTTTATGAGAAACAGTTACAGTTGCAGGGATTTGTTTGTTTGTGTTTTTTTTAGAGTTAAAGATTGGTAATGAAAAAAACATTTTCGCCTAATACAGAAAAGTACTGGGTTGGATCAGCTCAGCTGAATGCTCATATTGGCCTGTACAGCACATTTCTCTGGGGTAGCCAAAGAGGGAAGGAATCCTGAAGAACTATAAGCACACCAATTACCAAGAGAACTTTCATGTCAGTAACAAACAGTGCAAATATTTTCCAAGGGACACTAGCAGCTGGCACACAGCACTGACTACAGCTTTTTAATGCATTTTCTTTGCCTCCTCATGACATAGTAGAACAGAGCATGGATAGACTGGCACTACAGATGGCTCATTGAGCTGCTATGCAAATACATAGGAAAAAGGTTAAAGACAAGAATTAGAGGGTAATTTGCTCTAAGAATGACTGAGGAAAACTTTGGAATTTGTGGGACTAAAGAGAGAGTGCAGTATACATAGAGGAGTATGCAGGAGAGCATGAGGGTCCCAAGTACAGAACTATTATATTTCCCCAGAGACAGACAGGTAGTGCGATCTGCAGTGGGATAGTCACACTATCCAGGTAATCTAAGTAAATTCCAACTAAGTATTGTGAAAATGAATCCAGATGTCTGCCATGGGTGACAGATATGGAGAGGTCAGCCTGATTGAGCTACCTCACTGCGTTACCTAAAGGTAGACAGGTCAATGTCCCACGATGGATGTCACAGCCCTGAGGGCACTGTGGTCCTTAATGCTCATGACCAGCCTAACTTGTGGCCTCCACTCACACCCCTTCCATGGACCCAAGAGTCCCATCTCAGCTCAAGCCTGGGCCTCCATCTATGTTTGAGCTGTGCTGAAGGTAGAGTGGAATGGAAGAGTAGTGTTGGAAGGGACATACAGTTATCCCTGATTCCAACTGTCTGACCACTTCAGGGCTGATTAAAAGGTAAAACATTCTATTTAAGGGTATTGTCTAAATGCCTCTTAACACTGACAGGCTCAGGGCATCAACCGTCTCTCCAGGAAGCCTGTTCCAGGGTTTGACCACCCTCTGGGTAAATAACTGTTTCATAATGTCAAGTCTAAACTTGCCCTGATGCAGCTTTATAACATTCCCACATGCCGTGTCCCTAGATGCCAGGGAGAAGAGTTCACCTCCTTCTACACTTCCCCTCCTCAGGAAGCTGTAGGGACCAGTGAGGTTGACCATCAATCTCCTCTCAAAACTAGACAAGCACAAAGTCCTCAGCTGCTTCTCATGGGATTTGTCTTTCAGCCCCTTCTCCAGCTTTGGTGCCCTCCTCTGGGCACATTCAAGGACCTTCACACCTCTCTTAAATTGTGGGGCTCAGAACTGCACACAGTCCTCAAGGTGGGGCTGCACCAATGCTAAATACAGTAGGAAACAGATGTGCCTGTGTCTAATGCTGACCATGGAGTTTTCTCCTTAGTGGACCTCAGACCTATGTTGTAGATGGCTTCTTTTTTGGATGACTCTCTCAGATGTATGATTTGGGAGTTTATTTCCACTTTTGCTTTTGGTCCTGTCTGCTTTGAAGCTGATGCGTTGTTACGGCCAAAGTGTAGGACATGACACTTCTCCTCCTTGAACCTCACAAAATTGGCCTTGCCCTGTTGATTCAGCTTGGCCAGATCCCTGCTTGGAGTTAAAATTTTACACAGCACTTCACCATCACAGCTGCTGTGGGGGTCAGTGGTGGTATTTCTCAGAGCAAACATTTGCTAAAGGAAGCAGGCAGGCTCTGGGGAACTTGTTGTTCCAGTTCATCAGCAATGAGTTTTGAGCTTTAATTGCCTGAAGATGCTGAGAAGCTGAGTGGCTGCTGTAGGAAATTGGGATCTCAGGAAAAGGGACAAGGTTTCTTTCATTCCATCTGCCTTAACATCTGCAGAGGAAAGGAGATCCCATAGAGTCACAAGAAGAGGGCATTGGGTCTACAGAGGATTATGAAGGCTTTTGCAGATTTACAAGTAGAGCTTTACTGCTGGTGTTGTTTGATAGTGAAGCCGCTGTGCAAGCCTGTGTTCCTTTTTCTCTTAATTACTTTTGATTTTAAAGTGAATCTAGCACCCTGGAGGTGTGTGGCCTTGAGTAGGTTCTTCAGGCATGAGCTGTCTCAGCAGTGCTTTTAAGGCCTGGAGCAGGAGGATTGCACAGCCATCTCTTCAAGGGAAGAGCAGTCAGAAAGAGGATCTTCACATACAAGACATTCTGTGATCCTGGAGTTAGAAACACTTCTAAGGTCAGACACAATCCCAGCTGCCTTGGGAATATGTGAGATCCCTATTCAGACCAATTACACTAACAAAAAAGACCAAAGAGTATATGCAAAAATTTATAAAAGTTATAAGTGTGCAGAAGTCATATACATTGGAAGAATATTACAAAATGGAAAGGATATTCTTTAGCTCTGAATAAGGTATTTCTGATGGAAGGGTTGCAAAAAGAAAATTCAGAATTCAAGTTCTTGGAATATTTTGTTTGAATATTTTGTATTTTGAATTTTCCCTTTCCATCTTCACAACAGAAGATGACCTGTGCAAGTTGCCTCTAGTGCCCAGTGACTGGCCTGCAAAGGGGTGCAATGGTTAGAAAAGTGGGTCCTTGAAAGCTGCTTCATTTCTGTGGCTACTTAAGTAAAAAGTCCAGAAGGGCTCTGATGAGAACAGATGCCTGTGGAAGTGACATGGCTCTGATCAGTCTGGGGGACTGCAGCACAGCGCTAACAGGTTGTGCTTTACAAAGAGCGTGTATAGCAGTGATATTATTCAGAACAGTACTTTGATTAAAGTAATCTTTTGATTAAAGCTCAAAAATCCAGGTCTTGGGATGAAGTGCAGAAGCTGAAGCCTGCTAGCCTGGTAGAAAATCTTTGAATGTTCCTAGCTATAGTCAGAGGACAGCCAGATAAGAGGTAAAATTCAGTTCTGTTATTTGACATTTTCAGTATCAGACACTAGTGAGCACATTTCTTTCTGTTGTGCAGGGTAAAATGAAACTTCTCTTTGATGGGTGTCTCACTCACCCTTTATGAGCTGGTTAAAAAGGCTGATCGTAGGACCTGATCTATTCCCATTGCATGTGTTATACAGACTTCCTTAAAAAGGAATCTTCTGCCTTAGCTAGGAAGATAAATAATGAGAAAACATCTGCTCTTTAAGCTCTGGACTGACCTATAAATCTTAATGACGTATGCAATCCCAGAAGCAGAAATCATCTACAGATTGCAAAGTTCTCTCTCATTTTGGTTATTTTATTCAGTTGATTGGCGGGGGGTGTGTGTGTATGTGTGTTGATTGTTTTGGGTGTTCTTTTTGGGTTTTTGTTTTGTTTTGTTTTTTTGGTTTTGGGTGGGTTTTTTTGGTTGTTGTTGTTGTTTGGGGTTTTTTTGTTTTTTCTTTTTTTAAGTAATTTTATTGTTGTTCCTCTAATTCCTGGTAATTTGGAAGCCTGAGTGTGGGTTTTTTCCCCTCACTGTGTCATTATAACTGATAGAAGATGGTGAGAGGAGGGCATGGCAACCATAATAACACAAGAGGAGGGGAACAGGCAGCCTTTACAAGGAGCTGACAGGCAGAGAATAATGACAGAGGATGGATAACTAATAGTTTGGATGATTTACTCTTGAGAAGCTCTGGAGGGTGGGATTCTTCTTTGCCTGTTTATTTCAATCTCACATGCTGAAGAAATGAGTTTGCTTAGCTACTTTAATATTTTGCTGCATTTTCTTCTGTCAGGGAATGGGAATCTGCTTCTCCTTTCAGCACTTGCCTGTGACCTGCCTCACAAAGGCAAGGTTGCTGTTAAAATGACAAGAGGTTCCTCTCTCCTTTTGCCTCTAGATCTGCAACAGCAGCAAACATTTTAAAAAATTATATCAGTGATGACCATAAAATTAAAGAGGCTAGAATTCAAATTGCTGTGGAGAATGTCAGGTTCAGCATTCAGAGAAGGATATTAGTGTGGGGCATGGCTCACCTGCAGCATGAGCTAAGAATCTCCAGACTTGATGATCCTTCTCTGATGTGGGTCTCTTCCAACTCAGAAAATTCTGTGATTCTTATCTTGAATTTCCCTGAGACATTGTGAAGAAGTGAAGAGCTTCTTATGCAGCCAGTCATACTGATACCTCCCCTCCTTGCTTACTGCAAGGTCAGGCTAATTTTATTCTCCATTTCATGTTGCTTTAATCTAACCATTGGAAGAGGTGATGTTAGGGTAAAAGTCTCAGGAGACTGTGAGAAGCATATGGACCATTTCTCTTGATAAATCATAGAACCATCTGCATGCAAGTGGGCAGGGATGGAGTAATTCTTCTCCTGAAGCTGTTAATATATCCTTACTTCTCATGAGTCAGTATCCTTGGTCTATAATTACACAGATAGGTTTGAGGGTAAGATGCCTATGGAAATCATTCGCATACCTGTCCCAGACTGGGACAGGTGAGACAAGTATGGTGGGCTGGAAACTGAACCATCTTCTAGGAGTGGTGCTCCCAGGGCGGAAATTACTCTATTCTGAATTACACTAGAGAGGCATGACTTCAATTTTGGAATGGCAGGGCACACAAGCACACTAAAAGTAAGATAGTGCTTTATAGCTCAAACAGCAATTCAGGGAGCGAGAGTTAAAATTAAGCACATGGTGATGCTGTGTTTTGTTGTTTCCTGTGCCCTGAATACCATCTGTTTGAAAATTAGGTGAATCAAAGTGTTATTCTGAAGGGTTGCTCTTATTAGATTCATATTTTCTTTAGGTGGAGCAAAGAATCTTGTCTAAAAGAGGACATATTTAGGAGCCTAATCAGTAAATGCAGAAGAGACTGCAAACTGATCAGTGATCAGAGGAGGGTGAATGGGTTTGACTGACATCTGAAGTAAAGCAGCGCTGTGCTCTTTCAATTACAGGTTTAAGACTGCCACAATTGACAGATTAAAGGTGTTCACCCTAATCCAAAATTATACTTTCCTCAGTCAAATTGACCATTGTGTCAACTTCAATTTGTTCAGATACGTCACCCACAGTGAGTGATTGGACTGATTCACTTGCACACTCTTTGACAAGGTCCCTGTTTTGTGTTCACTCCTTACTCTTGCTATTTCCCTTGTCAGACAGATACTCCAGAGGCATTTCCATTATCTCCCATGTAGCTGTACCTCAGAAATGTACTGGACTGGAAAGAAAAATCCTCAGGCCAATTATTCTGACATAAACTCTACTTATCAGAAAGCACTAGAATATGAAGCACAAGTTAAAATAGCTCAAAAATAGGACACATTCATGCACATATATACACCCCAGGCAGACACCTAAGTAATGCTGTGCTCAATCTCTGCCATGACTGAGTATGGATGAGCACTTTTAAATTAGAAACAACAAAAATGTTGTCTCAACATTCAGATCGAAACAGTCTCTGAGAATGGACATGCCTTAATTTAAAACAAAAGCAAAAGGATCTGCCCTGTTTTTGTTTTCTTTTTTCTTTTAGAAGCAGAAGTGGCCTAATGCTTGGAGAAGAGCATTCCTGACTCTTTGAAAAAGGAAGAAAAAACATGTGTACAAACTTTGAGAATCTTGCTGATTCTGATTCTCCTTGGGTGAGGAAACAGGTAAGAAGAGATGAGTTGCATTTTTTCTCACAAGCTGAAAGAAAAAGAGGTACTCATCTCATTAGCACAGAGATGTGAAGTGGCATTCAGTTAGTCAGTTTTACCTTTGGCCCAATTCATCAGGTGTGCTCTTCCTTCTGAGCCAGACTGAAAGCATGTCACATCCCCCTGCAGAAGCTTCACATGGGGAGGTTTTGGAGAGTTGTTAGTGGTGTAAGTCCCTTGAATCTTATCTTGAGGTGAGGTAGGTGCTTGTATAAATAATGTCATTGTCCATTCATATTCTTTTGTATCCCTGCTAGAGTTTTGGTTTTGTTGGTTGGGGCCAGGGTGTTGTGGGTTTGGGGGGTTGCTTTTGTAGGGAGGCGCTATTATTTTACTCCTCAAAGTATCCATGGATATAAAAATTAAATATTTTTGATCGAGTTACAAGTACATAAAAATGTCCAGTGTTATCTATCTCTGTAATCCATCTGTCACAGTTTCACACATGCACAGAGCCATTGGTAGAGTTTCCAGGCACAGCAATATGCAACCTTCCAAAGAGATACTACAGCCAGAACAAACATTTCTTGCCTATCCACCAAGGAAGTCTTTGCCCTAAAGCTGAAGGGAGGTTTTTCCCCTCTGCTTGCCAGAGCAGTGCTAAGAGGGATACATGCACAGGTTCTGTGTAGCTCCCAGGACAGTGGCATTCTACAGAGGCTTGTGAAGCAGGATACTAAGGACTGACTGTGGTACCACTTGTTACCACTGCTAGAAAATCCTCTGCTTTCCATTCTGGAGATTCCCATAATTAAAATACTTCTGTTCTAAAGGGTATTTGCAGAATGTTCATAATTCTGCCAGCATTTTGTCTAAAAAATTACATATCCCTTGAAGGACCCACAGGGAAGTTGCTCTATTGTTTTGTAACTAAGGTTTGAATTTAGAAAATGGGACAAGGGGGAAACTGTACTCTTTCTTGTTTGTTTTTTTAGGAAGTTTTAACACCTTAGAGAATTGGTGTAGCTCTTTGAACTTTGGCACATATATTATCCCCAACCACAGCCATGACTTTGGGTTTTCTCCATAATTAAAGTTATCAAAAGAGATATGAAATGTGAAATATAAGAGCACAGCAGTACCTAGTACTATTTATCCACTAGTTTCACCTATCTCTATGAGATCCTAATCATGTGCCCTCATATATAATCCTCAGTATTTGTGCAAAAGCAGAATTTCTTTTTTTTTAATTACTGATTTTCCAGCTTTCCAGAGCCATGGCTCACATTATGCGGGAGTAAGGAAGGTGGGAACCATTCCTTCTCTCTCTTTAGATGTGCTTGCAGTCCTCATACATAAGAAGGATGAGCAGATACTTTTCACTAAGGGATATGTTCACAGGGGATGCAATCCATGAGGGGAAGCCTTGGAGCAGATGTGGGCTCTTGTGTGTTTGTTGACTGTAAAAACAAATGGTACCACTGGAACCATTTATGTGACTCAGGGCTCAGTTTTAACAGAGATGAGCTGCTGCTGTCACTCCCACTTTAAGATGGAGGTGAGAGATTTTGGAAGGCAAGAAGGCAGAAACAAAGAGGGACCACAGAGGTGAGCTTGTTAGGTCAGTAACAGTTAGTAATGGTTGGAAGCAGAGAAGTAAAATCATCAGAAATTCAGCGGGGGAAAAAAGCAGAAAATCATCACTGACTTGTCAAGATCTAAAAACCTTATGAGAGGTGGCAGAGAAGTGGCAGGCAGTGCATCAACAGGATTGAGCATCTGCATGTTCTGAGGAGAAACAAAGGCTGACACTTCTCTGCTTGATTGACAGCACCTTGGCCAGCAGAGACTCACAAGGTGGCTGCTCCATGGATACTGAGCATACATATGCTTAGCCTAATAATGTTAGTCCTGGCCCACTGCTGTGTGCGTTAGCAATAAATAAGACTATTTTATATATGGACAATCCTGCTTTTGGGCCTCTATGCCAGCAAAAGATGCTCAAAGCCTCACATTTAATGTGATCTGCTTTATTGTGCAGACTGCAGTACTGGCGTCAACTAATTCCTCCTTGAATTAGACCATATCTGTTTGGAAAACAAAAATCCAGCCTCATTCTCTTTTGACTGAAAACTTTTCCAGTGATGTATACTCTATTGTAGCCCTTGGGAAATAATTCCACTTTCATTATCCTGAATGTTAAAAATATGCATGTCAGTTTTATTCTGATTTTGACTGGTTTCAACTTCCAGCCACAGAATGCTGTTACTTATCTGCTAAATTGAACAGACCACATATTATCAGGCTTCTGTACCCTGTTTGAATGATGATTAAATAAGCCTTTTGCCTTCTCCTTGACATGCTAACCACACTGTGCCCTTCAGTCTGTACCCTAGCCATGTGCCCCAAGCCCATCATTATCCTGAATGGATACTTTCTGAATGCTTATCAGTGCTTCAACATCCAGAAATACAGTATTTCAGAGATCATGCCACTACAAAACACAGGGAAGAGGCATGAGTGGCAGGAGAAACAGTGTTTCCTATCCATAGAGTCATCAAATCATTAAGGTTGGAAAAGACCTTTAAGAACATCAAGTTCAACTGTTAACCCAGCATCAACACCCTGTTCACCATTAAACCATGTCCTCAAATACTCTATATGCTTGATTTTTCTACACTTTCAGGGATGGTGACTACAACCACTTCCCTGGACAGCCTGTTCCAGTGCTCGACAACTTTTTCCACCAAAAAAATAATTCCTAATATCTAAAATGAACCTCCCATGGCACAACTTAAGGCCATTTCATCATGTCACTCATTACCTGGGAGAAGAGCCTGACCCCCACCTGGCTACACCCTCCTTTCAGGCAGTTGTAGAGAGCCCTCTTTTCTCCAGGCTAAACACCCTCAGCTGCCTCTGACACTCCTCATCAGACTTGTGCTCCTGACCCTTCCCAACACCTCAGCGTCTTTCTGGTGGTGAGGGGCCCAAAACTGAACACCTTTATTTGATATGTGTGGTCTCACCAGTGCTGAGTACAGGGGACGATCACTGCCATGGTCCTACTGGCCACACTATTGCTGATACAGGTCAGGATGTCATTGGCCTTTTGGCCACCTGAGCACTGCTGGCTCTTGTTCAGCCACTGTCAACCAGCACCTCTGCATCCTTTTCCATTGGGCAGCTTTCCAGCCACTCTGCCCCCAGCCTGTAGAATTTGATCATCATAGAGTTCTTTTCTAAGTGTAATGACTCTGTGATCCTATGATAGTCTGTAATGCAGTTATGTTTCCATCCATGTCGTTGATAAAAGTGTTTGATAGCAAAGTGGCAAAAATTAATGTTTAGGGTAGCTCACCCAAGTCTCACCTCTTTGACTGGTGCCACTCTGCTTTAACTTTTTATCCTAGGCAGACATCTGCTTACCTTGACAGCTGCTGAAGCAAACCTGGAGCCATGAGATGCGAGCAGTGCAATCACTGTGCTGCAAGCCAGGTGAAGTCCTGTCCACCTCTCAGACCAGACCAATACATGTGGATATGGTTCTTTTTAACTTTTTGATGTTGCTCCTCAAGCCCTTAGACTGAAATAAGGCCAAGAACTTATCCTTGGTGACTGGCACTCAAAACTAAGTGACTCCTGCTGCTCTCACGTTTGCTGGTGCCAACAGGCTCCCTTCAAGGTGCTAGCTACCTCATGGGCAAATGGCAACTTTAATGTTTCCTGACTTCCTACTGCTTGTTCTTGCAACCTCTATGTTGTTATGGCATCTGCCATAAAACCAAAATTATAGATAAATGTGAAAATCAGTCCTGTAAAGCAGCAAGCAATGTAGAAGACAATGAAGTGCAGGGGATTACACATGTCTCATTTGGGGAATTTGTTGCATTAACTAAATACAAACATACATTTTCCTCTGTTTTGTCTTTTGAATGAGAACGAGGGGGACAAATCAACAGAAGAGGGATATCCCGGTGCAACTTCACTGAAGTCAGTACAGTTACACACCAGGGATACACTTGGCCGATGGTTTTGCTAACGGCTATATGAAACCCTTAATATAGAGTTTCTGCATGTGTGAAGTGCATGCCAAGACAAACACAATGTGCTAAATGGAACCTCTTGATTTATTTAAATAAAAAATATGTTACAAAAAAACAGTGGATAATTGTAGTGGAATGGATCCAGACTGGAATCATCTGTCTCGTGTCTCCAGAGTATCTGAGGGAGGGGCTGTAAGGAATATCTTACTTGTATACCTAAGCAATGTAGGATATGCAGATAGCAGATAATTTCTTAAAACTGCTAAGATCCACCAAGAGACTCAGAGCTCTCTAGAAGACAAAGGTTATAATCAGATGTAAACCAGCTCTTTTTGGCTGCAGCTGATGTGAACTAAGAGGTTATCAAACACAGCCCATTTTCATCAGTTATCTTCCTTATAGGCACTTGCCTCCCTCTCCCCTTGAGTTCAGATCTGCTGCCAGTACGATCATCACTCTCCACTTGGCCAAAATGGTCAAATCACAAAAAAAAGAAAATTACTATCAAAAGTGTTAAGGATAAACAAGCACAGTTTGCCTTAACTGGGCCAGAGTATAATCCTGGAGATGTGCTGTGGGCATGGTAGCCAGCAGGCATGCCTTGGGCTGGGCTAGGAGAGGTAGTACCTTGGTGTGGATCAGCAGCAGCCTAAACAGCATCCCTGAGCACTCTTATTTCAGTGTTGGAACACCATGGACTTTCCCCTTACAACCCCTATTGGCTGTGGAGGTACCTACAGCCCTCCACTGACTTTCCTTCTGCCTGTGCTGACCTGCAAAACCCTTTAAGCCCTGTAACTGTTGAGCTGTTCATCAGAAATCCACCTCACATCAGACGTTTGGTGCATTTCTCAGGCTCTGGGTTTCCCCTGTGTTTAACAGCTGGTATTAAAGCCCAACCAAATAGAGGCTCACAGAGCACACCTAAATTCCACTTGAGTGCCAGTGCTGGGAAGAGGGAAGAGGAAAAGAGACTATGTACCCAATATCTTCAGATATGAGAGACCCAGTTTTGAAAGAACGCCAGAACTTAGTGCCCCCATGTGCACAGTTGGAAATGGTGCAAAGAAGCTTCCTCAAGACATGAAGCTGTTCTACTTAGCATGAAATAATTATGCAAATGCCTCTAGAAAGAGGACAGGGTAATTGTAAAAGCTAATGCCCATGTTAACAGTGCATCAGGTACACCGAGCGTGTGCAGCTCCCAGGAAGGAGCACAACGGAATAGAAACCCTCAGCAAAGTTCTCAGCCAAGATGGGTCACTGTTAGGGATAATAAGGCAGCTTCATGTCTACATATGTACTCACAGCCATTGGCAGCCTATTTTAGCTTCAAGGGACTGGCTGTGATAGGAGGCAACCAGCAAGAGGAGAGTGGGAAACTAGATAGGAGCTAAAGCATTCCAGGAAATTCCATCGAATCCCTGCTTAGACGTTGTCTCACATGTTGAGAAGTGTGATGCTGCAGTACTGGAGGAGCTATCTTGGTTACATGAGTATTTCAGTATTGCTGTCTTTGGTGAAAGTACCTGCTAGAAGAGCAAGATGGAGTGACAGTACTTGCATAAATGTATTGGGATGTAAAAATACTAAAATATGGTTGAGAGAAAGGATTAAAGGTGAGATTTTCAAAACTAGTTTTAGAAAGTTGGCACTAAATTCTCTCTCATTTCTAGTGGGAAAAGGGTATCCTAATTGGACACCTTTGAAAATGCCTCCTTTTTTATAAAGGGACGTAAATTCATTTTAATTAGTTTGTATTCTTCAACTGTTTAAGCACTTCAGAAAATGTCACCATGAGTCAACAAAGATGTGCTAATCAATTACATCAGTGAGTTTAACATTAACATCCCAGTATTAAATTATTCTCCAACATTTATTATAGAATTTCTAAAAGAAGTTGTCTCCTATAAGACTGGGTTATATGAAAAACAGTGCTACCAAATCCAAATGCCTAGGGCAGTATAAATATCCTAATTTTAACATCCTGAAGTTGAATACTGACATGTGAAATCATAGTGTTCTTTCGCAGACTCATCCAGGGTCCACAGAAGTCAGACAGAAAATTTCTGATGACTCATGCGTGTCTTGTCTCGGGTTTTTAATACGACTTTTTCCACCCTATTTAATGCCTGACCTCATACAGCTTTGTTCCTGTAACAAAAATCCTAGGCAATCTCATTCTGGCTGGTACCTGATTTGTGCCTGATTTCTTAGAAATGTCAAGGTAGTTTGCTAGCATGATTAAACTCAGAACAAAGCCTAAAGACTGCTGAATACTGAGCTTCTTTAAACAAATACACATCTAAACAATAAATTTTGTAGATTATGCCATGCATTAGGTTTTGGCTAATACTAAGCAACTAGGGTGAGAGAATGAGAGCTTTCTGTGCCAGTTAAATTTTGTAAGAGTCATGCACAGCTTAAAACACTAAGTAAGCATGGTGCAGAATGGGGCCTGTAAAAACTTCTGATGTTGGAAGCCCATCCTGCAACAGGAGGGGAAACCACGGTAGTTCAGCAGTCAAAGTGCTGGACTGGGTCCTTGGAGCTCCATACTTCACTCCTGGCCTACAAACCACATTGCACGAATTACTACAACTCTGCCAGCCTGAATTTCCCTCTCTTTAAAGGGAGAAAATGCTAATTTTTATCACAAAGCTCTATGGTAGGTGACTGTTTTGTTTGATTAGGACCAGCTCACTTATTATTACTCAGACAGCAAGAAAAATTCAAAGAAGCGAAAATCTGTTAGACAGTGCCATTAATTTTGTTTATGGCATGTTTTGCATTGGTAGTGTAACAAACTGAAAAACCACAGCTCTCTTTGAACCTCACTTTCTTCCTTCACACAGAGTTTTTCAATTTCACAGCACACAACTGATTCTGGGGAGGGGGGGTTGGGGGGCAGAGAGGAATAGAGAAGTGATGATTTTGGCAGCGACACCGTTATGATTTGCTAAAATAGCAGCTTGGCAAATCTGGTTTCTCAAATATCTCATGTTTTGTTAATTACCGACAGCTTTGTTTTTAACTGAATGTGAAACAATGTGGAGAAACGGGCAAGCTTGGCCCCTGACTCACCACTGCCCGGCTACGCTCGGCAGGTGGGAGAAAGCTGTCTCCAAGAAGGGGCCCGAGCAGTAATTGCTGAGCCAGTTCATGAGCTTCAGCAGAGAGATGCAAGGGGAGAGTTCCTGGAACCCAGCTATGAGATGCCCAAAAGGAACCCTTCCCACCCCACACTCACTGGGCCAGTAAGAGATTAGAAACCTTGCCAAAAAGGAATATGAAGCAAGCTGGAGAGGTACCCCCTTCCCCAGACACAGTGTGATCTGGGTAAAAATGAGGCATGGGGTGATTTGGGGGTACTGTTGGCCTTGGTTCTGTCCCAAGTGGAGAACTGGGAGGGATCTAGCTGCCCTAGACCACCAGTGGCTGGAAGCATCCCTTCAGGAGCCAAGGGTTTACCTGGAAATGCATCTTCAGGGGTAGGTGGAGCCCAGTCACTTTACCCACGTTGGTTTCAGACTAGGAACCATATCCCATGAAAAGTGTGAGATTTCAGGATGTCTGAAGCAAGTGTGAACAAAGTGGATCAGAGAAGACACTCCTCTTGCAGTTCATCTGTCAGCACATCCTGGCCACCTGGAAGTTCATGTGCAGCATATATCCACACACTTTCATCTCCACAAAATCTGACTGATGCTCAGTCTTCCTGGGTCAAGCAACACAGGGCGTGCACAGAGCATAGGTGTACTGGGCAAGCTTGAGAGATGCACTTTGAACTGGGATCTCTCAGGCAGAAATCTGGGAGCTTTACATGAGCAGGAGCTTTTTCTGCAGGTTCTGCCCTCTCTGCTCCTCTCCCAGAGAGCATGATGGACTCTGGTACCAGAACCTGGGGAAATTTAAAGATGTAGAAAACTGGAAAATTCAAATCTAATGAAAGACAGATTATTTCTTCTGTCTGCATGCATGTAATTAATCTCTTTTCTGCTCCAGAAAATCTCAGGGGCCAAGAACACAGCAGATTTTTTTTTTCAAGGATCTGATACTTAATAATATAAAAAACAATATCCAGCCAGGTTAATAAATTTGACAAAAGCAGAAGAAACACTTCGAGGTTTATACGCATTTCTAATAAGTGGAGACCAGGACTAAAATATTACCAGGAACAATGGTTCCTAAGGCTGTTTGTGTGGTGACAAGATGCTGGAGTAGCAGGACCACTGGCCATGTAAAGCTATTCATGCATAACTGTGCTCCTAATGATCCTGTGGCAATTTATTTTTTGACCTATGTTTATTGTATTGGGTAAATGTCACATCCATTTTTTGTTTCTTTATTAGCACAGCTCATCAGGCACTCTCTGTGTCTCTGTGTGTGTGTGTGTTTGTATACGCACAACACATAGACATAATTACACATAAGTCCTTCGGTGTCACTTTTCCCAGAGCAGAGTAACACTTTGCATATGAAATGAATTTTTATAGAAATAATGCTACAGAGATAATTTTTTTCCGAGCCTTTTTTCCTCTTTTCTAATACATAAGAGAAATGGAAATAGTGAGTCAGAATATATCTGTAATCACATGGCATGAAGAGAAATTCAATTTCCAAAATGCTGAGCTTTGTGTCTCAGTGCAGAAGGAAGCCTGTAAACTTGGGTTGTATGTTACACATCACAGATCTGGCATTCATGACTGATAAACTGTTTTGAGAAGCAGCAGCACCTCAGCTGTGAGTAGACAAAGATATTTTGCAACCGTCCTCTCACTGAAGTTAGCTGGAGCTAAGGAAGTGTTCTGGGAAATCAAGCTTGTACAGTGAAAGCAGAGTGCTGGGAATACAGGCTGAAAACTGTTTCACAAACTTGTTGCTTGACCTTCAGCACAACAGAAGAAGGACAGGAGTCCAAGAGTAACCTGGGGCTTTTCCATCACTGAACTGTCCTTCTTTAGCTAGCACTTGTTTTTCTTGCTATGCATCAGGATCTCATTTCCTCAGCCAAAAATAAAAAGGCAGGGGGAAAAAAATGTCCTATAAAGGGATCCTGCATTATGAAGCCTGAGCCTGAGACCCAGAAGACCTCACTGACAGGTTTCTCCCTTTTTATACAATGCAGAGGGGGAGATATCACTCAGTGAACTGGGATTTCACTGGCTGAAGCACCGGGTCATGTTTCAGCCTGACTTCGCGTCCTGCACAGTCCTTCGTGCCCCCCTGACGCTCTCTAGGGAAGAAAGGCAGCCCTCCTGCCACACAGGTGGGGAAGCCTCCTTGTCCCACCGCCCAAAGCTCTTCCAGGATGCTGCCACAGCTGTCCTCAGATCCTCCACAGCATCACAGGCAGAGGTGTCTGCACTTCCCTCTGGCAGGTCGTTGCCTTGACCTCTAAACAATGAAACTTTGTGCAAAGAATGGAGGGACAAAAAAAGAAAAAAGAAAAAAAAAGAAAAGAAAAAGCTATGTGATGGCTCATATTGAAGCAAAGAAAAAAATTACAGGAGTGCAAAGTACAAAGGGGGTTAAAAAAAGGAAAGAGAGAAAAAGAGATGGGAGACTTGAATAGCATTAAATATTTGAATTTCTTTTGTTTGAGAGGGGTTTTTTTTAAGGCTGCTTGGAAATGTAAAGGGCTTTCTTTTTTTCATACAGGTGTTCTCTATCCATTTTTCCAATTAGAAGAATCTCCTTTATATATTTAGCACTATTTAGAGGGGACTGGGAAGATAAGGCTGCTGAGGAATGCTGCAGGCTAAAGCTAGGTTCTCCAAACTGGCTTTTGTTGCACCAATGTGAATCACTTAATAATTCATATTTCAGAATACATTAATGCAAATGATAATTTTAGCTTGCTATTGAATTTTTAAATATGCACTACAAGCAATTTATGTTTCTGTTCATTTTGCCAGGTAAAACTGTTTAGACATTTTTAACATATGCTTGGTTTGATTCATCATATATCATTCCATTGTTTTAATTTGGGGTAATTAAAAATTAGGAACATCACAAATAATACATGGAGCCCTATGTTCACAGAAAAATAACATGGAACTGATGCTCAATCTTGCAATTTGAATGAAAGAAATTTTTCAGTGATGCTGCAGTAACAAAATAGCAGTGTCCTGTGTTTCTGAAGATAATCTATATCTAAATAATAATTTTTCTTTAAATCGTTAGTGGGGTTTTTTTTGTAATTTTTTTGTTTAGATTTCCTAGGAATATTTGGTGTAGGAAGGACAAACATGTTGTTCCTCTCCTACTGAGCTGGCTAGATAATTAGAAGACTCAAAATCAGAGGTTATTGAAGTTTCACTTTCTTTTTTTGTTTCGGGAAATTAATTGTCAGCTTTGATCCCACTTTTCAGAGACACAGCGGGAGCTCAAGTGTCACACAAGCTGTGAGACCCAGAGTGCCCAAGCTGGGCTTTGCCCAGGGAAAGGTAAGCAGCTCTGGGACCCTTGCATTGCCCCTCACCCCTCCAAGGTCCCCAGGGAAGCCAGTCCTGCCTGCCCAAGTGACCGTGGCCCAGCAATGTGCCACGTGGTAGGGATGTATTTAAAGCAGCTGGGGACAGGGGATGCAGAATCCTGCAGCATCTTGCTCTGCCTCTGCAACCTATTGCAGAGAAATAAAATGTCCACAGAGGGGGCCAAGGAGTGAGGAGAACATCCTGAGGCACAGCTGTGCCTTCTCTCTTCTTCACGTTTCCGACTGTGGCTCTCCAGCTCCAGCATGTCTGAGAGGGTGTTAACTTTGCTCTCGCCATCTTCAAGGGGTCATGTAACTTCTTTCCCATTCAACCATGTCTGTAACAAAGGACAAGACAGAGACTTCTGCACTCCCTTCTACACCTCTGGGGAAGATGCATCACCACCTTACCTTCCCATTTTATCCTGCTGTGCAAAGGAAATAAAAAAATGCTATCCTCCATCGCTTTTCAGGACAGCAAACCCATCTTTTACCATCAATAGTGCCAGATTTCATTCCACAAACACCTGCTTGCCCCTGGCTTTCCTTTGACCACCATGAGTGCTCAGCTATGATAAGGTGGTAACATGTCCTAGATATGAGATCTACAGACAGATATGACCCACCTAACTGTGGGACATATCCCAGAGCTTCCATATGCAAATCTCATCCTGTACTTAATCAAATATCATCCATCCAGGGAGGCGAGGAAAAGAAAAAGGATGGAAGTGCTATTAGAAAAGAAATAGTAATGAAAGAAAAGAGTTATCAAGGAATGAAAACAATTTGTTATAAATTAATATTACAACCTGGGGATATAAATATGTCTGGTTATTGGAACGCACATTCTCCCCCTTAAACCATTTCTTGAAGCATAAAACTTCCCACGACATGCTGTATTGGTCAATGTATCTCTGTAAGAAGGTGCTTTGTATCTCAGAGGTAGCATAAGAGCCATTAGATGTGGGTGTTGCTATGGTAACTGCTCTTTTTTTTAATTGAATAGCATAGTAAGTAGTCTTGTAAAACCCACCAACCCGTAACTTGCTGGTGCCCTGAGGCAGCATTAATGCAAGCACCTTTTCTTTGTCTTATTTCCTTCTCAGGGAGACACAGGTACCTCGGCATAAGATGCATCCTTACAAGGGTAGTAACTGTGCCAGGAGAATATGTTCCAATGTCTTTTATTAAGGGGATGGTAAACAGAAGGTCAGGTAAGATATACCAGTTTTATTGCAGGTCGCTTTGTATATCATGGGTAGACAGAAGACTCTGCCATTCTTTTCCAGCTGAGATGGAAAAGTCAAAATCTTTTGCTAATGCGTCATCATTCACTTCTTTCACACACTGCATGCCCCCCACACCAAGCCATGTTGCTGTACTGCAGCCAGTCAGTGAACCATCCAGATGAACTCTTCCAGTACACCATCAATTTGGATGAGAGAAATTTTGTTTGATGTAAGATTACTGGTTTTCTCTTTCTGCTGACATGAGTCAAGTGGCCATGTATCAGGTGTGACTCTTCCTAAACCTCTGAGACTTTCTGCCTTTATAATACTTTTCAGAAGATCAGTGATCTATTTGACTGCTGAGCTGGGTTCAGCCACCTGGATTTTGGATCCTCCCTGTTCTTGTCTCTGTTCCTGTTTAAGTCAATAGTATTTTTCCAAGTGCATGAACACCAGTCAGGTATTTCTCCAAGCAGGGAAACTGTCTCTGGTTGAATACTTGTTTAATTTGGTCAAACATACCAATTTTTCAGCTTCAGCTCCAGAATTCCCCTTGCCACTGCTGATAAGCATGCCTTGTCACAGTTTTGCTGTGGGATTCTCTGCATGGGACTGTATTTCCAGTTTCAATGTCCTTGTCATATGAAATGTGCTCATACACCCTCACCCTTTCCCTCCCAGCCCAGCCCCTTGGCCTCAGTACAGTTGTGACATTGTAGATGGTTTGCAGGCAGGCCCTGTCCCTGGCTGACCAGAAGAGCTCCCCCATGAACCTGGGATCGCTGTAATTTCTCTCTCTTTCTTCTCTGTATTTTTATGTTTAGAATTCCCCATGACCAATCATCCCTATGCTATTCCATCCAAGCCCACTGAAAGGAGCACTTCATCGGGATGAAAAGGAGATCACTGTCTTTAATGCCAAAAGAATAACTAAACTTAAGGCTTCTTTTGTTTAGGATTTTCATTTATATGTTGTCTGGGGCAAAGTCCACAGCTGAGATTTTGGTAATCTCCATTCAGGTGCTGCCAAACAAGGGTGGCACTGATGCAGATATTTGAGATAAGCTTTTTTATTTTTTTTTTTACCTTTAAGCTTTCTCAGTCATCAGTCTAAAAGTTCTGCTTTGATTGTTGCACGGTTTCAGTTTTGGCAGGGCTCAAGCTGATCAGATGCAGAACTATGGGTTATTGTACCTAAGTCTTCCAAGAAGCTCTTACAACACCTGACACATGCCAGTAGGATTGAGCTGCCCACATAATACTACTTTCTTCTAAAGTGCTGTTGAGGAAGAGGGTGCTCTCCCACCTCCAGGCTGTATCCCAGGTGGGGCACGGCACCCCCCTGGTTCTCCTAGCACAGTGGGAAACACAATGCGGGATTTACTGGGTTAGACTTTGCTCCAAGGCTATGTAGTTTTTCAATGACATTTTGATGTCAAATACAAAAAGGATAGCCAGAAAAGCTGCCAAATACAAATCTCAGATTCAGACAGCTGTAAACCTTGAGTACATTAGATATTGGTGCTCAGCAGTATTGTCAGAGCCTCTGATGTATTTATTAACCAAAAGTGAGAAAATTTATCCCGCTTCAGAGAACTGAAGTGAACTTTGGGTGTCACGTAAGCCTGGTGTTGCTCTGCCATTTGGGAAGTTAATTTCCCCCAGAAGGAAGTTACGGCTTTTAATCAAAGGCTTGTGAAAAGTGACTCATTTTGCTAGGTCGGCAAAGGTTTCTAATTTGTTTTGATATTTTTCGTCCTATCCAGAGAATGTCTCTTATTGGAAAAGATAGATTAAAGAAATAGATAAAAAAAGAGGAGGAAATGCTTGATGTGCACTTGAGGTGCCCAGATTTGCTGAAATATGAGCTTGGAAAGTCTGAGTGATCTTCACATTCAGATCACAACTTCACTGTAAAAGAAAGGTCACTTTTGCTTGTATTCTAGGGCAGCTTTTTCTCTTTTGTCCCCTTGGTAAGATCTCTCCTTTTGTATTATTATGGCTGTACTTTGGTTTTGAACTTTTCCTTTTTTCTCTTTTCTTCCACTTTTTTCTTCTTTTTCTTCTTTTTGGACAGAGAGCTGATATTTCATCTTTTAAAAGATTTTCAAGAAAAAGAAATAATATATGCACCACTGTGGAAAAGCACGTCTCTGTTCATACCTTTGCATTTTACAGGAAAATATGTCATTCTTTTCAGATCCATGAATTAAGATGCACTGTTTTTTGCTGAAGGCTATTTTAAATTAGGCTAATAAATTGCTGCTCTCTGCCTTGCGTGATAATGCATTACATTATCTACTGATGTACACGTATTGTTTGACTCTAATGGTGTGGAAATTAAATGTTAGACATGGGCCAGATGTTCTTATAGATGAATATGAAGTATGATTCTGTCGTAGCTGAGTCTCAATGGGACAGAAGGTAGACGGTGAGATTTTTTGAGAAACAGCAACAAAAACCTTAAGTGGGTCACTTGCATCCACACCTAAGATCCAGCCCTAACACTGAGCTGTGGAGCAGCATTATCAACCTGAGCTCTGCTATTATTCCTCAGCCAGAGCCAGTGCCTTTCTTCCTTCAAATGCTTTAATGCCTGTACAGCCACAAAGAATGGCTCATAGAGATGGCAAATGCTTGCTGTCCTTGTCAGACTGACAGACACAGCTCAGGGTGCATCCCTGGCTCCTGCCTTAGCTACCAACATTTTGAAGCTCTCCCTCTGCCCTTCCCTCTCTCCTTGTGTATTTTCATACAGTGGCTGAGGGGGCAAACAGATGTATGTTACAGTGAATATTAATGAAGGTCCCCCACTGGCATCTCCTCTTGGAAAAGGCAGGGGGAGAACAGTTTACAATCTCACTCGCAGGGCTAAATTACCCAGTGACTCATAATCTAAGTACCAGCAGAATGCTGCTGAACATGGGTATTTAGGATATTTGATAATGATGGACAGAGGCGTTTTCAAAATTGGTAATAAAGCAGCTTTGCTTTGGAAATGCTCTGACTCTCTACAGCTCACTAGCACCTACAAAAATAATAATCCTAACCACGAGATTAACCAAATTTTTGTGTTTGTGTTTCAGGTGGGAAGGCAGGACAATTTTTCGCATTATCTAAAGAGGTCTGTAAGCAAGCCAAAAGGACTTTTGGGAGCACTGGATTGGTAATGAATGGATTCCTTACCACTAAAAAGGAGAGATGAACTTTCTCTTTTTTTTGCCAGCTCTGCCCGCAGGACCGAATCCACTTGACCATTGAGGTCTGTGCAACTCTGTAATGAGGATTTCTTAACACTGCCCCAGCACACAGATGGCCCCAGGCGAGCATAAGAGGTAGGGTGGTGAACTGCAGGATGAGTGTGGGAATGAGCAGTAGCATGCAGGAGCAGGAAACAGCTTTACAGCCAAGGAAAGGGCTTGTACAGCTGCTTCTGGAGAAAGATGCCACAAGGTGGACCGAAGTGACATGAAGGGGAGCTGGCCATGGCCACAGCTGGCAGTGTCCTCAGCTACATCCCATGAGGGGATGCAATGGTCACTACCCAAGGCAGAGGGTACATCTGGCTCGAGAATTCTGAGCTGCTACTGTGTCCTACACCAGTCTACTGTCAGACTAATATTTCAGCAAAGATTTTGGGTATAAGCTTTTTGCTTTTTGTTTTTTGGTGCCTGAGCTCACCAGAGGTCAGGGATTATAAAGAATTCTGTTATTCTCCCTGCTGAATGTGGCAGTCACCCCTAAAGCATCAGGCCCTGACAGAAAGCTCCCTGCCACCTGTGTCCTTGTCCACCACAATTCTGGGAGCACTGTGGTGTGGTGGAGGGAAGATAAGCATAGGATGTATCCCACTGCAGCCCACAAGCATCAGTACCTGTGTCCTGGCTGTCAGAACCATGAACAAGGCCATAGCCCCACCAAGGATGATGCCACAGCACTGACCCCAGGTGAAAGGCAGCATCAAGCCTTCAGTGCGTCATTTGTAGAAAACTAGGAGCATTCCCCATCGAGCTGGAGTATTTCTTGGACCTCTTCAGTGGCAGGCACTGTCAGATATACTGGAGAATGTTTTCATCACAGCTAACAGAGGGCTATCCAGATTGCTCGTAACTGTTTTTAGCACAGTAAACATGCAAACCAAGTGCCTGGGGAAAGAAGAAAAAAAAAAAAAGAAAAAGCCTGTCCTTGCAGTAGCTGATCATTTTTAATTAAATCTCAATCTATCAATCTAGTTTCTGTGTGAGAAGGAGAGAACCAGCCTTGAATGGTTTAGGATGTGGGTAATCTGAGATGTTGTGTGACCCTGTGCAGAAGCCCAAGGTGGCTAAGGCACTCCTGCTGCCAGCATGAGGACAATGCACAGGGCCAGAATGGTCTCGCCAGCTTGGCCTCCACCATGCAGCTCACGGGTCAAGAGAGTCTGTCAAAGCCTGGAACAGGTTTGTTCAGGAGGTTATGATGAAGCTCACCTCCCTGAGCTTCCATGGAAAGTAAGGTTTGTGGCATTTGGGTGTCCTGGATGGTATCATGAGAAGCATGAGCACTTCTGCCCAAGCTGCTGCAATGCCAGCATCCTCTCCAGTGGGATGGAGCTGAGCATGGCCCAGGAGAGCTGGCTGCCATGGCAGGTGGGCACCATGTGGGATGGCATAGAGCTTGGGGTGCTCCTCCTGGGCATCCTGCACCCCTGGCATCTGCAGTGCCTCTCCTCAGTGGATGGGGATAGAGTGAGTGAGGAGTGAGTTACCTTTTGGTCTCTGGGCTCAAGGATTAATCCTTTCCAATGAAACTCGTCCAGAGTACTTTAAAATGCAAAGGTAGAGAGGGTTCATCTGATGAAATGTGATATTTACTGTCTTCACATCTTTTCTCTCTCACTGTTAGCTGTGTTGTTCATGAATGAAGAATGAAAAAAAATGTAAAGACGGTTGCCAGTTTTGATACCAGTTTTGGGTCTGAGAGGAGGCGGGAGGGGGAGGGAATGGCATGTGTTCATCTGCATTTCAAGAACAATGAGCCTCAAACCTGAAATTATTTCCTCTTTGAAAATAGTGATTTCTCTAGAGCCAATTTAGCTTACTGTATGGTGTCCAGCATCTAAGCATCTGAGATGCGGCCCTCTTTGAGTAAGATGATCTCTAGATGTCCTTGCCAACCTCCAACTTTCTGTGATTCTGTGATCTCAGAGATGTTACAAAAGGTGAAGAAATGAAGCCTCTGATGCCCTGTTGCAACAGGGAACTGAGGCACAGAGTAATGTACCTGGGCATACAGTGGTCTAGTTGTGTGGTGAAAAGCACTAACAGAACAACTTAGTGTGCAGCCCTGTTCCCTTAAACAAGCAGCCACAGGTAGGCATATGGCCCTTGGATGGCACTTGTGGCTCAAAATAAGGGTAGAGCCAGCCCTATCTGATCTAGGAGAGTGCCTACAGTGGCCTTGATTTCCTATTGAGGCACTACAGTCCCAGAGAATAAATTTCTTACCCATCTCATAATACCTCCCTTGTTTTTCACATGGAATATACCTTATGTGCTAATTCATTTTCTTGCAACTTTTATTTGAAAGGTCTGTAGCTCCTTAAGAAACCATCAAGTTTTCCATGCAGAATAGCAGGTATTTTGGAAACAACACTTTCCATTTACTGCAGTGGAAATAACGTCATCAATTCTTAATTCAGTGGAAACTACTAAATTAAAAATCCTTAAATTACCAGGATCCAAGAAAATTCAGGGCTTGATTCTGGATCTATCAACTGAATGGGAATATTCATCTGTAGAACCAAGACTAGCCCCTGATTAAAGAAGCTTTAGGCTAAACACAAACAGTATCTAATGATGGGGGGGAGGAGGAGGAGGGAGGAACCAGTCATCTAAATATTATCTTTTTCATATAAAGGTGAGCTGTTATCATTCTGGAAATCTCAATTTGCTATAGGTCTCTACGTGCAACTTTTCCTGAGAGAGGTGGGTGGTTTTTTCCTACATATTTGCTTCATAATTCTACATCCTTGCTGGTTGCAAGTGATCACTGAGCTTTGTTATCATGATTTCTTACAACTCAAAGGAACTCCCGTGGCAGTCAGGCAGTAATACAAAATTAAATCAGGCATTTTCTACTTCTTCACCAGAAAGTGCCAAATGATCCTGCACAGGAAGTTCTCTCCTATCTGTGACAGGTTTGTGATGGGTTTGCTCTCTTCTGAATGGCACCTTGTTCACTTTGAAGGATTTTTTCCTTCTTGTCTGTGCTTTCATGGTCTCTGCAGAAACTTCCATGGAAATTCTTAAATGAGAGTTTGTCCTTCCTTCCTTTCTATGATAAGGACCTGTGGCAAAGGAAAACTGAGACAAGATCTCCCAACTCAGGCACCACAGCAAACAACATCCAGTCAGAACTGCTACTGTACAAGGCTGGGTACATTTCAGCTGGTGGCCTGAACAACTGACCACTGCTCACATAAGCCAGCCAGCCCTCTCATTGCTAAACAGCTTCTAGTGGAACCATTACTTAATTAAAAATGTCTTGACTGGTCCCATTAATGTGGGCAGTCAAGACCACAAAGACTTTATAAGAAAAGTCAGTGTGACTCCAAAAGAAAAACCTACTCTGACTTTTCCCTTTGCTCTCTAATTTCAACTGCAGATTCACATCCCAGTGAGTCATGACATATGCAGAGCACATTTGTATATGAAATAACTTGCCTCTTCTGCTCTTCCCCCTGCTACAGCTGCTTTCTCACCCCCACACCTCATTCTTGTTCCTAGACCTCATTCACTAAAAACTTTCTAATCTCGAAAGAAAAAAGGAAAGAATTTTCCAGTGGCCATCAGGCTGTTCTAACAATTCAAGGGTTTAGCGTGGATTTGACTTTCAGCTTCAGCCCAGGTCTGTGAGCAGGGGCTCTGACTGATGATGTGAGCAAACTCCCTGCCACACTAAGCTAATCACAGCAAGCCAGCTTGAAGTGTCAGTGCATGATGGACAAATGCTAAAAGGCAAAACAGATGGGAAATAATAAGTCTTTATTTTACGTTGTGAACCTACTAAGTATAGTTTGCTAGTGATAAAACCTCTGCAAATACATCCTTGCAGATAGCTTGAATATGGCCCCA
Organism: Notiomystis cincta; assembly: GCA_013398075.1. Lineage (NCBI taxonomy): Eukaryota > Metazoa > Chordata > Aves > Passeriformes > Notiomystidae > Notiomystis > Notiomystis cincta. The sequence continues at coordinate 48,445 of VZRX01023876.1, forward strand.
GTTCAGAGCTGCTAAGTGAAATAATGAACAATGGATTCCTCTTTGCAAACACATTTTTGTTTAAAAAAAAAAAGTTGAGGTTAAACTGTTCAAGTGTACAAAGTGCTTCAGATTGAACTCTTGGCCCTAGGTGTTGGAATTTTGTCTCATTGAAAGTGACTTTGGCAAAATGCTTCCAATCACCCTCTTCCTGCACCACAGGGAGGGCAGCATGCTGACACAAATAAATAAGGGTTGCATCTGAAGGAGAAAGTTCAGTGAGCTGGCATAAGAGATGCTGTCAGAGAGAGCTTTGCTTCTTCTATAAAGCATGAGGGCCTACTTTTGGCCAAGGAAATAAACAGAATTTGCCTGCAAGTTTATCCTCCTACGGTGCTAAAATATTTCCTTGTACTTGTTAGCCTCTATATTTTTTTGTTAAACTCCATACTTCTGCTGCCTGCTGTTGTCTTCTTCCTTCTTCAATGATTCTCTTTTCTTGCAACTTCTCTTCTTCATTATTGCCTCCTCTCATTTCTTTTCCTTTTGTGCAATATCCCATCACATACCATCAATGTTTTATCCTCCTTCTACTTTATAGACTCCAGTTAGTATTTGTAAACTCCCCTGGCAGTTGTCCTGCAGCAGTGTTTCCATACCAGCCCTTCCTTCACCCTTTGCCCCAAGCCAAAGATGGACGTTTGTTAGTTCGCATAAGGTACGGGCACACACCTTTTTAAAGATCTTATCCCACAGCTACGTCAAGTTCCTAATGCCATTTCATCATCTAAAATGCTTCCTTCTTCACAGCTGAAGTGAGAGCCTGCTGCCTGCTTACAGTGACTGATAAAATGGTAACCATGAGAAGTCTAAAATATAAAATTAATCTGTGTGGGCTGGTTCATGACCCTGAAGAAAACATCCATCCATGCAATAATCCTTGTCTTTGGCCTACCACTGATCTAGCCATAAAGAAATTGACAGATTTTTGTTACCTAACAGCACCCTTTCTGGGAGATATATAGGGAAACTTAAATAACAGGCCTCTCTGGGAAGCATATGGTACAGCAGCAGAAAATTGTGACTGTAGCAGTGGGACTCTGCCATGGTGACCTCACTCAACATGGGGAATACTGTGTCTTCTCCTAGTTGGTCAACGTTTTCAAACTCTCTTAAAGAGAAAATAATTTTCTCAGGAATTGTTTCAGTGGACAAATCCTCACTGGAAAAAGAAGTCACTTTCCCAGGGAAGGACTGGACTTCACTATGCCTATTGAGGCTCTGCTGAGTTTCCACTCTTCCAGGAGTGTGGATGGTTCCCTAGTTCATCTCAGACTCAGAGAAAACCTGTGCTCATTTTTTTGTTTTTTGTTTTGGTTAGATCCTGTTGCTTAAACACAGATTCGGACATTTGGCTGGTTTTACTCATACAGCAGCAGCCAACAGCTTCTCCTGCACCCTCTGACATCTTGAGTATTGAGGTTTCCATTCTTACAATCAGGAGAACTGGCAGCAGGAAGCTCAAGGCAGGTAGAGATGAGAAGAAAGAGGAATTCCTGCCAGACACTGCAGGAATGTTGAATTGTCTCTTGGGGTATATGTCTGCTCACTGCACACACGTCAATCTGTGCAGAAGAGCTCACAAATCAATCCCTTCTCAGGTGCTTGGAGCAAACTCTTGAATTTCAGGAAAAGCCACAATTGGATACGCAATGTAAGATGATGCACCAAGCCATACACATGGGCATGCCAGGCAAACTGTTCAGTATGTAATGTTGTGGGTGAAAGGAGACAGATGTATGTAAACATTAGTGGACACACAGGTCCCAGTTTCCCTCTGTGCTTTAGGGAACACACAGGTCCCAGTTTCTTCCCTGAATATCTTCCCATTGCAATACTCTGCTCTTATGTTCTCAGAACTTTGTCAGGTTAAGTTGTTTAAAAATTAATTGCTAAATCATTACACTGAATATTTTTCTTTCCCTGTTGTCCATCCAAAGCTAAGGATTTAGGAGACACTACATAAAAATATTTCATTTTTTTGGGTTTTCTATGAAGCTGAGATTGAAATCAAGTAAAGTTATTTGTTTGGGAAAAGAAAAAGCATACAGCCTTCATTCAAATGCCCTAACACTGTGCTACTTCAAACTGATTATCTGCTTTCAGGATGTTACCGTGCATATGCTTGTTTGCCATTTTAGTGGACATTTTTCTCAAATGTGGCAAATTGTATACATATATACACATATATAAAATGAAAATCACCATATGTCTGTGTCTGGAGAAGACTTTTTGAAGCTTAGCAACAGAAGTATCTGAAGAATTCCACTTTCAGACCCTTCCAATGAGGATGCTTCATCCTTTCATGAAGAGACTAAATTATATGGTCTTGCTATCAGATGACTTGGCATCAATGTTCCGGACAGCAATACAACCTAGTTCTTCCTTCCCGTGGCTGAAGTGTGCTACTGTCAATGGAGCACAAAGCCAGGGAATTTTCTTTTTCAGTTCCAATTTCTAGAACTGTTCCTGCCCAGAGAAAAAGGCATGAATGGGATGAGGTAGAGTTCTGGGCAAAGGTTGAGCAAAGGAGATAATATTAACCTTAACTTCAATACTTTCTTGGTTTTAACTTGTTTTATTCTGACATCTTTGTATTCTTTCCTTATGATGCAATTATATGCACTTAAAATAACCTTATTATTTACAGGCAAGCATAAGAGTAAAATATATGCATCATTTTCTTTTCACTGTAGCTGCATAAATGGTTTATGACATTGTCTGTGACGGTTCCTTGACAGGAAAAACCAGAAATATTACTATAGTAACATTCAAAGGTGATTGCAACAAAAATAAAATAATTTAAACTAAGGCAATATTTGCTTACATAACGTGAGTAATTTGGATTGTGAATTCCTGACAGCGGTGAAGAAGGAAAAAATCATCAAGGAAGAGTGACAACATGTCCTCACTCCATACTGCAGAATCCAAAGACTCTCACTGTCAACCAAGGGAAAAACAATAATGCTAAAGTGGAACATATATTACTGTTTAGCAGACTTAAGTTATGCACTAGAAGTGGGCTGAGTTCGCTTTCACATATGCTTTGGATTGCCTCTTGATTTCTGTGCAAGCGCCTGTTTATAGCAGGGATGTATCTGTGCAGAGAGGGACCCAGTGCCCCTTGGATCAGGCTATGAATATGAAAGACACTACAGAGATCTTCATCACAGATCAGAAATATGCAGAAAGAATCTGAAAGCAGACTTTGCCCTGCACAAGAGCCCAGCATCAAATGTGGGCATTTCTATTCTGCTCCCAGCAAAGTATATATTAAAATAAATGTAAAGCTTCTGTGTTCCTGCAGACCTCTGAGCTCTTAAATAGATAAAACAAAGGTGCCAAATTCTGCTCTTCCACTGCAGCTCCATTGATGTGCCAGGGATACAGAATCTGACCTTAGGAGATTAGCAAAGTTCGGGTGGGATGCAGAATATCACAAAAGGACAAGATTATGATTTTTCCATACAGAGAGATTGAGGAGGGTCTCCTGCCCTCAGTGACTTCACTTTAGATGACAGGTAAAGAAAGAAAATAAATAGAAGACTGTGCAAAACTCTTTAATGTGCTGCAGCAGTTTGGTTTGATACAATGGCAGCTGTGAGTTTTGGGAGATGCTCCTCGAACTGTGAAGGCATGGGGAAAATGCAGCCGCATCAGACACAGAGTTCCCTGTCTTTCTGCCCCTAATATATGCTACATTTAGTCACGAATGGGCAAAACACACTTCAGATGCCATTAACACACTGAAATAAATTGTATCATAGAATAGGTACCTTGCCTTACAGAACAAGGAATGGCATATAAAATGATTTGCCCAACTGCCATTCTCAGCCGACTTGAGAGTCTGAATCCAGGAAAGGCAATTCCACAGGCAGCTAGCTGCCTTGATGGAGGGGAATGCCATGCATTCAAGGGCGTGGGGTGGGGAGGTGGAGGAGAAGGACAGGACAGAGGCAAGGGGAAGAATTTGGCTTTACCCTCTAAAATCCAACCCTCTCCTTTAAGAAAAAATATTTTAAAATCACCTTGACAGCCAGTGTAGCCAGCTCTGAAGTAGGAAAGTTCAAAGAAATTGTGCCTAAATTTTAATTAGTCTGTGGGTAAACAGGAGCTTTGAAGTTGTCTACACAGCAATTTCCATATGTCCTGTTGACTTGAAGAGACCAAAGACTCCAGCAATAGTCAAAGCTGCCCTCTGCAGACATGTAAACGATTCTACAAAGTGCAAATGTGGGGATTTAGGTCTTAGCCTAAAAGATCTTTTTAAGGATTTGCATACTAATTCAAAAAAGCGACCTTCCACACAGACCTATAGGCCTCCGAAGAATAGCTGCAAAGTCAGGTTCCCAGAAGTGCCAAGACCTGCAGACCCAGTACAGACCACTGTGTCGTAGCTTAGGCTGAGAAACTCTGAGCAATAAATTTGTGACAAAAGTGACAAAATCCTCCAGACTGTAGAAAAATCAGGTGGTGTTCATTTCCATGATAATTCATGCTTTGGTTGAGCTACTTTTGACTTACAGTGAGAGATGAATTTGACCTGCTCTTTTTCTCATCTGCTGGGCTGCAGCTGTGCCCTCTAGCACTGTATATGTATTCCAAGCTCATCTAGATGTTGAAACAAAAGCACAAATTAGATGACAATCTTCCATTCTTTCTGTGTGCTGCCAATACCTGTTTGTCACTATAATGGTATTAATCATCTTTTATTTATAGCAGAACATTGGAAGCTTCCATTTTTCCCTTTTGATTTATTTGTAGGACAACAGGTGCACAACTTAAGCAGGTGTATGGATGTGTGCATATGTTGTGAGTTTGCTGATAGCCACAAAACATCTTTAGTAAATTATTACTTGTATCAAAGCTGCCATTATTTTTATTTCATGCCTAAACTTAATTCCACAGCTGTTAGCTCCCACACTCCATTAGCTGTTTTGTGTCACAACTGCTCAGGGGTGCAAGACCTCCTCTCGCCCTCCAAAAACCCACACAAACAAAACATCTCTAAACCATACACTGCTTCCAGTTTCTTCTGAAACTTGGGAGAGGCACTGAAAATGTATCAACAGTTTCCATTAGCAACTGCTGCAGAATAGCATGTTACCAGTTCAACAGCTGACATGAAATGCCTTTCCATATGTAAAGCTCTGCCTTAAACACACAAGGGACGTGAAGAAAAAAACTTTGTACTTCTTTTTCTTTTGTCTAACAGTAAATGGGTAGTGTTGAAGTGCTGGATGCTTAAAAAAAATGCAGTTATAATTTTGGATCCAAGCTGTGAGAACACTCATTGGAGACAACTGTTCTCCCATGGGCTAGCCTTGAATAAACAATCACAGCTCTGTGTGATATTAGTTCTTAACCAGATTCTAGCATTGAGCTGTTGCCTCGCCATGGTTACTTGCCTTTTAAACCAATGTTTCTTTTCCTTCTTTTTTGCCAAGATCCTTGCTTGCTTGGCAGTGGCTCGTTCTCATTTGAACTTTTGCCCTATTTTAATCTCCACCAAATTTTTACTCTAAAAGAACCTTTTCACTGATTTCTCTTTGTTGTCCTGAATTTCTTTTCTGTGTGTGAGAACTTACTCGGGGACATCACTTACAGGAAAGAGCCCAAGTGACTATCTTCTTCTGAGTATCCAGCAGCTGGCAGACATCTGTGAGATTAGAAAACAAAGCCACAACAGTACAAGACAGTAGCCACTCCCAAAATAAAATTAAATAGGAAATAAGGAGACACAAAAACTACCAGGTCATTCACTTGGAGATTTATTTGTTCTTGTCAGCTCTTGAGCTTGCCTCACTCCAATTCATCTGAGGATAACATTGTTAAAACCCAAGAGTAAGATCATCACTCTGACACAGTGGTTCCAACTCAGAATCCCTCACTTGTCCTGTGCCTCCAGAACTGGCAGAGCACCAGCGTCCCATGGATCATACTAAAGCCCTAAGGAAGGGGAACATACCTCTGTTTGCTTTAAGACAATTCTCAGGGAACCCAGAAGAAATAAACCAACAGCTTCTATAAAAAAAGCTAAAATTCCTTCTTTACAAGACGAATATGTTATCTTGAAATATCTTGACTGGTTTTTTTGTTGTCTATTATGGAGATTCTTAAATGAGAAAATCAGTGGGAACTTGCTGAAGGCCCTCTCCAAAAATTTCTAGCCACATAGATGATTAACATTATTTCTGCTAATGAAAAAGAAAAAAACACAGCTTTGTCTTAGTTGCTCATTCAGCTCCTTATCCCTCGGAAAATGTCACTGTGTGGTTGCCTAAAGGAAAGGCAAGTACATGTGTATAATATACATGTGCTTATGTGGATACACACATACAAATGTACAAAACCACAATAAAAGTATTTCATACTAATAGTTGTTTTTGGTAAAATCTGTTTTCTTACCAGAAGCATACTTTCCAATTTTCCAGTGTTAATAAAAGCACTGTTATTACAATTTATTAACCTCTCAATCTTGGCTGTATCATTTGGGCTGAATTTTTAGCATAAAGCAAAACACAGTTTAAGCCTCTAGGACAACATACCCCTTTGGTGTGCTGCATGTAAAATGAACCAGAGTAATATCCTGCTGGTATGTGCATTCTGACAGACAAACCAAATACCAAGGATTCAGTCACCTATATTCACAGATTAATAAGGAGTTGTGTTCACAGACTTATCTAAGACCAACTTTTCACCATTTAAAATTTTATAACTGATATTTAAATGTAGGAAAGCCAGCAAGTTACATCTTTCTTTTAAAACATAATCTTCCCAATACTGTATATGTTAGAAGATTTTAAATTAAAGCAACTAAAAGTCAATCCTTGTTTGCTTTTATTTATTAACACTGAGTTAAATTTTCTTCACAGTAGCAAAATCAATACTCTGAGATAAAATTTCTAACAAGAATTTCCTTTCTCATATAATTTTATTGGCAATTTAATTTTTCATCTCTATTGAAATAGTAAAATGTAAAAAACAACGCTCCTTTTTTTTTCCTTGTAAAAGGTCTTTATTTACTTTAGAACTCAAGCAGGAGGTACATTTTTAGCTGAGTTCAATCAATTTCTACATCTTTGATACCTCTTCATTTGCACAGAATCCTGGCTGACAGAAAAATCACTAGCTAATTGACTAGAGCATGCTTTACATGCAAGTGTTGGTTAGAGTCTGCTTCACAACTTCCTTGCATCTGAGTTGGAAGTGGGCAAAAGTGCCCCTCCAAACGCAGCACTCTACTGCACAGAATCCAGCTGTCACCTTGGGCAATCTACCCCTTAATGCCTAATATACAAATTTCTAGTTGGATCCAGGTGAATTTCTGTGCTTTCCTGTTGTGTATGGACAGCAGCACATCATTGCACTACTTTGGGCACCGAGGGGAAATCAAAGGGCCCAGTGTGTCACTCAGTCCAAGACGGGAACACAGACGTGAGAAAGTCAAGGGTCCTTTCCAGTCTTTCGCCATCACAGAGCAGGAGACAGAGAAGGAAGGCTGCTCAAAGCCTTGCATAGGTAGTAATGCCTTGCTTCATTCTAGGCTCTCCCACCTGATGATTCCAAAACTGTTTGTATCGCTTGAGTCACTGGAAGATGCCAAGGCAGACACAAATATTATGCCAACATCATGGCAGGGAATTGGGGATGCAGCCAAATTAGGTAACTTCAGTCCAAGACTCACACTGAGACCCACACCTAATACAGCTCCTGCTGTGTTTCTTATGCTAGAACTGGTCTTCCTGGTGAATGGAAGCCTCCTTTTATAGGAGAAACACCAGAACAAAACTGTGCCTTGCAGAAATGCGGATGGGAGCACACACACAGCCGCACTCTGTCATCGACTGTGTGGCTCCCACCAGGTAGCAATTAGCACAGAATGTGCACCACAATATGTAGGTGCAATAATCTTTAACTGCTGGCAAGCCCCCTCATCCAGCATCTCATACTGTTCTGGTTTTCAGTCAGACTCGCACAGCCAGCACTGCCCAGCCTTTGGAAGGGGGCTTCTCCCTGTACAATCCTGGCTTATGTGCCAGTACAGAGTGTCACTTTCCCACACGGAACGGTCCTTGATCCGTAAGTAGTGCCTGTGACTTCTTCAGGAACCACTTGCAAAGGACAGTGCAGCTCAGCAGGCCCTCTGTAAATGTGTGGCTGGGACACATTCATCAGTAACAATGACCTCTGTAATAATTTACAATGTCTTTGGGCCTCCGTGTATTAAATGCTACTATGCCAAGCCAATGGGAGAAAAAATTGTGCCATGGTTGTGGCTTTAAAACTGAGACTGTGAAGCATTATTTGTATCAAGGGATGAAATAACAAGTCGGAATGGTGAGAAAACTTGAAAGGAAATAGGCTTAGGGAAACAGAAGCTGGAAGTAATCAATAAATCATAGAATAAAGTAAAGAGAAAGAACCTTTAAAGTGCCCAGCTTAAATGTCAAGAGTATTAGAACAAAAGAGCTCAAAGCAGGAGAATGTGTGACAGGAAAATTTGTTGAAACTCTGACAGAAAGTATATTCACTCCTGAGCATGGAAAAAAGTACAGAGGCAAGGAAGGGCAGCAGAGAAAAACAAAGAAATTAGGCAGTTGTGTAAGTTCCTCTTCCTTGTATAGTCTGAACACACAGGATCAGTATTACTGTTTCTAGAAGATTCTGGGGAGCAAAACTGGGTAAAAAACTCAAACATCCCAGCAGTGGAAAAGATCAATTTTAAATTTTATAGTATGCTGGGAATGTGTTATCACCTATGCATGTAGCCATCAATATTGCAGAGTAATAGAATCTTGCTTATGTTGTACCACATCAAGATCCAAGATGGATTTGGTATTATATTTATGTCTATACAAATTCATACAGCTAAAATTTAGGTTTTTTCTAATGGCACTCTTTCAGTGACACATTTAATTGCACAGAGCTCCAGGCACATGTGTTCGCCCTACTGAAATCAATATATATATCAATCAAGTTAAGCTGCTACTCAAAATATTTTTCCAAGCTGGACCCTAAGTGCTGATGGATTACCTAGTTAGCTATAAGTTGCATGATTGTTTCTGGATTGTTTCTGGCTACTGGCTCATAAACAGATACCCATTCTGTTTGAAGCAAGCTTACAATAATTGTTATTCATGTAATATAATAGGTTCTTCTGGTACCACACATGTGGATATTGTGAAATAAAATTTTCTGTTCAAATGAGGTTGCAGTCAAAAGAGAAAAGACTGCTCATGCTCTCCTTAGCTGAAACCTGTATGGAAAGAAACTTCTCCACTTTGCTGTACCTTGAAGAGCAGAATTTGGGAAGCTCTCATAGAGGCTGCTGGGATGTATTTGTCCCAGTGAAAAGCAGACAGACAAATCACTGACCCTGTGCTTTGGTGATGGACTTCCTCAAGCATGGCAGATTTTAGGGTTTGTGCAGCTACGGTGCCACAGATCTGGGCCACAGCTATTCTTAAGCTCCTTGGTGGCCCTGGCCACTGCACAGGGCTTTTGTTTGGGCCAAGGGCCAAATAGATACCCTTTGCAACATATGTGCAGTCAGGACACGTGTGCAGTAAAAAGTCATTAAAAACTACACATATTTCTTGTTGTGGGACTAAAGCATCACCTTAGAACCATGTGGACCACTCAGACAGTGTCAGGGGAGAAAAAATTGGTTGTGAAATACTGTCAGTTTAAATCATGTAGTCATATTTGATAGGGAAAGAGAGAAGTTTAGTCTGTTTTAAAGAGTCTTCATTAAACTATCTTGCCCTTCTGCTTTGTGCACATAAATGACAGTACTGATGTGCAACAGTAATGTCAGCAGGTAAAATTGAGTGTTAACGCTTGTGCTAATGTTTCTGAGCATGCCCCCTATAAAAAGGAGATGCTTCCAAAAACCTGATGGGTCTGACGTGAGCAGAGTGCTGAGTCAGGGAAAAAAACCCAACTTACTGCAAGTGCTCATTTGACAGCAAAGGATTTTGTGGTTTGCCTCAATGAGACATTTAAAATTTCACTCATAATTTTATGAAATGTCTCTCATTTAAGTTGTCAAAGCCTGACAGGCTTGTTAACAGCATCAAGGGGTGAATGGTCCTTCATCTTCTTGCTCTTGCTCAACTGAATGATCGATGAACAAACTAAAGCTGACAGCTGCTGCGAAGATATCAAGAATTAAAGGAGATGCAGAAGATGTTTCTACTCCTCCCTGTATAATTCAGCCTAAAGAATTTTATATTCTGTTCAGGAAAAGGTTGGAAAGGCAAGAACAGCAGTAACTGAAATCCTGTCCTTAAGTTCAGCTTTTCTGCTCACTCCAGCAAGGCCCACTAGACTAGAACAAGGCAGGGCAGCTCATGAGACTAGGGTCCACTAGTTATTTTCCATTTCCAGGGTTCTTTATTCCACCAGGAACCCAGGAGATGAGAACTCACTAAAGCAATAAGCATGAAAGGCTGTCAGAGTGTCCCCAGGATATACACAATATCTTGACAAATTTTACTCTAAGAACAGCAAAACAAGTATTTTTCCTTCAGTAATTGTCCTCCATTAAAATGCCAGTATTTTTTGGGTGAGACTAGATCTCACTTTACCTTAATGACTTCAGTCCATGTCTAAGTTTCTGCAAATTTTCCTGTAAAAAATTTCATGATGTCTTCATGACGCACATGAAAAACAATGGTTTTCCACGGCATATCAATACTTGCTGAAAGCCAATTTTGGCTTTCAAGCTGTACTTGAAACTTCATTCCAAGAATTAATGAGGGAACCAAAGCATGTTTCATGAATAAATGGCATGTCAGATTGGCTAAGTTTTGAACATTAGGTCAAGATTATAATAAACCAGATGAATGACATGCAAACCAAGAGTGACTCCAATCTCAGGATGTGTAATACACTGGGGGGACACACAAAGGGACTCATGGGGAAACTCCACATAGTTCAGAGACATTTTGTGATCAGGAAGTCAGACATCATCAAATAAATGATTCCTTAGAAGTTATTCAGCTCTCTCCTGACAAGCCAGCACGGCCTACACCGCAGTTATTGCATGCTTGGCCAAACTGATAAACTTCAATGATGAGGAGACAGGCTTGGCATATTAGGGGAGAAAATGGAAGTGATTTCTGTCAACTTTGGCAGGACCTTCAGCACTGTCTCCCGAAACACCACTTGCATAACATTCAGCAGACTGATGAACCACATAGTAAATAAATGGGCAGTGGGCGATCAATTTACAGGTAACTGTAAACTGGCAGAACTGCCAGGCTCAAAGGCTTGTGATGTGGCTGGTGTGTCCAGCTGGAGGCCAGTCACTTTTCTACTGTGAACTTAATTGAAAGGTTGAATAAATTGCCCAGAGAGGATGTGGAGTTTCCCTCCTGGGAAAGCCTCACTGGAAACAGCCCAGAGGACTGAGTTCTAGTTTACACTGCTTTGAGAAGGGGAGTTGGAGTAGATGATCTCCAGAGGTCCTTTCCCACCTCAGCCATTCTGTGATTCTGTGACAGCCCCATCTTTGTCTGTACCTTGAAGGTATTTGCTATACTGAATGTTTGTTTCTTTTTTTTTTCTAGGAATGGCACCATCAGTCAGTGTTTTTTACAGAAACTGTATCAGTTTATTGTAATTTCCTTGACATACAAGCTGAATTTACAATTCTATTGCCATCCTTATTTTTCCCATTTCTTACTTCAACCTTGCAGAGTGCTCTCTAATGAATAAAGTCTATAGAGTATCTCACACAATGAGAAAAGGCAAGAACCGATTACCCTTTATTGAGAAAGTGTCATTTTTAAAGCTGCATTTGTTACTTAGTTCTGTTGAGTCAGCACAAAGCCTTTCTTTGTGACAGGGTACTTTGTCAGTAGTGTGTGTACCACAGCGTCCTTTGTAAGCATGGAATATATAAGGTCTGGTATTCCTATCCCAGGGTTAGCAACTCTGCATGGTGCCAGAATCCCAAGAGAAACTCAGGCATGGAAAGCCACTTTCAGGACCTGCATTTTCCCCCTATTTTGTAATGCCATCCATCTCTGGCTATCACCAATGATGGTGATATTTCTTGCGTGCCTCTGCCTGCTCCTCTTGTATCTATATATAATGCAGAAGAATAATTTCCTACTCTACACTGTGCTGTTTTACTACAGGCAGATGCTATTTCTAAGTGCAGTGGTAGGTCTCAAATCAAAGATATATCTGTTTCCCCAACAATTTTAGGACTTGGGACAATCCACAAGCTGGACTCTTAACGCCTCAGTCCTGATTTAGATGTTCCCCTGAACCAATATCATGTCACCGAAGGTGGATGCAATGTTGCCACAATTGTGACACCTCATGTCAATTCTGAAAAACTTGTGTGGCTGCTACAAAGAGATCTCAGCTACCCACCAGAAAAATATCGCACTCAACTTCAGATAGAAGCAAAATTGATGCTTATGCTTGGGAATAGGAGAGTGGCACAGACAGCAGGGGAGAGAGGAGTGCTTGTGAAAGAAGTCAGAATACAGGGAATTCATTCTTGCTGATGAGAAGGCCTTGAGGAACTCAACTTAAAAATTATTGAATTGTTGTAAGAATGAGAAAAAAATCACTCATTACTACAAAAGCATCACAGGGCCATTCAAGCACATTGAAAGCTTTTCTGAAAATATGCCTTCTGGTAAGTTTTTGAGCTATAGGAATTTTTTTTTAATTTTACATTTCAATTTTCCCTATTGTGTTACCTGTTATTTAAGGTCATTCTACATATACGTATGTAAATGCAAGTATAAATATGTGTATGTGTGCATATGTGTATGCAAGAATATAACCATATGAGCATATGTTTATTTATTTGCATCCTGTGTGCATGTGTACAACTACCATAGCAGAATTCTTCAGATGCAGAAATGTTTTGCAATCCATTAATTTTTGCCTTCTTCCTCTACTTGTTATGCTAGCACCAATTAGCTTACGGGGACTATTTCTAGAGTGGTCCTCAACTGAGGTGGCAGTGAGCTCAGAAATAATTTTAGGGCAATATTTTGGCAGAGTTGTGTGCTAAAACACACACTGGACGTGTGTGTTTGTGTATGCGGCTCATCTTGCCCTGCAACGCTGCTCAGCTGCTAAGTGAACAGTCCCCAGCCTTCATCCCAGACTGAAGCAGGATGTTGGGGAGCATGGAGACAGGGTGCTCTTCAGCACCTCATGAGATGCATCTAACAACAAGCAAGCAGTGCTGTTTGCCAGTGCTGATGCTGATTATAAGCATCTATATTGGGAACTGGAGATGCGGCTACACAGGAAAAGTTGGAGCTAAGCCCCTCTGGGCAGGGATGCCCCATTTGTTCCCAAGAACCAGCCTGCTCCATACAAGGCTTCAGGGCAGCACAGGGCTGAAACTCTCCTGGGAACATCACTGGTGGCCAGGGAATCTAACAGGTCACGCAGTCCTCTTCAACCCACCCAGTGCATGTGCTGAAGTTAGTCACTACCAGTAGCTGCTATATTTATAGAGGGATGTCGTAAGTTTGACGTAAGACACAACTTGTTTTTTCTGTACAGCAGGGCAAAGGTGCCTTTCTCCTCCCCTTCTTCAGTTTTTGGATAAACCCTTACTTGTTTTCACAGGAACATTAGCTCAAATCTGCTGCTACTGTGCGCAGCTGATAAAACTATTGCTTGGAAAGACCATATGTCACATGGAACTACTCAAGAGGCATGGAGCCCCGCTTTCTGCCGATCCTTAAAGATACAATTTTATGCTCAGTTAAAATGGAAAAGAGCATTATGTTTAAAGATAAACCCATTTGCTGTGCAACTGCTTTGCTAAATTCTGTCACCAAATTACTTGTTAGTAAGACATTTGGACTGCCTTTAAAAAAAAAAGTTGTTGCACATCGCTTTTTCCTTGTTTATCTGTTGCTATGACAATGCTAATGACAATATCACCATAGACAAGGACTAAAATCTTTCACTAGAGAAAAGAAAAAATCAGCTCTGAGGAGAAAATTCCTTTTATAAATATACTTCTTGCAACCCTCTTTGACCCAGGTAGTTGACCGATACTCAGGATCCCTACAGGTTGTTTCTGTTTGGAGAGCAAACGGGTGAGGGAGTGAATTGAGCTTTTTAATGTGTGTCTGTTTGTTTAGAAAGAATGTACACAATGTCCCGTTACTCTGGGCACAGTGGGAGTCAAAACAATAGTCAGTGTTTTCTCTTTTCACACTTTCAAGCTTCTTTTGAGCCACAGCTCAAGTTATCTCTCTCTTAGGTTTCTCTCAAGGTCAGGCTACAAGGGTTTTCCTTGCTGGCTCTGGCGTGTCCTTGCTACTTGCTATGTCTGCTTCTCTGATGTTTCTGCTGTCACTTTCTGAGTTGCTGCATTTCATCATATGCCACCTTGTCCCCAGCCTTTGCAGTTGGATCCTGGAGAAGTGCCTCAGCCCCCACAGTTCAGCACTGTAGGCATGTGTGCCGCGGTACGTAGGGTGCGGAATGTTATGGTGCAGCTCAATGAGGATGTCCCGAAAAGAAGGCAGTTCTTTTCCTAGGGAAAGGAAGCTTTCTCACCCACCATCTTCAGTGAGGTTTCATGGCTGACTTTCAGTATAACACCGAATTTATTTCCAACAGTGTATTTTTGCTCCCTGTCAGATCAATTCCTCTACAGTAGTGCTATAAGGTGGGGGAGCAGAAAATATGTTACTATTTCCTAACAAAACAGCCTCTGATGCAACTATAATAAAGTTGTGAAAAAGTCCTACAGGACTTAAACAGATTTGACAGCATTTAATTTCCATAAATTTAGGGCCTGATCCTGCTTTTCTTTTGCTAATGAGTACTAGAGGGAGATAATGCATGATTTTTTCAGACAAACTAAAGACAGAAATAATGGCCCAGCTCAGCAACAAAAGACAGGTGTGGGATTGAGCTGTTGAGATATTTTTATGGCCAACAGAGGTAGTTTCAGCATTTCTGCTCTGGGTTAGACCCATCTTTGCTGTGACCAACAGATCTCCTATCCAGGCCTGACTGAGATACAGACACTGCCTCTGGCAGTAGCTCTGCTGCTGGCCCTTGGGGTTCTTTATTGGAACAAAGGTTGCATATAGCATAACCTGCTCTCAGACAGGGAAAGATCTTTTATTTTGAACAGCAAAAACTCACAGTAGTTGCATTTTATTTCGCTTTTAAGGAAACAGAAACCAGCAGTTTTAATTTAACTCATGTTTATGCCAGAGCTATTAACATGACCCATTTGACAAATAAGGAAACTGCTTCTAGTTGTTCTCAGGCATGACAAATCTCTAGTTTTCATATACTTTCTTTTTATCGTTTCTTCCATAAACCCATGTCCTACCAACTTCCCACCTTCATATTTATGTAGGTGATGGTCCATGGTGGAGTTCAGTGTAGATTCTGAACGGAAAAGATCCTCAGGTATGACCTCATAGACCTACAGCTTTGGAAACAACTCCTTCACTACCACATATGAACCAGCTATAACTTTCTGAAGGCCCCAGCATCACAAATTATGTCTTTGGCCACTTTCACAGCAGTAATACTTTGGCACTGATGAGACAGTCAAAAGTTGTCTTTCTAGACTGTTTTTCCACCTATTAAACTGGGGTGGGCATAGTAGTGGGCACCTGTCAGCACTGTGAACTTCACATCATGAAAAAGCATGGAATTCAATAGAACCTCAGGCCATCCACTCATGCAGCCAGTCCTTAATCCCTAAGAAATGCCCTTTGCTGAGACCATTATTTCTTAATTAATACACAGTGAACAGTCTATATTTGGTTTAGCCTTTGATAAAGGGGATGAGTTTTCTCCAAGCACTGTAGAGGGTAAGCATCTCTTTGCATGAAACATCCTGCTATGGGTATATTGTATGTAAACTAAAGTGAATGATTCTGCTGAGTTCTCAGCAGAAGATAGAGTTTGGAATAGTCATGTCTTCTGAACACAGGTATTCTGAACAGCAGGAAAATGGATTTGGAGAGGAAGGGGGAGGGGCATTAATTCATTCCCACTTTAAAACTTTGAAAGAAACAGTTCATAAAGCTCTAGGAAAAATTGTCAAATAAGACTGCCAAAAGACGCATTAGGTATTCTCAGGTTTACAGTTATTAATTTCTTACATTTTCAATAAATTGATAGTCACTAGGTCAGAGTCTGAGCAAAAAATCTCCCCTCTCAAGTAAGTATCTTTAACA
The DNA here is from genome assembly GCA_013398075.1 of Notiomystis cincta. Taxonomy (NCBI): domain Eukaryota; kingdom Metazoa; phylum Chordata; class Aves; order Passeriformes; family Notiomystidae; genus Notiomystis; species Notiomystis cincta. The sequence continues at coordinate 64,692 of VZRX01023876.1, forward strand.
GTCCACTCTACAATAATTATTCTCTGTCATACTCTCAGAACAAGGATTTCAGAACTCGTCACTCAGCCCTGAACCTGTGGATCAATCCTAGATTTGTAGAAATTGGTACATGTCCCAGTCTGATCCAGACCAGAGGGGAGAACTCAAGCTTATTTCTCTTGAACCTGCCATGTGAGTGGTCCTTATGCTGCCCGTATCCTTACACTGACCTTTTGCTGGCTACAAGATAACAGTCAGTCTCAGTCAGCATAAAGTTGGGTGTTGAAGATAATGCATCAACATTTTTGGAACCAGTGCAAACCCCGTGTCAACACTTGCAATGCAAGTCTAGCTGAGATATGTTTGAAGGCAGAGGGGAGCACTGGAACTGGACTTAAAGCACTGAGCCACAGCCTCAGAAGCATTCTCTAAATATAAGGAGATTACCTTATGAGGCCATTTTGCCTCAGTCTGTTCTTTTGGATGTGTTCCACTTTGCTCACAATGCTTTCACATTTACAGAGTCAAATGGCATGAGACTAGCTCTTCAGTGAAGAGTTCAGGGCCCTTGCTGGAGAGGGCAAACATATGGGTTCCAGCACAGACTGAGGCACCTCAGTAAAGTACAACAGTGTCAACAGGAGCAACAAGCCACCTCCAGTCTCACAGTACTCACTGGCCTGCTTAGCCACACATTTTTGGAGGAGAACTGACAGAGCATTTGAGGTAATTGATATTCCCACCCCCTTGCTCTAGCTGAGACCACTGGTCATGAGGAAGAAAGGTTCAGTCTCATCCTGTCCTTTCCTACCCAGCCACCACGTGTACATCCCATTCTTTTCCAGTGCAAGCTGTAAGAGCTCTGTGGCTCTGGGCTAGTGCAGCAACCCCACAGTGAAGTTCCAAACAGCTCACTGCACCCTCCTGCCTGTGTCCTGCATCCAGCCTGCATCCTTCCTCCGTAACTGTTTTGTTCTGTTTATGACATCTTGCTTAAGGCTGCACTTGGCAGGTAGTTTCCCTCAATCCTAACCTGACTGGTAGCACTTGACTGACAAATTTCATATATCAGGTCAGCATCTTCTTTGTGCCACCAGCAAACAAGCTGTCAGGATTAGTTTAAAGTTCCATCATGTTCAAAGAAGCCAGATAGGTGGTTTATTCCTTCCTTCATCCTCACACCTTCCTCCCTTTCTACCAGGAACACCATTTGCTGCTAAACTAATGTCAGCAAACTGACCTGGGACTTGCCATCATCCCACGAAAGCAATCCTACCCTCAGCTTTGTTAGAAGTGATCTAGTTTCAGGTTTTTATTCAGTGACTTATTTTCAGTTTCACTCTTGCTGATCATAAGCAGCTTTTTGATGAAAATCAGTACTCTCAACACTTAGTTAAAGCCATCTCTTGTTTAACCCCACAGGCCAAAAGCCTCCTCGATCAAAGGCTGTGACTCCTGAACATTAGGTTACACTGAATAGACTGTCTGTTGTCATTAGCTACATCTATGCCTATATTTGGAAGTAAAATATTAACACATCCCTGTGGGAAAAGAAAATTCTTGACTTGATGATAGCATTTCACACTTTCTAAACAAAAAGTGAGGTAGAGCAAAATCAGCTCCTTGTTCTTTTGCTTAGCTATTATTCCTGACTAAAAATGTTTGCTCAAAAAGTCACTGCAAAATCTTTTTCCAATCCCATATTCTTAAAATTATTACTGTTTTGAAAAACTGACATCAGCTGCTTGTGCTCTGCTTTGTTGTCTACAATCTCCAAAGACCATTTAGCAAAAGTCCTGCAAACCCCAGTCCCGTGGCACATGTTTTCTCTCCTCTTCCAGAACAGCTCCATTATGCCACTTTTGAAGGGTTTGATATTTTGTTCCTAATACTGATTTAGAAGTATCTGTTAATAAATTGACAGGTTGTGACACCTTCCCATAATTTTAGAGCTTTTTCACCTTAGCTTCTGAGTGCAGCTTTTATGGTTTCAGAAGGCTTTTTGTTAACATAGCTTCCATCTTGAGTAGCTCGTTGAATGGGGTTGTCAAGACAGCTATGTTTCATGTACATTTTTCCTGGAACTGAATTCAGTGTTGCCTATAAAATTACAATCCCTCTGTCTGCAGCAGGTTTCATTCTGCAATGGCTAGCTTTTGATTTCTGTGATTTCTCATCTTGCTAGCATCAAATCTATTTAAAATATTTTCATAAGCAGATTGTTTTTATTGGTTGCACTTGAAATTCATCCTCTTCAGTGTCTTACCCTCTTTCATTACACACCTAACAAATCCAGGCTCATCATTTGCTCTGTGTTGGGCCCAGTGTGTTCACTGGGAATAGAATGTCTGAATATCTGCATCCAACAAATGGGAAACCAGTTGTCATTAGAACCTTGTTACTACTCTTTAACATTTGCATCGTGGCACTACTCAGAGGCCCTGGCAAACGAAGCCCTGTTTAGTTTGGATCTGCACAAATCTACATGAAAATTGAGCATGTACTCTAATTATTGGCAGATGAAATAGGTCTTTGCTAAATGTAGCTTGCCAGCCACGTAGTTTGTCTTGGTCTGAGATGTGAACCCCTGCGCATCTTCTGTCTCCAGTAACATTTCATTACAGTGAGGCTTTTTCTTCTACATTTGGTTGGCAGATTCCTGCTCTGTGGCTTACTTCTAAGGGAGGTCTGTGAAAGGTGACCAGATAAGCAAGACTAATGTCAGTCTGTGGGTGTAAACTAACCACAAAAGGATTAATATTTGCTTCAGTCACAATTAAAACAAACAAACAAATAAATAAACAAAAAACCAACCAACCAAACAAAAAACTCACAAAACAACAAACCAAAAAAGCTAAGGTGGAAAACCACTAATTTAAAGACTAGACACACTGACTTGGTGTAAGTCATTGTTTTAAACTGAAATATTTTGTGCTTTCCCTGCCAAACAACCAAAGACACAAACTGATTGAGAGCACTGAACAAGAGTCCAGAGCAAAAGCATTAAATGGTAGACACAGGTAGGGGCTGATTTTTTGGTTCTGTATGACTGTGTTTGAACTTGGGCATACAGAAGAGGTAATCAATTAAGAGCAATCCACTGGTTCTTTCCTAGGGCTCACTGAGATTTACCTGAAGTCCAGAAGTCTGATATCTGTGCTAGGCATATGTCTTTTCCCCAGCCTTCTTCCATGGGTGCACCTGCAGGTATGGAAATGGAAACCTGTTTGCTGGGACAACGGATGAGACACAGCACCCGTTCAGCCGCATTTCACCTGGGGGCTGCTTTGCGGGAGGAGCTTGGAAAGTCAGGCAGAACACCCAATCCTTTTAAAAACCAGGCATGACAAGAACTAGTGGGATCTCTTTTTATCAAAGATTACTGGCAATATAGTTCAAGACAAGAAGGGGAGAAATAGTTAGTTTTCCACACAATTTCCTATTTCTAGTTGCAATACTAGACACATTTTTAAAATCTGAATGCTATTTTGAAAGCTAGTTTAAAATGTTGTATTAGTGGCTAAGTTTTATACTGATCTTTTAACACTGTATCTTCACATATTCATAACTATTTGGTGATGTGTGCAGTATTATTATGTGGTAATAGGGCAGTTGAAAAATGGTTTAATTTTACTGGCATATCACTAAGCACTCCTGCTATCTGGTACCAAAACAATTGCAATACTCATAAAACTCCTATTTGTTTTGCAATACTGACAGCCTGAGCATTACACCACAAACAGGAAGCACTCTGTACTAAGAAAGAAGACAGTTATATTAAATGGATATCATTATCTGTCACTAATTTTTCTGTTACTAATTACTCTTAATAATTTTTAAAAAACACTTTTTTAAAAATGTAGATTAAAAAGTGAAATAAAAATCCTTCTTATGTCTGAATTAGACTTTCAAACTGGTTATAATTTCTGCTTTTTCCTAAATTTTAAAAAAAAAAGGCAAAACCACCTTAATTATTTTCAGTGAAATATAAAATCTTAACTTCCTCCAGCTACAAAAAACCAAAGACTTTCAGTAGCATGTTGCTGATCTTGTTACCAAACAATTTTGTGTTTGGAGGATTTTTGATGGTACTACAAATAATAGCTTACATTTTAAATACTTCCTTTTTGAATTACACGCCCGGTCAAATTCTGCTTTTATTATGCATTATGCACTTATCCTAGCTCACAGGTATTTTGGGGATACTATCAATCATAAATCGGGGACAGATCTGGCAGTCTTCTATCTATTTCATTCCACCTTCCCTTTTTCTAATGACTTACATTAAAATATCACCTTAGAAACACAGCAATATGGCAAACTCTCACCTGTTTTCTCACTTTTTCCACACTTCAATCACTGGGCAAAGACTTTAACAATAGACCTCTGGTGAATTACTTTCCAAAGCACCAATATGGATCAGTTCTACCACACTCCATGCCAGACAATTTGGGTAAGTTTTAGAAGAAGCTGAGAAGTTGCTTCTTGTTTTGGTTTCTATTGCACTTTTATGCAGTGTAGGTTATTTACATTATTTATTCTGATGCTTTTGTAAATCAGTGTACTTTCATATGCTTTTTTGGTGTTTGACCTTGTATGATATTCAGCACCCAAGAGTGGTGTAAGAAGGGACAGCTGTATCTTATTCTGTGTTTAGAAGGGGGAATTCTGTTTTGGCTCTGCTGTGACTGTTGACAAATACAAGGGCAGCCCTGGCCATTTAACCTTTTGCAAAATTATGCCAAACCAGTTACAGAAGTCCCATAGGAAGCACTCATTTCAGTTTCCCAGTTGCCAAATACACCATAGTTTTCTTCCCCACAGTATTTTCCTAAGCACACATACCAGCCAGGTGCAAGATAACTCACTTGTGTACCTTGATACTTTGCTCACCTCTTCTGCTAATATTTCCTTCTCTCACCACCTATGACAGTTTCCCCAATGCCAACACATTTTTTGTAAGATTTGTGGTTGATGGCTGAACAACCCCCCAACCTCCAATTGCTATTTATGATCTGATTAGACAGGTCAAGTTTAATTTCTGCACGGTGCATGAATCTGTTATCCAATCATCCTAATGATACATTACTCAAACCAGCGGTGGGGCTGAGGATGGAAAGAAAACCTTGATTGTAAGTTGTCTGCCAATGATTGGAGTTTGTTATGAAAGAACACTAACGCAATCATTCTTGGCTTCCTTTGCCAAAGGTAGGGAATGTTCATATATCTTCATTGTCACTGTACCTGGAGCTGTGTGGCAGATGAGTAAAGGTATGCCAGAAAGAATGCAGCATTGCAGGAGAGACTGCTTTTCCTCAGGGTGAAGGCCAAGGTCCACTTAATCAAATCAGCACCTTTAATACCATCTTTCAGGAACAAGATACAGTCCCTCCTCAGCTGATTATTGCTCTCCAGGTTACATAATCCAGCCTGCTGAATCAAGAAACCACCAGTGGCAGTCTCAGGTAACTTGTTTTGGTTTGCCATTTCATCAGTAGTTGCATGTGTTTGAGGCACTCCCATGTTTAGTGGAAGATGCCTCCTTGCAGAGGCACAGCTTCCTGGATGGCACACACACCTTGCTGCACGCCCTGCCAGGGCCTGAGCATCTCCCAGCCAACAGCCCTCCAGCCAGCAAGATGTGCTGGAGGCAGCACTGCCAGATCAAGACAACAATGGTGAGATGCAGAAATGGGGTGAATCAGCACAGGCAGATCAAAACATCAACTCAGCCGTCACATCTGCATGCTAAAGTTTATTGCAGGGAAGTGAAATAGCTGGAGAAGGGAACTCTTTGCCTCTAGTTTTCATAATGGTACTCCAGAGCTGCTCTGTATGCATGCTTTGCTCCTTTGAGACTCTTTGGGATGTCTATCATCCATGGGAAAAAACCCTTTCCCAATACAGACTATAAGCAGAGGCACCAGAGTCAAGCAGGAGCATAGAAACACTTGTGCTACAGTGAACCAGAGCCTTTATTTGTAGCTATCCTGTGACTGCACCTCCCATCCCCACTTCCAGAATACCTCCTTGTCTTTGAATGTGACAAACACAAGATTTGGCACTAAGAGCTGACCTCTGTGAAAACATAAATTGATAGATTACCTTTTTTTTAAAGAAGCCCCACTTATTCTGCTCTCCCCAGAGCTAACCACTGGTGTGCAGTCATGTAAGAATAAAATACACTCTCTCTCTTTTAAATCGCTTATAATTTCTGTGCTGGGGTTATCCTGGCTATATAACCTGTGAGCTGCTGGCAGCATGGTCAGCCCACCCAGGCTCAACCCACAACAAACCACAAAGGCAATACATTTTTGAGAAAAGCTCTGTCCTCAAACACAGAGGAAAGGGATCAGACAGCTCCTGGCTCCAGGCAAGGACCTGCCAGGGTCCTTTGCCTTGAGCAAATCACAGAATCATATAATTGTAAAGGTTGGAAAAGATCACTGAGATCATGGAACTCATCTGTTACCACTCCAGCTTCCCCAGTGGTACAGCAGGCCCCAATACCCTATATCAGACACCTGAGCAAACCTAGTTATCTCATAAGACTGGTTCTGTAGTTTTACTTATTTCATAGAATTGTAGAATGGTTTGGGATGGAAGGCACCTTTAAAGATTATCTCGTTCCAACCTCTCTGCCATGGGCAGGGGCACCTTTCACTAAACTGGGTTGCTGAGACTCCAATCCAACCTGGCCTTGAACACTTCCAGGGACAGGTTATCCACAGGTTCTCTGGGCAACGTGTTCCAGCGCACCACCACCCTCACAGAATACATTTTCTTCCTAACAGTCAATCTAAACTCACCATCCTTCAGTTTGAAGCCAATTTCCCTTGTTCTATCTCTTCTGCCATTGTCAAAAGTCCCTATCCAGTTTTCTTGCACACCCCCCTTAGGTACTAAAAGTGCTATAAAGCTACTATAAAGGAAGATGCTGTTAAGTCTCCTTGGAGCCTTTTCTTTCCCAGGCTGAACAACCCCAACTCTCTCAGCCTTTCCTTACAGAAGAAGTGCTCCAGCCTTCTGATCATCTTGGTGGCCCCCCTTTGAACTCCTTTGAACAGGTCCATGTCCGTCCTCAGTCCATTCTCAGACTCCCTGGTACTAATACTTAACAGCTTATTCTCCCTACAATATTTACCCACAACAATGTGGCAAAAATCGACTGGNGATCCTACCCGCCCTCCTCGGCGCGGTCCCCGCCGCCTCCCGGGCCCCTCAGGCGGCGGAGGCGCGGCCGCCGGGCTCCCCCTGGAGGCGGCGGGGGGCGGCAGCGCCGGGGACCGCCGGGAATGGGGCGGCCGGGCTGCGGTCTTCCCTGCTTCGGCAGCTGGAGTAGTAGCAATAATAATGAAAATTAAAACAGCAAAGCCGTTGTTGTTGTTGTTGTTGTTGTTATACGGAATTCACTACTAATCCTTGCATGGACATCCTCCTTTAAAAGTCAGAAGGCTCTGGAACAGCGATAGCTACCAGCCAGACGGGGCCCGTTGCCTCCCAACACGACTTCCCCCCGGAAAGCCGATTAATACCGTCCTCCTGCCGGCCAAATCGGATCTGCGTGAGCTCTGCTCGCCTGCGAAGGGCAGGACTGCAGGATCGGGGCTCTACGGCCACGCTGCTGTCGAAGATAATGGACGGGAAAGGCCGACCAGGTGCGTGTACCGTGGTGGCTCGTCCAGCACTGGAAGCGTTGCCACTGGCCTCCAGCCTCACCTCAGCCAGCGCCCTGCAACGGAGACATGTGCCGCGATGGAAAAAGGGATCTGCAATCCCTTGTTCGTGTGTTAAACAGCATCATGGAGTGGATGACCATAGGAATAGGTCACAGCTAGATGCATTGGTGGGTGGTGAAAAGCTAAAAGAAATCTAGACTTAATTTTAGAATGTATTTACATTATAAATAAATAAGGAGGAAAACTTCCATTGTCTGGCACAGGCTGATGGTGATGGTGAGGGCTGTCATAAGCCTCTGCAGGTTGCTCCAGTCCCACAGAAGTGGGACCTCCAGACATATCTCAGAGATTTCTGATTGATGAATTTCTGGTTATTAGTGAAGCCCTGGCTACTCAGGCTTTGAAGAGTAGGCACTAGGTCTGGAATTAACATGTGTAGAGAGTCTAAGAGTGGTGAAACCTGTACCTTTTTCTTGTGCTTTGGAGATGTGCTACCAAATCCTGCTCGGGGCAATGTCTGTGTTGCCTCAATCTTCAAATCCCATTACAGGTGATTAAAATAATCTAGAGGTAACAAATTCCCAAATCACCCTACCCAAGTTCATGTATGAAAGAAATTTCCGACAGACTGGATGTGGAAAAATTAATTTCCTGGCATCCAAATATGAGAACAGCCATGCTGGTTGAGACAAGTCCATCCAGCCCAATAGCCTGTCTCAAACATAAACAACAGCTGATGCCTGGAGAACAGCATAAGAGAGGGGTAAGCGCACAATGATAGTTCCCTGGCATGCTGTCCCAAACTCCAGCAAGCTGTGGCTCAGGGACTTCCCTGAGACAGATGTGGTATCTTTAAATTTAATAGCCCTTGATGGATTTTTGCTTCCATGAATTTGTGTAATTGCTTTTTGAACCCATATCAATTTTTGACATTTCAGCATCCTGTGACAATTAGTGACACACTCCAACAAAGCAGGGTTTAAAGAAGAGCCCTTATTTTGTTTGTTTTGAACAGGCCACCTAATAATTTCATCTGATGCTCCTAGTTCTTGTGGTATGAGAGTCAATTACAATCATTCCCTATTTGCCTTTCTCGGTGCCATTCATGATTTTACAGATTTCTCTCATGCCATCCCTCACATTTTGATTTTTCCGATATGTATTCTTAATCAATTTTGAAATCCTAGTACACAAGCCATGTCATAGCCTGGACCTTCCTCTGGCCCCAGTGTTATTTTGGAGCTAGCAGGCTTGAACAACACCGTTTTAGGGGTGAAGACACAGCAGATGTATTTATATCAGGATGCAGCAGTGTTTTTAGCTTTATTTCTTCCACACTAAATTCTAAAATTTGATTTACTTTTTTGAACACAGCTGACAATGGATCTGGCATTTTCGTAAATGTGTCTAGATTTCACAGCTCTTCAAGGACTTCTTCTCTGAGAGCTAACAGTGAGTCCAGCACCCTCAGCTCTGTATGTAAAGTCTTCTTTGCCTACTGGCATTACAATACACATATCTACGTTGCCTTTCCTCTGTTTTATCACTCGATTACTCAGTATCACAAGATTGTGTTTTCAGCATGTGCCATGTTTTTACTACTATAAATAACATTATGTCACCCACAGGTTTGCACCTTGCCGTTCAACCCTTTCTAGTGTATGAGTCTGGCAGATGGGTTTGGTACTTACTTAAGATCTTGGTGAAATTAGAGGGGTGCTGGAGGAGGAAGTAGTGGGCTATTTCTCCTCTTTCCATCAGCACAGCTTGCATCTCACCTAGATTTGGATTGAGCCAGCTGCTCCTCAGGGAGGTGCTGGCAGGCTCTTTTTGACCCTGCAGCACATTTGGAGGGATGCTGGTGCAGGCTGTCCGTCGTGCACAAGGCCAGCTGTTCAGCTGACACAACCGATTTACACTGAGGATCCGCTAGAGATGGGGAGCCAGCCATCACGGGCATGGGGACAGCTGACATGGAGGTGGGGTGGCCTCATCTGGCCCGAGCAGAGTCCACAGGGCAGGGCTGGGTTGGGGGCACACCTGTGGAAGCAGTGCCCATTCTTTGCCCACCTTGTGGTGGTGTCATCGTACCTCCCTCCAGACAACCTGACAGGTATGTTTGTTACTAATAACAAGCAAGACTTTTGGAGGCAGGCCCCTGCTTCCTCACTGCTTGTCAGTGCTGAGCACGCTGGGTCAGAGTGTGCTGCGAGCACTGCTCGCACAGCCAGAGCTGTCCCCGGTGTGTCCCCATTCCAGCGTGTCAGCCAAGCATTTAAGACACCTGCTTCTTTTCGCTCCTGCACTGGCCATGGACTAATAGGGACAAACGGGAAGAGGATCTAGCAGAATGCAGAAAATAATCATCCTGTGCCAAAAGGGAATGTATGATCAAAACTACAATGGGCAGGCAAGCAGCGAGGCAGTGACCCGAGGCAGCGCAATGTGTCAGGAAGGGAGAGCAGCAGCCCAGGGACAGCAACAGCCCAGAGCCTCAATTTGTAATGACTGTGTGAACCACATGCCAAAAAGTCTCTCCCCACCTCCTTGCTCCAGAGAGCTCTCCTAATGTTCTTAGCCACTTGGACATCACAAGGAAAAGAGCCTGCACTTTTCTAGCACACAACCTAAGGCATTTGCTCAAGCGAAGCACTGCCGTGCTTCAGCACTGCTGAACCTGCCTCTGACTCGGAGTGCTTCAAACACCTGTGAGTCAGACACTGGGAAATTCTCCCTGTCTTCACAGGCACGGATGAATTTGAACCTTCTGGGCATTTTAGCAGTTTACCATCTGCACATATAACCCTTTTTCTGAACACGCTGAAGTCTTGTAGGAGGATGTTAAATCCAGGAACCAAAATAAGGAAACATGTTTACACCTGCTACATCTGTTCAAGAATTTCCAGCCTCTATTACACTTTTGACTTTCACATTCCCCCTCCTCCTCCTTCCTGTTTGGTCAAATGCCACCATGTTAAAAACAATCCTGTATTTTTCCCCCCAAGTCTCACAGACTTTTTATCGAATCTTGTGAAAACTTACAGCATATGAAAGAAGCTGTGAAATGGTCTAGCGACAGAAGCAAGTGCTGGCTGCAGTCTCTCTTCCTTATCCAGGATTTTCAGATACTGGGATTCATTGTGAAGAAAAATGAAATTAACTACATGAAATATGGTGAGTTTAGTTTTTTAAACTAGAATGAAAAATGAAGAGTCAAACCATTTCTGATACAGATGAAATCTTCCAGAAAACCGGGTGCAATAACAATTTTATTTTAAAAATAAATTATGAAAAGTATTATAGCACACCAAAAAGACAGCTCAAAGAAGAAAGAAGATCTCTGTTAGCAGCTGCCGTAGTCAGTTATAGCTGGTTTGCTGTAGAAGACAAAACACACTATTATCTTCTGTCAGAGGTGATCTGTTTCACTAAAAGAATTACTTGTATGATTACACCTATTGTCAGGTCAGGCCTATAGATATGAAACATTTATGAAAAGGATTTCTTGGGGGATGATAGAAAAGTAGTTCTACTGAGCAGAATTCAAAGGAAATGTCTTTTCATAATTTTGACCAAATTTTATGTTAACGTTTTTACTGGAAATATTCTAAAATATTTTTCAGTGAAGCAAATACTTTGAATAAAATTAATTCTAGAATGTCCAGTAGCATTTTTATAGCCATTCAAATTAAGGTATTGATAAAGATGTTGAAAAATAGATCAAGAGATACAAAAATATTGGATAAATTCAGGCATTTTCCTACGAGTAATCTATTTTTTCTAATTACTTTTCTTTTGGAAGATTTACACTGGCTTTGTGAATACATGAACTGGATTATTAATAATGTGGGCAAGGTGGTAGTACTGGGAAAAATCCTGTTCTCCCTGTCATTTCCTAATAAAGCCCAGTTAATGGAAGAGAAATGTTTTCACGGGTCGACAGGTAGCTAAGGAAAGTGCCATTTAGTGATTGTTGCATTTGGTGTTATGATAGGGGCCTCTCTTTCTTTGAATTTCTGTGGCATGCTTGTGTGAAGCATGCTTCCTGAAACAGTAAGAGAAATTAACAATATTAAGGTCAATATGGGAAGTATTTGGGAAGGTTTGATGCAAGTCCTGTGGTCCTAACTCAAGCAAATTCTCACTGACAGATCTTGGCCAATACAATCTGCAGGTGTCCACTTTCTTTCAGCATTTAGCCCAGTATTCAACCAGAAGAAAGCAGTTCAGTAATTCATTAGGATATGATCATGCCGGGCTGGTTACTAATTGTTCAAAATACCATTGGAGGCACTCCAGGATGCTGCACAGCACTCCACAGCTGGCAGCCATGGTACACAGGCGGGTATGCCACCCAAATAGAGCTGAATAGCATGAGAGCCACAGGAGGAAAGCAAAAATCCCTTGCTTCCAAGCCCATGGGAACCTTCCTGTGTTGTGAGGAGGGAGCTGCAGGTGCAGGGAGCTGCAGGCAGGATGAGTGCAATGCGCAACCCCACTGCCTTATGCCAAAGAGAAATGTTAGCGGCAAAATAATTTTACTCCTGGCTGTCAAATGGGAGCTGCGGGGTTCCTCTCCTAACAATGAAAGGCAGACTACTGTGCATTAACAGCCCTGCCGGTGCACAAAGTGGCCTAGCCTGTTATTAAACTGTACAGCTAAAGCTGTTGTTCTCCACTTAGCTGAAAGTGAGTTACCATATTGCAGGTCCCCCAAGACGTTCCCTACCCTTGACATATCCTCTCCCTCGCATGAGTGGTAATGACTGGGATCAGATCCCTTAGGCTTCTGCCTGCGCCGTTTTACCTTGCTTTAGAGCAGCTTTTTTGAATAACAGAGACCTGGTCTGTCCCCTCTCTTCTTCTCTGCTCTTCCCCCTCAACTCCCCTCCTTTGCCCCAGCCTTTATTCCTGAAATTCTTTAGTGGCCATAAAGATCTTTCTCTGCAACAAATACAGCCAAGATAACTCAGCTGTCCTCTAAGAAGGTTGCAGGTGGGGTTTCCCTGCACAGCATAGATTGGATTTTAAATGTATGCAAATAAGCATTTGTGTGCTTGACCCATGACACAGAAGCATCAGGATTTACTCACTGACAGTTTTTTCTTGTACACTGGCAAATTTGCCTCTGAAATTAACAGAACTGCAGTAATAACAGAATTCTGACTTCCTGGGAAATTTCACAGCCATACTGAGTAAGGACTTGAGCCTAAATAGCTGTACAAAGGACACATAGATTTATTTTATTATACACGTATATATTTTAAAGGAAAATATTTGCTTAGTATTAGTCTTACTTCCTCAGGATAGACTGGATGGCCTTCGCATTCAGTGCCATAACAGATAAAATCAGTCCTTTCCCTAGCAGCCTTTTTGTGTCACCGCATGGCTTTGCTTGTTGTGTGTATGCAGCCTTGATCTGTCGCTTTCTCCAAGGCAGCAAAGTAAACTCATGCTCCTGACTCATAGCTCCAGATGGATTCAAGCTCAAGCACACCGTCCTCCTGGAATTTGGCATATGTAGGTTTATATGCCCTAATCAATCAGGCTGATTTCAGTTAATCCTAATCGGCCTATTAGGGTTCCCAGATAGCAACAACAGCAGCTAGAAATCCCCAAGCAGCCTAATTGACTTCATCTAATTACATTCCTTCTTGAGATTTCCATTAAACTACCCCCTGAATTCATTACAGTGGTTGGCTGTAGGTTTTTAGGGCTTCTTAAAAAACATATGCAGCTATTGGGATAGCTCAGTTTTAAGGAGCTGAAGTAGTTACTTTATATAAGAGCTTGCCACCTCCACACAGCTATCTGTCAGTTGTCCTGCTCTAGCATATATCAAATGTGCCATCTAATCACTGTGGGGGATACCAGTTTTGACTCCTGGCACTTAGGCTCATTTCTGTTGACGTGCCGACCGTGGTTCTTCCCTTGTAGCACTGAACAAGTCAAGAGACTGCCAGGTCCTATTAACCTCTCGCATAAAGGATTTATAGATATGTCTCATTATAAAGTAAGGAGCTGACATTCATCTCAAAAGTAGTTAGCTTTGAAAAGAGTGCTCTTTTGTCAGTGTTCACCCTCCTCTGCGCTCCTTCTGTGGTAGTAAATTGTAAACTGCTCAGTCGAGATGGCATCTGTCATGGTTAGGTTTCTTCAGCTAATTTGATCACTTCTTCCATTAAAGTACTGCTTTGGCTTCCCAAAAGTGGCTAAGCTCTAAATTTCTGCCTTTTGCAGAATACTACAATGCAGCCCTGGAAAAAAAAAAAAAAAAAAAAAAAGAAAAAAAGAATGAAAATTACCATCTTCTCTACCCTCAGCATTTAAAAAGTGGAACTTTCTGGGGTAAGGATGAAATTGTTTGATCCCAGACTGGTTTCCTCTGTACATGCAACTGAGATTGGCTTCCATGAAACCCGGGCAGGCTGGAAGCAAATATCTTTTTCATAGGCAGTCTTGTAAAAATGAAAACAAAATGCATGCTAGACGCTGGGAGATAGGCACTTGGACAACTGTCATGTTGGAAAATGCTGTATAAGTGAGACAAGCCTTTGTCTTCAGTCTGTTTGGAAACTGATGCCACTGATCACTTTTATGGACAGTTCCTCTAGGTGGGAATGACACTGATATCATTCACATGGAAACTGCCAGATTGATGTCAGTAAGAGAGCAGAGTGTTCAGGTTCATTGGAAGGAATACAATACCTTTGATAAAATAAAATCCTTGACTGCACACAGAGGGAGCAGGTCGAAAAGGAACGTACCCTTGCCAAATGTTTACTCTTGCATCTCTGCCTCATGGAGGGTGTGTTCTCTTTCAAGGCAGAGCCAAGGACAGCCAAGAAGTTCTGTGTGAATAACACCTGATTGTTGCAGGGAAATAACAATGTAATTAAGCCATAAACAATGTTGTGGTGATTTAAACTAAGTTTAGGCCTTTGTAAATCACAGAATCATAAAATTTTTTGAGGGGAGATAACATTTTGCAAAAATATTGATGTTTACACTAGATTAATGGCTGCTTTACTGTAGAGACCACTGGTGAGCAGAGTATCTATCCAAGGCCAGAACTGCAGACACAATAAGTCACTAGAAAGTGTTGTGCAGAAGGATTTAGCCTAAACAGATATTTCTAAGAGCTGACTGAAGTTGCCAATTACTCCTCAGAATACCTTTGAACTGACATTTTTTGAGTAATTTTCATTCCAGAGGGATTAGTAAATCTTTTCAGTAGAAGGAACACACAGCAAAACTTATAAAATGCATTTACAAAAAACTTTCTGAAATAACTGTATGCCAGTTTGGAGCCGCTTTTCTCCCTTTTCTTGTTCCGTTTTGGCACTAACATGCAAAAGGAAGCTTGGGAGGGGAAGTGTAGGAGAAAAACAAAAACCAAAGAGAATACAAAGTAGAACCAAAGAGACTTTAAGGGCTTTCTTAGAATTGGAGACATTGGTAACTTTATAAGAGATGCAGACACTCAGTACTTTGTAGGCACTGGGAGAAGCAAAGGCCTAATTCCTCCACACTCAGCAGAGACATTGGCTGAAAATCCCTCTATTGTTTCAGCAAACACGGGCAGTATTTCTACCAGTGCAGTATATGCTCCAATGCAACTCAACCTTATGTAAACAGCTCTATTCCTTACATTAAATATTATGCTTTCCAGATTATTTATGTGACACACATAGAGGAAGATCACAGTAATTTTTGGGATGTAAGTTTTAGACTTTCCTGTGCAGCTCACTTTAAAATTGTAAACATTTATACTTCAGTCCAGAAAAATCGGAGCTGACATGTTTCTCCCACTGATACACAGTGTTCCACATCCCTAACTTCTTCTTTTGTCATCAAATGATATGATCCAACCAATTCTTTCGTCCCTCTGTCCAAAATACAGAACTATACAGGGGCCTGGAAAATATGCAAATTTTAAAAAAGCTCTTGAAATTATGAGGAGCAGAAATGCGCTATGGTCAGCTAACACTTCTTTTGAAGCAGTCAGACACTGATTTGTTTGTACAGTGATTATTTCCACTTCTCTTTGTGGGCATGGACAGGTGTGTGCACAGGCAGGATGTGCTTCTGCAGTGAGGTTGTCTTAAATAGTGGTGCCAGAGGAACAGGAAGTACCATTAACAGAGGGAAGTTTCTACTTGCCTTTTCTTGGGAAGACAGTTCTGAAAAAGTGGGGCTCAGTAGGGCTAAAAGTTTATCACTGTTTCTGTTTGGTTTTTTTTAAAGAGTGTGTTTTTTGTGGTCTGCTGAGCATAGCTTTGGTGGCCCAAAGCCACATAAGGCAGAAGTGCCTAGATGCTTCAAAAAGCCTCCAGTTTACATGTCATCCATAGTACCTCCTGCTGGCACTAGGACAAGTTCTTCACCTGTTTCTGGTTCACCACTCACAGCTGTGCCTACACTCACAAACACAACATATCTGCCGACCTACGTGTGGGGAACAGCTGGCTCCCCAGGAAGCCTACAGAAGTCAAGGGGAGGACAACATTAGTGAATGACAGACTATGGGGAGGTCCCCAAAGTGCACTTTTGTTCATCTAGTCAGTCATCAATTTCACCAGCTCAGCATGTTGGCTGGCAGCTCCTTGAGGTTTGCAGAAAATAGGAGGGCACATTGATGTTTTCTGTTGCACCAACTGGAACAAGAGCTGGAAAGGGTGATGTTTCTGGTTTCATGGACACATTGCCGCCTTCCTTCCCTTAGAAACAGAGGGGCTGCATTGTTTGCTCACAGTAATACTGTGCATGTCACAATCTGAGTGGGCTAAGGGATAGGGGAGAAGCCAGTGCATTCTGGCAGAGGAATGGTAAGCAGTAATGCATCTGATGATGGATGTTCAGTGTGATCTTGAGATCAGATGTGGTTCTGCTGAGGGGGCCAGGTCTGGAGGGGGGACACATCCTCAGTGCTGTTAGACAAGGATGCTTTGACCAGCTGACCAAAAACCATCAGGTAAGAATTAGTCTTAGCATATGTTTCCCTGCACTGGGACTGTCTGTACAGCAAATGCCCTGCGTGGGTGATAAAGGTGGATCTTACACTATCACTTCCTTTGCCTGTCATATATTTTCTTTAGTGAGACAAGCAGGATGAGAGAAAAATCTGTTGCTGCAACGTGAGCTCAGGCAAAGCTGATCTCACTGTGAGAAAGTATTAGCTTCTTAATTTGTGCTATTGAAACAATTCTGCGGACTTCCATTTGGTTGGGAAAGGAACTCCAAAGTACAACAACTGCCATGCAGGGGAGGCTGCAGATGGCTCAGTAGTAACACACATACTGTACACCTGCACATGTTTGGCACAGAAGGGTTTGAGTGCAGATTTGTGAGCTAGCCAAGGGAAGACAGATTTATTTTTTTGAGGAGGCGGGAAGATCAGATCACCTCCAGGTGCTACCCTGATAAACACTGAGAATAACTCACCAGTCCTCTACAGTTCTTCTCTGATCAACTTCATCCTTGAGATAGGAATTAGAAGGATAGATACATTATCTGGGAAGTTTTCCAGATTAATTTCCGAGGGAGTTAAATTCCCAACACAGGCCTGCTATAAGAAAGGTTGTTTGGATTTTGTGGGGATTTTTTCCACTTGATTTGTTTAGGAGGAGGGTGATGTTGATTGTTACAATGTTGTAGGCAATTGGGACATTAGACACAGCTAAAGCTCCCCCAGTTCTTTCATGACTGCAAATTTTTGGGGACCTTTTGAGGAGAGAGGAAAACCTCTCTGCATTTTGCTTTTTAGATTTGCTCTTCAAATTAAAATTCAAAGATATTTTGTAAAATAACTGAACACTAAGCCCCCTCTATACCATCCAGAAGAGAAAGAGACCTCCTCCAGAAATCTGTCTCAGTTAGGGAAGGAGCTCTGACAGGATTTTCCACTCGCTCCAGGAGGCTCTGAGCTCAGCCTGTGCTACAGGGAATGGCAGCAAGGATCCTGCAGTTCCTATTCAGACCCCAGCAGTCAGCAGCAGAAAATGGGAGGTGAACAAGAGCAGGGTTAAATGCTCATCCACATTTCCACATGCCATGTACCTCTAGGATGCCACACAGCCCACAGTCCTACCTGGCTGTGCTTTTTAAGTCTGGTATAGCCTGGCTTCCTTAGGTTGGACATATTCCTGCAGGAGGCATCACATGTCATGCAGTCCCTGAGGTACTTTGCTTGAAGCAAGTGATGCTACACGGGGCTATGTTGTAACACCTGCAAATGCCCTTCTTAAAACATCCTGGGGTCTCTAGCCTATAAAATAGAAAGATCTTGAGAGAAATGCATACAGAAGGAGAAAGCTAAGAAATGCTCATTGTTGGTCCCATTGTTTCAGCTGAAGCCCACAGGGGTAAAGCAAAGTCCTTTCTTTACAAGGTGGTCACAGCAGTTCAGTCTAAGTTCATTTTTAAACCCATGGTTAAACTGCTGTAAAGCACAATGTATTCACTCTCAGTTCAGTTTAACATTGGCTGGCATTGATGACACCTTGCATTGATTGTTGTCTGTCTAATCTAAATTGATATAAGCCTGATTTCAAATTAACTAAGCCTGTCTGATGAATGTCACGCACTCTTTCAGTTAATGAATTTAAAAGAAAAACCTTTGACCAAAAGGCTGCAAGTTTCTCACAAAGGTAAAACTCACAATTCAATACTGATTTTGACAGTTCTCTCATTAACCTTCACTACAGACACCTGGGGACAGTTATTTGGGGAGCAGAATGGTTAATACTTTGCCTAAGTAAATATATAGCACAGACAACCTAGAAAGACATATTTTGTGCGACAGCAGTAAGAATGAGAAATAATAGACCAGACAATTCATCTAGATCACTTCCATCATTCTAAGTAAGCTTCTCTATAGAAAAAAATAACACCAGGGTAAACCTAATGCTACATGAAAAGGCAAAGATGTTACTTCTGTCTACATTTTTGCATGTTCTTAAACTCTTCAGTTCTGGCTCTCGTCAGAAGCAAGGTGTTGAGCAGGATGGACTGTCGATCTCACTCCGCACTGCCATACGTCTGGGGCTGGGAGGACCTTGCAGTCTTGGACTGCATGAGCAGAACTGGAGGAGAGGAGAAAGTAAGCAAAGAGGAAATAAAACCACAAAGGATCAAGGGTGATCAAGAGGGTGAGCTGCAGAGAAAGTCTTCTCAAGGGTTTGATTGGTAGCTGATGTGCTTGCCTTGGGAGAAAAGAAGTTAGGGGATAACAAGGACCAAAAGCAGAGAAGTTCCCATTCTGCACAGTGCTTGTGTGCCAGTGTTCAGGCAGTGCCTGACGCAGACCTCTCGGGACAGAGGCTGTCATGTGTCCACTCCTTCCAAGTTTTGGGACAGCTTGAAGCAAGTACCTCTGGCCCAGAGGCAATGAATCCAAGTCAGCTTGGGTTCAGCACCATGCTGCTCATCCAGCTGGTAGAGGAAACAGACAGACCCAAGACTAGTTCTCCATTGCACCTTGCTGGGGTGACTATGCAGTCCTGCAGAGGCAATACCCTCTATGGGATGCAACATCTGCAATTGCAGGCACTGGTCTTCAGCAAAAAAAATGTCAACTATTTAATTTCCTTCTGAAAAGCAGGACTGCTATGTGCATGTGCCGTGCAGATAGGAAAACCAGTCAATTCAAAGTCATGTGTGTATGTTTTTTAAAGGAAAATAACAAAGTTCCCTTCTCTTTACAATTGTTTTTAATATCTCCCTTTCCACATGCTCATCACATGTGTTGGCTTAAGATCACATAATGCAAAAATTGCAAATTCTTTGCAATGCTCAGCCTTCCATGAACATTTATCAAGTACAGCCTGGTAAAATCCAACAACAAGCAAAAAAGAAATGTCAGAAAAAAAGTGGTTTTAGACCTTTAAAATTCCACTGTGGAGAAGAAAAAACCCTAAAAAGTATAAACAGCAAACCATCACATTCACCACAGCTGTATTCGATTGGGTTGATAGGTTCTACAGCTTCAAGAAGGGTATCTTAACCTGACAGAGAAAATGGCTACCATTTTCAGATGCCAAATTACAACCATCCTTGAGGTTTGAAAGCTAGAAACACAGTGCTTAGTTAAAGCAGACGACTCTGTTCCAGTCTGGCAGAAGTGATAAAATACATAGTGAAACTTGAGAGAGTGAGATCCTCTCTTTCTCTCCTACTCCCCTTTTTTGCTATATTTTTCCTCTGGTGGGTTGAGGTACCCAGTTGGAGCTCCCAAAATAGAGGAAATCCAGGCAGAAGAGCCTATCCAAGTCTATCAGCAGCCTGCTGTGTTTCACTTCATCAGCCAAACTTTGCCACTGGGCTGACATGTAAAAGTTCTTGGGGTTTTCACTCCTTCCCCCTAGTCTTGGCCTGGTTTGTACTTTTCGGAATAAATATGGAATAAAGAGCCTGTCCCTTTAATGCAGATGCAGTGAGAAGGGCAAAACTGTTCCCAAGAAGTCAGTAAAAGTGGTAATGCCTATTAATGATTGCAGCAGAGTGCTTTTCAGTTGCCCTATTAAAGGAGCTCTTTGTCCTAATAAATACCAACGAAAAAGCTTTGTCTCAGAGCACCTTCCCTGTACTTTATTTATAATGAGTCTTCTAATGAGTACATAGTGTTTATGCTTCCTTGAGAGACTCATCACTCCCTCTCTCAGTCTGTTATTTAACATACAGTACTCCATGAAGGTGTCCCACTCATCCCAAATGCTTGCCCACCCCCTCCCACACAAACATCCACATACTGCTTGTTTCAAGGGCGTATGCATCTGTGAAGGAAAAGTGAGCACTGGAAGAGAAGTAGACAACCCAAATGTTGTTCATGAGACGCCAGGAAGAGGAGCTGGTGACCCAAGCTGTCAGCATGACAGTGTGGGGCCATCAAGGGCAGCTCTAAAGCAGTTCCTATGTGTTTGTCTCAATCAGGGGCGTGCTTGCACCACTATTTAAACAGGTCATACACCAGTCTGTTGCACCTAGTAAAATACCGAGTAAACCTCAGTAGTTGACTCTGTTGGCTGTGTGTCCCAGCCCACAGTAGCTACTACTGACTCACAAGACTAAGAGGCCCTCAGCCACTGAGATTCCTCCTGGTAGCAATATGAATAAAGCAAGTCTGTTCATCGTCGATGGGTAGTTTTAGGGATATTGTTAGGACAAAGAGCTCAGTTGTCACGTAGCATTTATGCCAAAGCTCCTCATGGCTGTAATTTGCCATGGCACACTCTATATCTGGCTTTTTCTGGGTGTGACACGAGCTGAATTAATAACTGTTTGAGGCACATGTGGTTTTCGGAGTCATGCCTTGAGATTGTGGTATCCTACAGGACATATCCCTAATGTGATCTTGTGACAGAACACAAGTAATTTATGTTACCAGGGTGCCTGAGAAAAAAAAAAAGGAGCCTGTTATAGGGTTGTTCCATTGCCTTAGGCCAGCAGATAGACTCTGAAGACTCTCTTTTATTCTCTATGTTTTTTCTTTAAGCTTTGAAGTGAGGAGTAAAAGGGTTTCCCATCCTTAAGCATATCAATTCCCTATCCTTTTTCTGAGCCTCTACAATGCCTATTTCCACAGGAAACCAAAATTAAGCACAAGAAGATTATGTAAGAGACTTGGTATCAATGTTTGACATTGAGTCTTACATTTGCTGCCAATCATCGACAGACCCTCATCAGCATAAAATCACAACAGCAATAGTCTTTGTGGTATCTAGCACTTCGGCATTTAGAAAGTCAAAACTGTGTTTGGGGTTGAAGAATTCATGGGAATAAAAGGACTTTCTGATCTGCAAGCATAAAAGAAATCCGCTCCTCAAAGCTGTTTTTTCAGCGCTTCATGCAGCCAGGCAGACTCATGATTCCATTGATCTCTCTGGAGGGCATCCTGCTACACAGCTGCGGCCCAATGACAGGGAGCAGAGGACTCCCAGGTTTCTCACACTTCACCTTTGGCTTTGAAATCTGCTGACCAGGAGAAGGAGAGTTCCTAAAATAAAGTGGTTTGTTCTGTGTAGCAAAGGCTTGAACCTTTTGTTCTCTGGGAATCAATAAGTGAGAGATGTGAACACAAGCTTGAACTCTTTAGCAAGTGCACAGCCAACTTCTATAACAGCCAAAACTTACATGTTATGTTCACATTCAGCTTCAGACGTGGCACAACTCAATAATCCATCCTGGAGCTGACAAAAACCATCTGATCCTTGTCTGGACCATGTTTCCAAGCAAGCTGAAGAGAAAATAAAGTAGTTTGAGGAACAGATGACACCTTGCTGAGAAAAGAAAAAAATATGTCTGTGAAGGCTCTGCACTTCCCTGTGTCTGTTCACCCACTCTCTCTCTTCACTTTTCTCTGGATAAGAAACAGGTTTCCAAATTAAAAAGAACAGCAGAGATCTCACCTGGAGAGAAGGGAAGATAACCAGATTTATTAATTTCTTTTCACAGAATTGGCCAGCATACCACCAAAGATGAGACCCTCATCTTTTAGGAAGGATGGATATGGAACATCCACAAGGTTCAACAAAATGTGAGGGACCAGTCACAACTATAAGGGTCGAAGCACAGCCATCCTGAGAGCTCCTGTGGATTTTTTGAATTTGAAACTATGTGCCTCCTTCTCATAACAGACAATTACTCCTGACTGATAAATCACGAGGATGAAATTAGAAGTGAAATTCACCTTCAGTCTTGATGTGGGACCTGTCTTTCCCACTGGAGCATAATATATATACAGTAAATAAATATATGTTGTAATCACAAACCCTACAAATGATTTATGAGACTAAAAAAGACTTGCTCAATAGCAAGAAGGGCACATTCATGGCTAATGACATGACGTTATAAATGACATTTGATGGTAGGCATGTGCATACACACACATATGTTTCTGTGTGTAGGGATACATTCTGGATCACTGAAATGAAGTGGACATGTCTCCTACCTCCCAGTTTTTCCCCACAGCATGCTATCACACCGTTCCCTAAAACTTGCCAAGTCCTACAATACTTGTGTATTAGTTATTCTTTCATTACAAGTACTTTGCTTATGATTAATGAACCTGTATCTCACTCCCAGAATAGCAAGAAAAGTTACTTTGGTGGGCTACTTCAGTCTGACAAAATTTACAGTGTGTACTCAGGAAGACCTAAAGCATTAGTAAAACTAAATGCCAGAAAGAAGGGAATTTGGATTATCTGCATTGAGCAGATCATGGATTCACAGCCGCAGAAGGGGCTGCTTTCTTACAGCAGCTTCACCAAATGTCCAGTGAATTTTCTACATAGTAAATAAAGTTTTTGCTTGTAAGCATGGTACTGGGAAGAATTTATTCTCTCTGGCAATTGCATGTCAACTGTTCAACTTATCAAGAGAAAAACGCTGTCTCAAGTTGCTCTATTAGCTTACTGAGGAGAAAAGCATCTATTTTAGCAGGAAACCATATATGGTTGTTCTTTAGGCCAACATAGACCTTTATTTATCTAACTACTTCCAGAGGTTGTTTTATTCCCATCAATTTATTTCTATTTCATCACCTAAGCAAACAACATTCAGTAGTCTATTTTGTTAAAGATATAGGTTTTGGCAGTGCCTTTCATCTTGTCAGCATTTTGTATGAAACAATACTTTCGGAAGTTCCTCTGAAAGAAGGAAAAGATGGTGGGGAACAGATGGAAAGGACACGTACCACCAATTTGACTTTTCTCCAGTCACACAAAGCACTAGAGTTAACTATTCCAACTGTCTCTCTCTCCTCATATGTTGATGCTGGGGAGATTGAGTGATAAGAGAGATTTCCTGGTTTTTCCCCTCCTACTCCTAAATGACCGAAAGGGTTATATTTAAGTAATGGATCCCTTAGTCCTTTCCACTCTGCAAGCTGATGGTCAAGTGGTTGTTTCTTTATTGTAAAGTTGATAACACAATTTTTAAATGCAGAGCCTTCACAGCAGGCAGCTGAATGGCTAGCCAGATGGCTGTGTTGTTATTTGGGAGTCCCTGAAGTAGCAGCTCCTTAGTCATCAAGGTTCTCCCCTTATTGCCATTTCCCACTTACATGTGTCTCCATTGATTCATATCAGTACCACAAAGGGTCGTTTGTTGGACTTAGCCCTTAGAAACAACAATGGCAAAAATGTATGGGAAAAGCAATTCACAATAGCCAGAAGTGGCCCCTTCCACTGCAACCAAGGTTTGTTCTTGGTTTTGTCATTTCAGGTTCAGCAGTTCACAGTAAATGGCATTCAGTATCACTAGGGACCAGAAAAAAAAATCATCAGCAAGGCATTAGTATTGACTTCTAAAAGCAAGACTGTCAGGGAACCACTTCTTAATCTCATTTGAATTCAAATGCAGCTTTACATGTGTTGGATGCATATGTTTTTTCACATTAAGATGTAAAGTTTATACAAATCCGAGGTGTGAATGGTTCCCCTGAGTGCTGATGACAAATATTCCAGTATCAACACTTAGCTGCTAAGCTTACCTTAAAACTTGCTGGGGTGATAAGCTGCTGGTAATTTCTCTGCCAGCATTAGATGGAAACAGCAGAGCTCCTGTGCACTTCTCACACTGACTAACTGGAGCACAGGGTATGTATGAACTTTCCTTCTCCTGCTGTTCCAGCTGGCTGGTAATTCATGATTAAAGAACTACAACATGAGAAGTCACAGCCCAGAGTCGTTGAAGGAAGTTGAAAACAAAAGTCTTGAGAGAGTCCTGTGAGTAAATAGCCATGGTCTTATGCAAAGGAACCAGAAAAGTCAATTAATCTTTCTGGACGGGGTGTATAGATACTGATTTTTTTTTTAATTATTCACATATACTGTCAGTAAGAAAAGTTCCAACAAGATTTCTATAAAGGAAATGGCAAAAGAAGTAAAAGGCAGAAAAAAATATTAACTTATCTCTACTTTTAAATGTCTCCTAGATATCTTGGTATTTCACTGATGGGCGTAGGAGAGATAAGAGAATGCCCAGTTTCCACAGATAACTTTATCTAGTATGGTCCCCACAGTGATCTCAGAGCAGACAAGGAGAATAAACAATTGAACTGACAGGGCTCGTCCTTCTGCAACTTCTTTAACTCCTGATGATCCATAACACTTTAGTGAGGATATAAGGCTTTTCTATTAACTAAAAGCTAAGGCAGTTTAGCGAATCAAAACCTAGGGGACTTTAGCCAGAATCACAAGAACCCAAATTTCTGTATCAGATTTCATTACAGGAAAGCTTAGGGAATTTCCACAGTGAAAACTGAAGCAATGAGTCTGAGCAACTGTTTAATATAAAAATATCAGTAGAAGAGGTTTTAAAATACATCATCAAAATTAACAGTAAATTCCCATTCATGTGGCATTGCCCAAAATTCTGAAGAAAGTCAAACATACAAAACTGGTCTCCATATCAAAGGTAAAAAAAGGGACAGAAGTGATGCCACGATTTAAAAAAGGCTCTGCAGGGGAGCTGGTCCAGAAAACTAGAGGCAAATTGTCCAAGTTCCACACCAACTGTCAATAAGAAAGTAACCAGTCTACATATAGATAAATTTGGTTTAATGGTCAACAAAGTTTTTCAGGAAGGAAGTCACAGCATCAAAGTTTTTGAAGGTCTTCAAAGGATAAACAGATAGAAAAGGACAATGTCATTGATAAAATTTACTTGCATATCCAAAAGGTTTTTTATGAAGTCTTACATCAAAAGATAAGATTCTCATGAGGAGTCACAACTTGGTAAAAGACAGGAAGCAGAGAAATATATGACCAGTTCTCACAGTGGAAGGAAGTCTAGTGAAATCATGCAGTGATGTGTACTGAAACTATATTCACAAAATAGGATGAAAGCCTCGGTAAATAATGAAGGATGTTGATGTTACTAAATAATTCAAGGCAACAAAAATGCAATTTGTCTGCAAAGAGTTCAGAAATACCTCATGATATTGAGTGACTGGAAAATAACAGGGCAAAGTAAATTTTATTCTGACATTTGTGACACACAAAGAAAGCAGTGTCTATGTGTGCACAGATACACACAGTGTGTTCTGGCTGCGCTCAAGCCTCTCAGGAAAGGCATGTTGTGTCATGTTGGACAAGGCTCTGAACACATCTGTTCAGTGCCTATCAGCTTCTAAAACAGCATATAAACTGTTAATAATTAGTAGGAAAGAAATCAAGGGCAAAAAAAGAGAAAGCATCAATAAATGTATTGTATAAGTTGTATAAATATTTTGTGTTGCACCTACCACCATGAAGAGGAATTACTAGACTGAGACAAAGTGCAGAGCAGGCAACTGGGATGGCTGGGGTTTAGATAAAGCTTCCAGCTTCCATACAGGAAGAATAAGGTCACATCTACATTAGAAGGTAATTGAGTGCTGAAGGGTGGACCAACGGATCAAAGCAATTGCTGTTGAGAGCTCTGCTCCTGAAGGAAATCATTTCAGGCCAGATATAGTTCAATCACCTGGGCTGAATGTCCTTGCCACACATGGGGGCCAAAGCTGACTGCAGAATCTGTGGTGGGTTGGACCCTTCTGGTTCTGGTAGGACCTGGAGCATGTTTACAGCAACCCTCAATCATAGCTTCTAGTCTGGCACAGCCAGAAGCAACCAAGCAGTGTACAGTACATGAAAGTAGTTGCTTCAGATCTCATTTTGAGTAAAAATGCTGAAGGTAGATGAGGAGTGGTTGAGTTATTGTTTATTTGGAGGTTTGGGGTTTTTTTCATTGCATAGGATTTTCTTGTTTAAACCAGAAGAAAGGTGATTGGAAAAGGCTATAAGAGAGGTCTATAAAATTAAAGATCACTTAGGAAAGGTAAACAAGGAACAACAATTCCCTCTTTTTTCTGTTATAAGAAGTAAAGATACCTAATGAAATTATCAGGCAACAGGCTTAAAGCAAAAGGAAGTACTTTTTTACACACTACATAATGAAATTGTAGAACACATTACCCAGGATGCTTTCAAGGCCAAAACCATAAATGAGTTCAAAAAGAAATTACACAAATTAATGGAAGAAATGTCCATGATGGATTAAACCTGATAATGTAGATGCAATTTACAGGTCAGGAAGAGTCTCAGATTTTCTAAAGCTACAACCACTGTGTATGTTCTTTATTCTTTCTCTTCCACCTGCCATAGTCAGAGACATGATATGTGCTCTGGCCTTACTTTCTTCTCAGGAAACTGTGTCTCAAGGTTTCTGTGATCATGGACAACCCAATCTGCAAAGATTAAGCACAAAAATGTCATCAGATTTAACCTCTCACACATTTGTGGTGTTTTGATGGCAATTCAGCTCTTCGTTTTGGTACCTTCTGATTTTAAGCTCTCTCTGATTATCAGGGATTCGTTATACAACAGCTTCTGTGTGCACATTCGTAGGGACTAGCTCAGGTTTTGTTCACCTTGGCTGGAACACCTTCTAGATACCTCCAATTGAACGTCCTGAGCCTGAGGAGGAATCTGAGAAGAGTGAAAACAGAGAAAAGATGGTAACAAGCACTTTGGCTGCTCAGTAGTATGTTTTGTAGCCGGAAGAGCATCTGCAGAGCAGAATTAATAGTGCTGAGCATTCTATATCTGTATCTATCTTTCTGTGAGGTTTAATTTAAACTAGTATGAATACTGTGGACAGTTGGATCACACTAAGTGTACTGCTGGAGCACATGCTACAGCTGAGTTTCATCCAAATGGAATCCAGTTTGCGCACTTCAAGACCACTCCACAATAAGAACCAAAGCATGGTGTGGGGGCAGTCAGGAGATTTATTGCAGAAATGAATGTCTGATCCAAACTCAAATGCTAATGTGGTACCTCCACTGACTAGTGCAAGAAGGCTTTATCAGGGGTTATTGTCAGTGTGCCGTAGGGTAAGAGTTTAACCTACTGTGAACAATTAAAGTTCTCCAAATTATTTCCCTTCTTCTCCTTTTCCCTCCCTACAATTACATTCTGATTGTGTCAACTCATTTATTTAGCAGTTAATTCATTGCCTGTATGTCAAAAATATGGCTCATTGAGCTTATAGACAATGTAATTTATTTTCCTTTTTTTTTTAAGGAAGAACTTGAACTTTTCATCTTCTTTTTAAATAAAGCTTCCTAGACACCATCAAGAAGTCATATGTGCTAGGGGCACACTCATGACATTACATGCTGCCATGACCACAACATGTAGCTCTCAACATCCTTTGTGCCAGACCCATAAGGCCCTGGAAGCAAAATGCTTGTATATCTTTGCATTCAAAATGTTTGCCTTGTTGTGCAAGCTATTGCACAGGAATGTGTCTGCTTTCCAGAGCTGGTAGGTGGGGCAAGATAAGAGACTGAGTAGCCAGAGTGGAAGTTCACCATATTCACTTTAAGGGCCAGCGTGTTTGTACCTGACAGAATTTGAGCTGGGTTTCTGTGGGTGACACTCTCACTGGCAGGGCTCATTACCAATAGCAAGCCTCAACAGATGCTGGAAAACCACGGTTTGGGAATCTGCCTTAATTTCAGGAGAGGCAAGTTAATGACATCAAGTTTTAGTCCCTATACCAGCAGCATTTTCTCTTTCTTCACATGCACAGGCCAACACAACAAACTCTGCCCCAACCTAGTCTTAGAAACATTAAAAACAAACAAACAAAAAACCAAACAAAACCACAAACAAACAAACAAAAGCCCAAACAAACAAACAAACAAGCAACAACCACACACACACACACACACAACTCCAAATAGTAAAGCAAAATAAATGCCAGACTGACATAATGTCTACATTATTAAGGGCAATATAAACCAGTTATCTGTGTGTTTATTTTTCACTGAAGAAGGCATAAGAAAAGCAGATATCCTTGTAAAGAAAGTATCCATAATCTCTTGGTTTGCAATATTTAATATTTCCTAGAAAGGGTAAGATGTGACCAGCATGCCCATATGACACAAACAGTGGTGGGAGTTACAGTTCTGTAATTCAGTTCAAATGAGCCTAGATCAGAGGCAACTGACAGGCTGATGAGCTCCATTTTACGGGGTAGAAGTCAGAGCAACCAGTGGGATTTAATAAAATAATTCCGAAAAAAAGTCCTTAACCTTGCTATGCCTCCTCTTCATCTGAATGAAAACACATTCATTTACTGAATTAAGCCAATGAGCACATCTCATTGGTGACATACACCATCATTCCTAATAGTTCCTCAGCAGCGCTCCAGGATATGGGAGCTGAAGTCCAGGAGAGGAACGTTACTGATGTTTGTGGGCTAGAAGCATACCAGGAGTGCATCTTTTCTCCCTCTGAATGCTGAATTTTCCTTTAAGCTGCCAGTAAGTGACTTAAATGACATTCCAACTACATTCCTGTGAAGACAAGAAGAATTATCTCTCTTAGCTTAAAAATCATCACAGTTTTACTAAAATTTTTGCAACAAATATAAAATCATTTTCTGTGTTAGTTATAATTCAAAGTTCTGGCTGAATCTAATTTGAATTTTTCCTCACAGCTGTGTGTCGAAGTTTCTTATGTTCACAACAGTTCATACTATCACATCAAACTACAATTCAGTAGAATTAAAGTGGTAGAGCTCAGGTGCAGCTAGGCTTTGCTATTTAAAAAAAATCCATCGATGATAGCTATGGAAAAATCTGTTGTGGTTCAACAAAAGGGTTTTTTCTCAAACTGTTCCTCAGGAGGAGCATTGAGTTGCAGTTTGACAACTTCTAGGATAATAAGTAACATTCAAACCGCCTCATCCACCATGATTTCAGAGCAAGAGTATACCCATATCATTCAAGCACCCAGGATAGGAGTTTTCTCCCGAGATAAAGTGTCCTGCTGTGATTTCACTTGGAACTGAAGGCTGGATGTTTCTTGATGTGGAGGGCAGCAGTTTAACAGTGCAGAGTACTATGTAGTATTTTTAGAGTATGTACAGTATGTTTACCATACTACACTAATATCCAGGTCACATATATGAGAGTTGTAAAGTTGAAAATGTGAATACTGCTGTGATATATATTAAGACCCTTAGGATGCTGTGATGTTAAATTTACATCAAGAATGAAAGCTGGACTGAGATCAGGTTAGGGTTTATTTGCTTTCTCCTTTTTCAACTCCTCTCTACCCTAAACCTGCACCTTAACTGAAGCCAGGTATTGAATCCTCTCCATGCTCAGTCTCCTTCTGGAAGTAAATTCTCTTCTGCATAATTTCTAAGGAGATGGCACCATCCTAAATACCTTCAGCTTCATTATCTCCCTTCTCTTGTTACAGCCTGATCATAAATGTTCACAGCAGTGCACTACAAAAAGGTTGAGTTTTAATGACATTCTGAGGCTCTGATATATGATCACTGATCCCATACTATGTGTCTTCCTACAAATAGCCTTGGAAATAGCCTCAGTGTTAAACATAAACCTCTATATCAGAGCACTATGTTCAGCAATTTCTCAAGGAAGAAAAGGCCACAAAAAATATTACAGAATTAATGGAATATCCAGGGTCTGATCTGAAGAAAACATTCGTTTGTGAGATTTGCTTAATTTCAAATTGCAAGTAATAGGAAGGGATGGTGCATACTCTGCTTCCCATTACTCCCATAAATGCAAGTGCCCTCATGGAGACAAGTAAATGAAATGGAGGCTTACTGAAAACCAAACTCTTCAAGGACAGTTTTCAATGCTATAGTATACTCGACTTCCTATGCAGCTAGATATTTATATGTTATCAAAATGCAACTTTTCTTGCTCTAAATCCTATGGATCTTCTAAAATATTTTTATGAAGAACAAAGAGATTATTTAAATATATTCTTTTTGTACATCTGACTAATTAAGCTCTTATTACAAACTAAACTTTTAAATCTCTGAAGCAAAGTAACATCTAAAAAAATGAAACAAACAATTAGACCAAAAGAAACCTCATCAGGATTCACATGCAAGCTGACATGGTAGGAAGCTGACAGAGATTGAATTTCTAAAACCCAAGTTGTATTCACAACTGTATTCAAAGCCGGCTGGAAGGAGATATTTCTCTGCCTTCTCTAGAAGATCAGCTCATGACAAATCCAAAGAGAAATGAAGCTAGCAAGCTTGCTTCCGTTCTCATTTCTTATTTTTCATAATTGACTTCTATTAGATTGGATTATAAAGTGTACTCAAATTACTGACTCACCAATCCCAAGAAGGCAAGTTCTTAAAGTAATGAGATTAACAATTGTTGATCAAAGAAAATTGCCATAGATGCAAGGCTCTGCTTTTGTGGGTGAAATACACTGTTAGAGATCTGGCTGGACTGATGGGTATTTCATGTTGGCCACCATGAGAGAGAGAGCTGCACATAGGAAAGATTGCTCCTAAAACAGAGAGCTCTGCCCACAGGAGATAATCCATAGTGGGGGTTTAAAGGTTTGTTCATCTCTCTTCTCAGGGATACTAGAAAATGTAGTAAAACCAGGAAATAAACTTTCCATCATAAGCAGACTCATCCCAGTGTCCTTTATCATTCCAGAAGATCTGTGAAGGTCTTTGTGCCTGCTGGGAAGTTCTGTGAATATGGGGGAATTAAAGAGAATTGTCTTTGGAGGCTGTCATCCTTCCCAGAGTTTCTGTCAAACGTGCCACAGTAAATGTTTCAGAGCATCCTCAGGAAAGGCTGGTTCATGGAGTTTCCTAACACCAGTTTGGACATTTCCAGAGGAAAAGAAACATGAAAATCTTCCCACCATTTTCAGGGCAAATGCCAACATTTCATTTAAGTGTAAGAAAAAGAGGAGGATCAAGGTGGAATGGGTTCTCTTGGGGACAGAGAATTGGGGGGAAGTGAGCAATAAAAAAAGCAGCCAGGCAAGATTAATTTGAACTCCTTTAGCTGGATAGCAATTAGATTGAATGCATTCTATCCACTTGGGCAAGAAGGCAGTTTTTTGCTCCACATGGCTATTAGCAGGATAGATTAACTTCATGGAAATAGAGGCTCTAAGGTTTGGGATAAGCATTCCTGGAGGAGAAAAATTAATACAGATAAATTTCAAAACAGCTTTCTTTTTTCCATTCTCTTCCCACAGAAAGCTAGGCTGGCATACTATACAGACTGTACTTCTAGAACAGGCAAAAGCTGGGATGTTTTCCCTCAGTCCTACTTATACCCATCCACTTTGAGATCCTTCTGTGAAAAAATAAAAAGTAATAGAGAAGAAACACAGTTTGAACAAAAACAAATAAAAAGGCCATCTCTGCTATCTTGGTGATTGTTTTACACTCAGTCTGCTTTGACCTTTGCTGATGGGACTCCTCACCAACACATACCTGTGAGCAGAGTCTTTTAGGCACTGTAAGTGTTCACAGTGTGATGATGGTAAGGAGGTTGCAGGACCCCATTAGAAAGCACCTCATGAAGCAGAGCCTCATGTGGCTGAATTGCCCTTGCCACAATCACATTTCCCTATAGCTTAAAGGTCAGTGTCTGTTCTGCTTTCAGTGTACATCAAAATTACCCTATTCTGAAGAAAGAAAAAATGCTTTGAGGGTGGACTGTAGCCAGAACTCCTCTGCAAGTATTTTAG
Organism: Notiomystis cincta; assembly: GCA_013398075.1. Taxonomy (NCBI): domain Eukaryota; kingdom Metazoa; phylum Chordata; class Aves; order Passeriformes; family Notiomystidae; genus Notiomystis; species Notiomystis cincta. Next base: position 96,898 of record VZRX01023876.1, read on the forward strand.
ATGAAGAAAGAAAGCAAACTAATGACACCATCTTTCCCATCACATCTATGCAGGCCATAAAAACCACAGGAAGAGTGGCAGCCCTCAGTAAACAGTACACTACAGAGACATTTACTTTATCATGGATCCCTCATACCCAGCTGTGGAGTTGAGAATGAAGACCACTTATCTCCAGATCTCAGACTGAAACTTAGCTGAGTGCCAATCAAACCATTAACGAAGTTCAAAAGTGAAAGATGATTCTTATTACCACTAGGTTCTCATTTTTGTGCTCTTGATTTACATCCAAAAATAAGCACTTTTTTTAAAAATCAGAATACTTTCTGAAATGACCAACATTGGGAATATTGGGAAAATAGACGAGTAACACCAACAGACCCATGCTATTCAAATTACTTGAATTTCTTTCAAATATGCATTTTAAAAGAAAAATTCACTCTGCTCACACCACTCAAATGGATCCAACTTAAATTATCCCTCTAAGAAATACATGCAAATTATATTCACATGGCTTGCTCCTCATTGAGATGAGTGGTGTCAGTACAGAATGGAGGCAGTTACCACTACCAAGAACCAAGGGTGGTCTTGACCCTCTCTGAAATATGCTACATCCCAGCCTGGAACTGGCACTTTCCTGGCTGCATAGAACTTTCTATTTCTATTAGGCTAATTTCCATTGCAATGCAGCCTCCTGATCTCACCTGGGGCACAGAGAGCAACCTGAATCCAAAGGCAAGGGTGTACCTAACTGGGTTGTTACGAGGCAGGCACTGAGTAGCCCCTCTTCTATCTAGTTCTCCTCTGCAAATCACAGGCACTGAGAATCTTTCATGAAGAAAATCTGTTTTTCTGTCACATTTGGAGGTATTTTCACATCACAAATCTTACCTTGATCAAGCTACTCTTTGCTATTAAAAAGATTTTAAAAGGCTTCAGGCTGCACAGTTTTATGTTTTAGCACAGCATGTTCATGAAGGAAGCAGCTTGAAGCAGGTGTGATTTCAGGATATGTCAGTTGACCTTAAAAGTAACCATGAATTTTAGCACAGTGATTTCCACAGGCAAATAACCACATCTATCCACATTCATGTCAAGAGAAATATTAGAACTAGAATCTCCAAATGTCAAGCTCATGAAGGTAGGAAAAAAGGAAAAAAAAAAGCACATCAAGAGCAATAGCAGAATCTTCCACTCCTGACCCCATCAGAAGAGGTGAACTCCAACAGGCAAAAGGAAATAAAATGACAGTGACAATGAAGCAGTTATGCAGCTTCAGTTGCAAGGCTATCACTAGGATATCACTAGGATACCTCATTAAGAGCTCACATCTAACAGGACTTCTGCGCTGAAAGCTCAAAAGAAATTTTGTGCAGTACTTATATTGAGATTTGCACATCTTCACACTTAGACCCGGGCTTGACTTCAGCACATACAAAACCTCAGCAGAGAGGTGAAGAAGAAAGTTTAGCTATTGGAGTAGTAAAGCTTGGTTCACCAGAGAGAAGATGCAGATTGAATTTTCACCCTTTGTATGATTTCTGCCCTCTGTCTTTTAACACAATAGAATGTCTTGGCCCTAACAAGAAAAAAAAAGAAATCCAAGTATAAAAAAGTCTCGTAGCAGATGTGGAAACAAAGGAATAATTTCTCTCCAAAGAACTGAAAATGAGGCCTGTGTATTTTTGAAGAGAAACTAGATCAGGAATTCTGGCAGTCGAGGGAAAGGCATATGCAGAGACCTGCAGAACAAGAGATGATTTGGAAACATAAATCACATTGCTGCGGTATCAGCCAGCCGTAGCATCAGCCTTGGTCATCAGGTAGGTCCAGTTAGACTTGGTGAAGCTTTCTAAAAAACTTTCATGCACACTCAGTAAAATGCAGGAAAATTTACCTGCAAATGAACCATTTTTTGCCAGAGACTCAGTGAGCACTTTTTTAATCACGAGCCCTCACTACAGTCAAAGTGCTAGGCTCCAGGGGCCTAGCCCTACTTCACAGCCAGGCCAGAGGGCAAGCGATAGAATAAAGTTAAGAAGAATCCTCCCAAGGAGGGCAGAATTGAAAACAGCCCCCACCTCAACAGATTCCAAATGCATCTTTAATTTTACATTATTACCTGTCTCCATGAGAATTTGGCCAAGGAAATTTCTAAAAACGTCACTGAGTATCGACTTGGTGGTCAGGATGTGACTGTAGAAAGGGCAGGGCATCAGCAGTTTCAGCACCTCTTTTTGGCAGTCTGAACACTAAGTCCGGAATCAGCCTCAGGACTGGGTCTTACACTGAACTTCATGGGCCTGCTGGCACCACTGCCTCTGAGTTCTCCTCCCAAAATACCACAGGGTCAAAGTACAAGAGAACTCAGCTCAAAAACTATTGAGGAGTGATGTGTGGGAAGTGAAAGCCTCCTGAAGACTGCAATTTCCTTCCATGTTTTGGTGCTATTATATGCTCAATTTCTGCCAGAAGTTTGTGTTCTGGCAAGCTTATAGCTAGCAGCATGAGAAGGGGGAAAGTCATTTCTTTTTGTGACAAATTATTTTGCAGAGTGTGTTAAATAATATAAAAAGGGCATTCCAACACATGATCACAGATAATTATGTTAAGAGCAGCTTAACGAACAACCCTTTCTCAATCTTGCTACTGTAATTCCCCATGTGAATTTAACCTGCCTATGGTGGAGAGGCAAAATATACCACTTAGACCTTTGCTCTAGCTTAGGTTTTCGAGGAAGCCCCAATTTTGTGAAGAGAGCTGGGACTTTTACAGAGAATTCACTTGAAAAACATTTGACATGGCATATTTTGTGCCAGCAAAATTTCTATTATGAAGCAAGAGAAGGCAAAAAGTAAAAAAAAAAGAAGGGAAAACTCATCCCTGATGTGGAATTTTTGTTGAATGCTGGAACAAATAGGGGACACGTTGTTTTAAACAACGAACAGGGGATATGAAAGAAACTGGAGCTGCTGGGGTAACTGAGGGGAAGAGAGAAGGACAAAGGAGTTTCCACAGGAGAAGGCTGTAAGGACACAGGGCACAAATCCATAAAAACACAGGCTTCACTGATTCCTACACTCATACAGCAACCTGTTTTTAGAGGGGGAAGCCATTTCACTATTAGGCCCTATTGTGCTATTTTGAACAAGAAACCCACTTTTCATTACCAGGAACCAGGAGCCTTCCTCATGTCTGTCAGACTCAATCTCAGATGTCTGGCAATTACTTGAAATTGAGCTCAAAACAATACTGAGGTTTTATTGATAGCTTCTCATCAGTTGCTTGCTGTTTCTTGCCTTGCAACCAATAACCTGGAGAGCATCCAATTCTCCTACACCATGCCCAACAGGATCAAATTTCAGTGAGGTTATTGATTGGGACTTGACATTTAAGGAACATACAACCACTGTGGCATGAACAGCTTTTTACCAGCTCATAAATATTGCTAGGTTGAAACGTCCCCTTTCTCATGCTGAAAACTGAAACATTATTTCCATGTTTCTCTTCTGGCTCAGCATTTTAATGCTGTAATTTGCAGTTTCCCTAGATTTCCAAACTGTGAAGGGATAAATGCTGCTGTGAGAGTTATTTCAGGTAGCCAATCCCAGAGCCTCTGCCAGCTGGACTAAACAAAATCAGTTAAATCTTGTCTAGCAAGAATTTCAAAGAGAAGAAGCAATAGATATGTCAATACTTCATGGATTTTTTTTTTTTAATGAAATCTCTGGGCAACAGAAGAACTATTTGGTCGGTTTTTATTGTTGTTATTTTGATCAGACTCTGGCCTTTTACTTGCTGGGAGGGATGGAGGGATTCTGTCTTGAGAAGGTCAACATCTTGAAGATGTGACTTGTTTCTAGTGAAATTGGCCTTTGCAAGGCTAAATCAGTGCTATTGTATGCCCCTGATTCCCACTTTTTGGGATCCCACTTTAAATCAAATGCTAAAGCTAATGGTCTGTTGACTGATGTATTAAATTTCCCAGTCACTTGGAAATGATTGCCTCCTTAAAAAGTGGACACTAACTGCAAAGAGAAGAAAACACATGGGTTTTACACACTTGTTTTCATCTAAAATTCAGCTGTAAGACTTTACTTGCTAGAAATCTGAGATGAAGCCCAGGACAGCCCCAAAGACAGTGCCACAAAGCAACAGGGCACCACTTGGCCCCAGCTTTAAGCAGAAGTTAACAGTGATTCTGAACAAATTATGATGGTTTTATAATTGTTTATAGAGGGTTTATTAATTTCTGCAATATAAGGCAAATATAAGGCTTTGAAACCTCTTTCACACACATATCATCAAATTCAGTTCAGAGCAGAGACCCCTGGACTCAACAGGTGGTTTGGATCAATGTTTTTACAACATCTATTAAAAAGATGAGGTTAGACTGTAGTCCATTAAATAATCAACACATTTTGTCAATAAATAATCAACACCTGGTTTATCATGATATTCCTGAGACACAGCCTGCCTGTGCACTTTATGTCCTTTCAACTGAAATTTTGTTTTCCTTATAGAAGTTCTCTCTCTCTCTCCATTGAAGCTTATAAACTGCATTCTTCTAGGATGCACAAAAATAGAGCTGGCTAGAAGGACATCAGACATGCTTTTTGATCAGAGAATGTATTTTGTTTAAAAAAACTCCACACAAAATCCAATTATATTAACATTT
>VZRX01023876.1:101709-157311 GCA_013398075.1 Notiomystis cincta
TTTGGAGGTTAATTTTCACCCTGTGTTACTGTATAGCATGTGTTATTTTCCTTATTCATTAAAAAATCCCTATATCAAGCATCTATTCACTTCTATCATCTTGATATTGAAAAACATAAATATTTCTACTTATAAAAATAATATAAAATTTATATAGTAAATACTTATAAAATAAAATTCAGCACCTCAATCAAGTAGAAACAAAACACTTTGATGTTTTCTATTTGCTATTCATAGCACTGGATCCCTGAAAATTTCAAAATCTTGATTTGGAATTCAGATTCAGGGAACTGATTAATTTGAAAAGGTTGCCATTCCCTGAGGAAAAAGGTTTGTCTGCTGCATGTGGATGTAGCTGAACCCTCTGCACACAAAATTCCAACACAAGAGAGATGTCACAGCTGGGTTAGAAAGCTGATAACAGGAATGGCACTGCCCAGAAGGTTGGAACTTTAGCTGGATTCCAACACTAACAGTTGATGTGTGATACCTACAACTATTATAGACCTGTAGCCTTTAATCAGTGAAGTGACTTCCAAAATTAAAAAAAAAGAAANACTGAGGGGAAGAGAGGAGGACAAAGGAGTTTCCACGGGAGAAGGCTGTAAGGACACAGGGCACAAATCCATAAAAACACAGGCTTCACTGATTCCTACACTCATACAGCAACCTGTTTTTAGAGGGGGAAGCCATTTCACTATTAGGCCCTATTGTGCTATTTTGAACAAGAAACCCACTTTTCATTACCAGGAACCAGGAGCCTTCCTCATGTCTGTCAGACTCAATCTCAGATGTCTGGCAATTACTTGAAATTGAGCTCAAAACAATACTGAGGTTTTATTGATAGCTTCTCATCAGTTGCTTGCTGTTTCTTGCCTTGCAACCAATAACCTGGAGAGCATCCAATTCTCCTACACCATGCCCAACAGGATCAAATTTCAGTGAGGTTATTGATTGGGACTTGACATTTAAGGAACATACAACCACTGTGGCATGAACAGCTTTTTACCAGCTCATAAATATTGCTAGGTTGAAACGTCCCCTTTCTCATGCTGAAAACTGAAACATTATTTCCATGTTTCTCTTCTGGCTCAGCATTTTAATACTGTAATTTGCAGTTTCCCTAGATTTCCAAACTGTGAAGGGATAAATGCTGCTGTGAGAGTTATTTCAGGTAGCCAATCCCAGAGCCTCTGCCAGCTGGACTAAACAAAATCAGTTAAATCTTGTCTAGCAAGAATTTCAAAGAGAAGAAGCAATAGATATGTCAATACTTCATGGATTTTTTTTTTTTAATGAAATCTCTGGGCAACAGAAGAACTATTTGGTCGGTTTTTATTGTTGTTATTTTGATCAGACTCTGGCCTTTTACTTGCTGGGAGGGATGGAGGGATTCTGTCTTGAGAAGGTCAACATCTTGAAGATGTGACTTGTTTCTAGTGAAATTGGCCTTTGCAAGGCTAAATCAGTGCTATTGTATGCCCCTGATTCCCACTTTTTGGGATCCCACTTTAAATCAAATGCTAAAGCTAATGGTCTGTTGACTGATGTATTAAATTTCCCAGTCACTTGGAAATGATTGCCTCCTTAAAAAGTGGACACTAACTGAAAAGAGAAGAAAACACATGGGTTTTACACACTTGTTTTCATCTAAAATTCAGCTGTAAGACTTTACTTGCTAGAAATCTGAGATGAAGCCCAGGACAGCCCCAAAGACAGTGCCACAAAGCAACAGGGCACCACTTGGCCCCAGCTTTAAGCAGAAGTTAACAGTGATTCTGAACAAATTATGATGGTTTTATAATTGTTTATAGAGGGTTTATTAATTTCTGCAATATAAGGCAAATATAAGGCTTTGAAACCTCTTTCACACACATATCATCAAATTCAGTTCAGAGCAGAGACCCCTGGACTCAACAGGTGGTTTGGATCAATGTTTTTACAACATCTATTAAAAAGATGAGGTTAGACTGTAGTCCATTAAATAATNAATATAAAATTTATATAGTAAATACTTATAAAATAAAATTCAGCACCTCAATCAAGTAGAAACAAAACACTTTGATGTTTTCTATTTGCTATTCATAGCACTGGATCCCTGAAAATTTCAAAATCTTGATTTGGAATTCAGATTCAGGGAACTGATTAATTTGAAAAGGTTGCCATTCCCTGAGGAAAAAGGTTTGTCTGCTGCATGTGGATGTAGCTGAACCCTCTGCACACAAAATTCCAACACAAGAGAGATGTCACAGCTGGGTTAGAAAGCTGATAACAGGAATGGCACTGCCCAGAAGGTTGGAACTTTAGCTGGATTCCAACACTAACAGTTGATGTGTGATACCTACAACTATTATAGACCTGTAGCCTTTAATCAGTGAAGTGACTTCCAAAATTAAAAAAAAAGAAAAAAACAAAAAATCATGAAAATAAGTAAATAAACACCAATCATGAAAAAACCCTCAAGTTCACTGCAGTGATAAATGTGGAGGGTTTTTATTTTATTTTAGCTGTATAGTTATGTGTTAATTATGCATATTGCTAAACATTTCACTGTGTGGTAGAGCAAGTACAAAATTTTATTTTAGAAAAGTATTAGCAAAAGCAGCAGTCTGACTCAGTTGAATAGAAGCTGAAATGTGGAAGGACTTGCAGTGTTATCACTTAAATTGGATGATTTATGTAACACCCAGGTGAGAACTAGCAAGATCTATACGTAGGCAGTCAATTCTGAGGCATTTTGTTTCACATAAACTTATAAGTATTATTTTCAGATGCTTTTCTCACTCTTCATAGGGTAGCAGAAGGTCCATGTGAGAAACTAGAAGGACAAGGACTGCTCAAAAGCCAGTAAAGCAGTTCAACTTCCAGCTCTTCATTTTGGTCCAAAGAAGAAAAAGAATGGATGTCCTCAGAAAAGAATGGATGCCAGGGGCTGGTGGAAGGGGCAGCAGCTGAAGCAGAAAGAAAAGGAGAGCTGACCAACCCTCAAATTACCCTGACACTCAAAGCCAGCGAGCTGCTTCATGGGCGACTTCATAACCAAGCCATGAATGATCCAAAAAGCCTTTAAAGATTGTCTCCCACTTGTTTTGCTTGTTCATGAGAATATGTTGCTCCTGGGAAGTGATGTGGCCAGCATGTTGTGAGTCATGAATTGCACTGATTGCAAGCACAGCTGGGAATCCTCTTCAGCCATTCCCAATTGCTTCCTTTCTCTAGCCTATTTTATCGTTTGATTTTTTACTGGCAGAATAAAAAAGTTACATTAAAAATAGGGCTTTGTTGCTTTTTCTGGCCCCAGCACTTCTTGGCAGCTGATTTCACTATCTCTCTTTCCTTTTCTTTTAATTTTTTTAAAATCTTCTTTTATTTAGAGAGCATCAGACCACTCTTCTCTGTCCAGAAAGTCTCTGCTCCTCATTGATCTGGTGACTTGCTGTGGCAATTCTTGTTTGCAGCAGGTTGACCTGGTATCACACCCCCTTCTTTCCCATTCTCCCTCCTGCCCTGCTCTTGCACAACCACACATTTTGTGTATGGGCTTGATGCTGGAAATATCTTTTGTTAAACCCTCTTATTGGCTTTCCAGCAGAACTGGTAGCTGAAATCCTGGCACTGTAACTCAGTAAAACCTTTTTGTGTTCTTCTTTGCTCTTTTTTCATACAAGAGCCCAGAAATTTTCCCTGCAGGCTTATAATTGTGCTGCCATTATAGGATAGGTCTTTTAAGCCAATCATCTTAAATGCCCATCTTTCTGTGGTCGGCGATATTTTGTGTCAGAAAAATCAAATGTCCCTCTCTCCTTACTGTGCAGACATCCCAATGCAGAAATTAGGCTGTGAAAATCTATCTCCTAACAATCCAAAATAAAAAATGAGCCTCACATCAAAGTCAGCAAAAAGTCTCCCACGGGCTTCAAATAGCTTTGAGTCAGATACTGAGGGTGAAGCTGAGGTCTCTGCACCATTCTTTAAACAAATTGATTGATGAGAATAGGTATTATTCCTTACCAGAAGAGCAGTATCAGTTTTGGAAAACTTTTCCTTATTCTGGGAATTGCCTGGCAACAGGGGATTGGGACACTGCGACCTGCTCCCTTTCCCTCTCCTTCACATTTACCAGGCAGCTGCCTCTGGCACGAGGAGCCCTGTGCTAAGCACTGCCTTTCAGCTCCACACTTATTTTGCCTGCAGCCCAAGCAATATTTGACACATTTTGTATCCTGTTTCTGCTGTGTCAGCAGTGTTTGTGTAAACATGTTAGCTCATCCAGGCATGAAACCACGATTGTTTTCCCACTTGCGAAACAAACCACGTCCAATAAACCCAGGGGATGGGGCAGTTATTTGGATTTCTACTAAAGCTCTTCAACATGAGAGAAGTGGTTAATAAAGTTACTACTCTCCTTGGCGATCTGTCAGCTGCCTCTGATACATGAAGTGCTGCTGACATGGCAGGAATGATGGCATCGCCTTTCAGCAGCACCATCCCCTTCCCTCTGAGGGGACTGAGCAGGTTGAGAAGAATGATAGGTTGTCTCCCCTGATGGTAACAAGGGTCTTGTTCCCTTTCTGTTCAGTGCACAGCAGAGGAAACAAAGCACAACAGCACCGCCTACAAATCCTACTTAGCTGGGACTGACTGCTGTATCCCAGGCTTGAAGGCTGTAGGGCTGATCTCACTGGGAACACACAAAGGTGAGGTTAAGCAGATAGCTGGAAGCACCCCAGGGAAGGAGCAAAAGGTCTCTCAGCTCAGGGAATGTGCACAAAACCAACCTGTTAGTCCACGCAGGTCTGTTAGCTAGACAGACTCCCATCCATTTCTGAATACTGAGGGATAGGAAACAGCAGGAGCAGCCAGGGGATATATTTACTGTTCTCTCTATTTATCTGAGATACATCACACCTGACAGAGCATCTCAAGATGCCTTTTAGCCCTGCAGGCAATGAGAGCATGGCAGCCTGAATTCATCCCACCTCCCTGAGCACTCAACCCTTTCACTGATTTGGGAGACACAGAGACAGACAGAAAGACAAACAGACAGACCACATGAGCTGTGCTAACACAGGGCAGAAAGAAGTGCTCTCTGCCAGTACCTTCTGCTCCACAAACTGGCTGAAGTCAGCCAGGACATTCCCGAGAGGATAGACATACATTTTGTCTTCTGCATCAACTTCTTTGCTCCTGGATTCAGTTATAGTTGTCATTGTCATTTTTCTCGTGAGGTCTCACACAGACTTTGCTGAGGGCACTGGCTGAGACTAGCCAAGGTGATGATGGCAGCATTCCCTTCTCTGCCTCACCTCTCTCACGATTTGTGGTGGGAGATTGCTGCTGGTGCAGCTCTCTTAATCTCCAAACTGTTGTTACTCACAGACCCGTCTGCACATCTTCAAATTGTTTTGTAAAACAAACAAAACCCCACACCTTCCCAAAGTATCTCTGTTAAAGAGCCATAGTCGTTGTGCAGTTCATCCAGATTACATCTCCCCTGCTTTTTCAGCAAGTGCTGCCAATTGCTGTAAGTCTGGTGCTTCTGAAAGCCTATGGAAAAGATTCATCCTATGCCCAGTAGAATTTAGGATGCATTAATCTGGGTCTGTGTTTTGGAGAAATAGGGAAACCTTAAACTTCTGAAAATTGTTCCTTTTGTTAAATCTCTTTTTTAATGTTAACATATACTCTTTCTTATATCTGTCTCTTTTTTATATAAATAAATATCTTCATATTTGAACAAAGAATATTGAATTAATACCTTTCACCAAATCAATGTGACATAATATCTTAATAAGATCCATTGGGCTTTTTCCATTTAAGCTCTGATACTATGAACCAATGAGTTTTAAACAGCCTGTTTAAATACAGTCATACATAATACATAATTCCTCAGGGATGGAGTCAGAGCCTGGACCTAGCTGTTCTTTACTACCAGAAAGCAGAGCCCTAGGGTCTGGCTGAAAGGGGGAAGGAATAATACTGAACCGTGACAATGCTGAGTACAGGCAAGCCATGGCTTTCAGGAACACTTACTTTGCCTTTATCCTCCCAAAGTAAACTATATTGTACACAGTCGATAGACTTTGTGCTCCAAAAATGGAAGGATAAAAAAAGTATGAGATCAGCTATGTCCTGGGAAACAGTTGTTTTAAATTAATTCCTGATTTTATTAGGTGTTATTATTTATATGTCTGAATCCACAAAGTACATAATTTCAAAAGTGGGTAGGTTTAGTCCACAGCAAGGGACTGAAACTCAAATTAAATATAAAAGCAAATTGAAATCTTTTAAGTTAATCTATGAAGCTTTATACATGTTGGATAGCAACAAAACTAGCAGTTTTGGATAACAGAACGGTATCTGGACTGAATTTGACATATTATAAAATTATTACTCAACTGTCTAAGGCCACAAAGTCCATCTGAACAAATCATCATCTCCAGCTTAGAATCATGAACTAGTGTTAAAAAATATGAGGATTTGCATCTATTTTAATTAGATACAGGGGTTAACCCACAGAGGTTTTTTGTTGCCTGAAAGATATATGTTGTATTTAAATGACTTTTCAGTAATGAGTAATAGTTTTCACAGTGAATCTGCTAAAAATACAACAATGTGATTTTGAGAAAATAAATGCTATGTTACACTGGCACGTAAAGTGTCCTCTTCTCCTAAAAAGTGGTCTGGAGTCTGAATGCCTGAAGGGGACTAAAATGGACCTTAAAATGCTGTTTTAAAGCTCTTTATACAATCACTGTAAGAGTGGTGCAGTGCTACTATGAATCAGGTGTCCTCCATTTGACAATCAGATAATTATTGAATACTCTGTGGTGCATTTTCTTTCTAACTCCTGACTTGTTGATTGAATCCTCCTGGAAAGCCACTGCGCAGAATTATCCTGCTGCATGAGGTTAGTTTTACTTTGGGGTCTCAAGGTTTGCTTCAGAAATATCAGGGGGTTGAACTTTGTGGGTTTAGCCTTTTATAGCAAGCTGGTGGGGAAGAGAAACACATTGCAGACAAGTGCTAAATCCCAGTTAAAGATGCACAATCTTCCATGATTCTTGTCTTCTTTTAGCCTCAGGATCAGCTTCTGCTTTTAGAAACACTAACAGTTAAATCCTATTGAGTCTTGGATGAACGTTTACAAGAAGCAAGCATTTGTCCTCAAATACCAAAGGCTTTTGAAAAGCTCTGTCATTTCTCTCAGATGATGGAAAACAGCATTTGTGGAAGTAATACTATTCTCTAATGACTGCTTGCTTTAATCCAGAGCACACCAGAGGCTAAATAAACTGAGTGGGTTAAGCCAAATGTGCATACAGTTCATGTAGGCCTTGCTCAGGCTAATGGATCATTGTTATGCCAGGATATAATGGATAGATTGGCAAGTGTCTGTCCCTTGCTTGTATGATGCAGTCTCTGGATGAGCATGTAAGGCCACATTTGCTTGCTTTCCACAGTATTCTTTCATACAGTCAAAACTTAATTTGTATTCTCAGAATGGTATAAAAAGTTCCAAAAATAATTCGAAGTAATTAAAAATAAAAGGGCAGGAATCCAGTGCCAGGGAGGGGAGCATTTTCTCTTTTAGCCTCTGTTTGTGGATCCCATTGTGCCAAGGCAGAAAACAGTGAGATGTTCAAATATTAATAAAGTGGTAGCACAGCCAAATTAAAATGCCCCAATTCTCATAAGTAATGTTTCCAGCAGAGCACAAAAGAATAATCAAGCCCCCAAACTAGTGAAGGAGAATTTATGACCCACCATGTGAGCTGCCAAGAACTCCCTACATGCCGGCACCGAGGATGGCATGGAATGGCTCTGCCTCTAAAACTTTACCCAACTCTGTGCTACAGAACAATCCAGTGCCACGGAAAGACTTCTGCTCATTTCTTGAGGCAGTCAGTCCCTGCTTAGCATGTGCCCCCATACCAGCACAAAGACAAGCAGCATGGCCTTCTTTGAAGTGGCAACTCTTGCTGTATGCGGAGTGGCTCAAGTTGTGCTCAATGTGCAATCCCACATGACTATGCAGGGAAAACTATTGGGTCCTGGGGCCATCCAAAGCAAAGCTGGACCTGAAATTAGTGCATCAGCAGGGGGAATTGAGATTTTTTATTGCTATTTTATTTTATTTTATTTTATTTTATTTTATTTTATTTTATTTTATTTTATTTTATTTATTTNGTCTCACACAGACTTTGCTGAGGGCACTGGCTGAGACTAGCCAAGGTGATGATGGCAGCATTCCCTTCTCTGCCTCACCTCTCTCACGATTTGTGGTGGGAGATTGCTGCTGGTGCAGCTCTCTTAATCTCCAAACTGTTGTTACTCACAGACCCGTCTGCACATCTTCAAATTGTTTTGTAAAACAAACAAAACCCCACACCTTCCCAAAGTATCTCTGTTAAAGAGCCATAGTCGTTGTGCAGTTCATCCAGATTACATCTCCCCTGCTTTTTCAGCAAGTGCTGCCAATTGCTGTAAGTCTGGTGCTTCTGAAAGCCTATGGAAAAGATTCATCCTATGCCCAGTAGAATTTAGGATGCATTAATCTGGGTCTGTGTTTTGGAGAAATAGGGAAACCTTAAACTTCTGAAAATTGTTCCTTTTGTTAAATCTCTTTTTTAATGTTAACATATACTCTTTCTTAGATCTGTCTCTTTTTTATATAAATAAATATCTTCATATTTGAACAAAGAATATTGAATTAATACCTTTCACCAAATCAATGTGACATAATATCTTAATAAGATCCATTGGGCTTTTTCCATTTAAGCTCTGATACTATGAACCAATGAGTTTTAAACAGCCTGTTTAAATACAGTCATACATAATACATAATTCCTCAGGGATGGAGTCAGAGCCTGGACCTAGCTGTTCTTTACTACCAGAAAGCAGAGCCCTAGGGTCTGGCTGAAAGGGGGAAGGAATAATACTGAACCGTGACAATGCTGAGTACAGGCAAGCCATGGCTTTCAGGAACACTTACTTTGCCTTTATCCTCCCAAAGTAAACTATATTGTACACAGTCGATAGACTTTGTGCTCCAAAAATGGAAGGATAAAAAAAGTATGAGATCAGCTATGTCCTGGGAAACAGTTGTTTTAAATTAATTCCTGATTTTATTAGGTGTTATTATTTATATGTCTGAATCCACAAAGTACATAATTTCAAAAGTGGGTAGGTTTAGTCCACAGCAAGGGACTGAAACTCAAATTAAATATAAAAGCAAATTGAAGTCTTTTAAGTTAATCTATGAAGCTTTATACATGTTGGATAGCAACAAAACTAGCAGTTTTGGATAACAGAACGGTATCTGGACTGAATTTGAATTATAAAATTATTACTCAACTGTCTAAGGCCACAAAGTCCATCTGAACAAATCATCATCTCCAGCTTAGAATCATGAACTAGTGTTAAAAAATATGAGGATTTGCATCTATTTTAATTAGATACAGGGGTTAACCCACAGAGGTTTTTTGTTGCCTGAAAGATATATGTTGTATTTAAATGACTTTTCAGTAATGAGTAATAGTTTTCACAGTGAATCTGCTAAAAATACAACAATGTGATTTTGAGAAAATAAATGCTATGTTACACTGGCACGTAAAGTGTCCTCTTCTCCTAAAAAGTGGTCTGGAGTCTGAATGCCTGAAGGGGACTAAAATGGACCTTAAAATGCTGTTTTAAAGCTCTTTATACAATCACTGTAAGAGTGGTGCAGTGCTACTATGAATCAGGTGTCCTCCATTTGACAATCAGATAATTATTGAATACTCTGTGGTGCATTTTCTTTCTAACTCCTGACTTGTTGATTGAATCCTCCTGGAAAGCCACTGCGCAGAATTATCCTGCTGCATGAGGTTAGTTTTACTTTGGGGTCTCAAGGTTTGCTTCAGAAATATCAGGGGGTTGAACTTTGTGGGTTTAGCCTTTTATAGCAAGCTGGTGGGGAAGAGAAACACATTGCAGACAAGTGCTAAATCCCAGTTAAAGATGCACAATCTTCCATGATTCTTGTCTTCTTTTAGCCTCAGGATCAGCTTCTGCTTTTAGAAACACTAACAGTTAAATCCTATTGAGTCTTGGATGAACGTTTACAAGAAGCAAGCATTTGTCCTCAAATACCAAAGGCTTTTGAAAAGCTCTGTCATTTCTCTCAGATGATGGAAAACAGCATTTGTGGAAGTAATACTATTCTCTAATGACTGCTTGCTTTAATCCAGAGCACACCAGAGGCTAAATAAACTGAGTGGGTTAAGCCAAATGTGCATACAGTTCATGTAGGCCTTGCTCAGGCTAATGGATCATTGTTATGCCAGGATATAATGGATAGATTGGCAAGTGTCTGTCCCTTGCTTGTATGATGCAGTCTCTGGATGAGCATGTAAGGCCACATTTGCTTGCTTTCCACAGTATTCTTTCATACAGTCAAAACTTAATTTGTATTCTCAGAATGGTATAAAAAGTTCCAAAAATAATTCGAAGTAATTAAAAATAAAAGGGCAGGAATCCAGTGCCAGGGAGGGGAGCATTTTCTCTTTTAGCCTCTGTTTGTGGATCCCATTGTGCCAAGGCAGAAAACAGTGAGATGTTCAAATATTAATAAAGTGGTAGCACAGCCAAATTAAAATGCCCCAATTCTCATAAGTAATGTTTCCAGCAGAGCACAAAAGAATAATCAAGCCCCCAAACTAGTGAAGGAGAATTTATGACCCACCATGTGAGCTGCCAAGAACTCCCTAGATGCCGGCACCGAGGATGGCATGGAATGGCTCTGCCTCTAAAACTTTACCCAACTCTGTGCTACAGAACAATCCAGTGCCACGGAAAGACTTCTGCTCATTTCTTGAGGCAGTCAGTCCCTGCTTAGCATGTGCCCCCATACCAGCACAAAGACAAGCAGCATGGCCTTCTTTGAAGTGGCAACTCTTGCTGTATGCGGAGTGGCTCAAGTTGTGCTCAATGTGCAATCCCACATGACTATGCAGGGAAAACTATTGGGTCCTGGGGCCATCCAAAGCAAAGCTGGACCTGAAATTAGTGCATCAGCAGGGGGAATTGAGATTTTTTATTGCTATTTTATTTTATTTTATTTATTTTATTTTATTTCATTTTGTTAACAGTAGACTCAAGAAACTTTAAATTTCTTGAAGGTGCTGTTCAAGCAAACCAACCAGATGGAAGAGCTAAAACACTGACCTCTGCATGTTGTATGAACTCATCCTCTGAGCTGTAGACACTGCACTACACCTGGACTGGCCTTTTCCGGTATGGTTCAGACTAGATTTGAAACCTATGTTTTGTGATATCATGAAGAATTTTGTGGGGTTTAGCATGAAGTGAGGAAATAGCTCCAAATACTCTCTTTCTAATACAACTCTTCTCTGTTCTACTTTTGTCTCCCTTCTCCACATTTGGACACTAAGACAAACTAACAGGCAGGCATCATCTTATTCCACAGATCTAATGAATTTTGAAACATAACAGTTTTGTTTACGTGCCCTTCCATTTGTCATGCATTCTGGCTCACCTCAACTTCTCAGAGTGGCATATCGAATTTTTCTTGTTGCATTCACTAGTCAGACAAACCCATCTCTCTCTAGATTGTTTTTCCATTCCAAAACCTGTGCTACATACATTTTAGCTGTGCTTTTGGACCAATCCTTGATGAGATATGGAAACATTTCCTGATATCTCTCTAACTCAGGTAGATTGTGCCTTTAACCAGAATTTTTTCTACTGCTTAAAATACATATGGTCCCTTGCTTTTCATCTTGCATTTTTAACACATTTATAAACTGTAGCTCTCTATACTTCTCTGTCTCTTCATATAGAAAAGGGAAATTTCAAATAATCAACGGCAGTCGATGTAAATTAGTTTCTAGAAATGTAGATTTAGACTTCTCTACTCACCCTTACTGATCACTGGTAGTGACCACTTTCTAAAGTGAAGATTGAAGACAGATGTCTTTGAGAGTGCCCCTCTTGCAGAGTTTAAATGTACAGCTCTTACATGCGTCCCTGCCATGCAAAGTAGTAGGAGGCTGCTGCACACAGTCCTGAGAAGACTCACTGCTGACTAACCTGTTTGTACCTGTGCTCTCCATGCCAGGCATTTATCTTCTGCTCATCGTGCTGGAGTCTACCACAAGCTTCACTGTCTTCTCCTCTGGTCTTGTTATGCTATATGCCAGTCCTATACAGATTGGTGTCACATGGTCAAAGTCATGCACATTTTTTAACCTCTCAGTGCATGTGGGTCTTAATCCTTCTCGCTGTAATAGGTTCTATGAGTTAAATGTACACCACATACAGCACGAAACAGTTTCAAACCATCCTTCTGTCCCTAGCACATTCAAGAGCAAAACTCTACAGAAATAATACAGGAGGCTTGCCTGGTCCTCTTTCAGTTTATTAGACATTTTGGCTGGTTAAAGATACAAAAATAGACACTTTAAGAATTAGTTCGGATTTGCATGTTCCAATTCAGGCAGACAGCTGTGGTACCTTCATGACGGCAAAATCAATGCCGACCCAGCCATACATGGACAACATTTACAGAAATGTAAAAAGAAAGGTTCCTGGCCTAAGATTCCAGCCTAATTGAGCCAAACGCAATAAACATGATAATTATTTCTTCTCACAGTGAAGTGAACAATTCAATTTGGAAGGAAAGATGTGCCATTGCTATTCCCCAGTCCTGCTGTTATTTTATTTTATATGCACTGTTACTGCTCATCACAGGGAGTTTCTGCATTTAGTTAGGGAGTACCTTTGCCAGAGAGTTCAATTTATGGCCTAAACTCGGGTTAATGTGACTTCTGAGGGCTTGTCTACATGGGGTCGTTAGAGTGCTATAATGTAAGCTGTTAATTTCCATCACTAAGCCTTTCTGGACACCGCGGGCTGGGCTCAGACAGGTCGCTCGCTGGAGCTTCAGCTGGCCACACTCGAGCGCGCTCTGGTCTGACAGCTGTGTGGCTGCGCGGGTGCCACACTCTTCCCAAGCTCGGCAAGGGATCTGGCTGTGTCAGCCCGCACTTGGCACTCCCTCCCGGGTGAGAGGCTGTCATCTTCGGGGAGAGCTGGCGGGCCCACCTGCCGCACGGACAGTGCTCTCTGCCACCGCTCCGACAGCGATTAGAGGCTGCTGACTCCAGCCTGGAGAGCACACCTGCCTCACTGCATCCCTGCTCCCCAGACAGGGCGGCCCAACGCACATCGGCCTCCTTGCAGAGTCACTGGGGAGGCCCCCGGACGTCTGCCATCCCACACCCTCTGCAGATCCCGCTTTTGAACGATTCCAACTCTTGCAACAGCAAACGGACCCGGTGTGCGCATTTTGTGTGGGTGGCGTCAGCTGTCTGTGAAAGAAGCGCCAACCTGGGGCCTGTGTTGCTGCACTGTATTCCTCAAAAGAACAATGCAGAAATGCTCCAGTCTGATAAAATCATAGAATGGTTTAGCTATTTCCTCTTCTCTGCTTAGCACCAAACTGTGCCACGTCTGAATTTCTCGCAACGGTATATATCAAGTTAAAAGAATGAAAAGGTGACAAAAGACTTTTGTCTCACAGAAAATGTGAAGTTATTTGTTAAGATCTGTGTAATGCTTGCTTACTTCGGTGTCATGGCCTGTCTATAGGGGTCTGAAAAAGTGGCAACTTACATGGTTTCTGTCATGGACCATGCTACCACTCACCTGCTGTCCCCTGAACTCCCATGCATAGGCCAGCCTGGCACACACTGTTGCAAGAGGAACATGCTCAACAGGCAACATGCATTCATGGGTGCTCTGAGGGAAGAAAGCAGAGTAAACAGTGGCGAAAGAAGGCTGATGCACAGACGTTTACCTTGTCACCTCAGCACACAGTGGGCCCGCTGCAAAAGCTGGGTACTTTCTCGAGCACAGAGACAGACTCATCTCAGGTGCCTATCCAGGTGGGAGAGAGCATGAGCAGGGCTTTAGCATAGACCAAAAACCTTGATGCAGCATGGACAAGACAGGCACAGCTGAGCATACCACAGGTTAGTCCATGGGTAGATATCCTGAACATCACTTCTTCCATGGGTAGATATCCTGAACCTCACTTCTTCCAAGCATGGCACAAACCTCAGGTGGATTAAGTGCCATCGTTGCAGGTGGAAATGTGCTCTGAGTGCACGGCTCATTTCACTATGCAGAAATACCTACACACACCACCTTTTCTTGCCCTGTTGGGTTCTTAACTACATTAATGAGGTGGTAATTTTTATATCAAAGAAACGTTATCTCATAGGTGAGAGTGCTGCTCACATTTGTGTTATACCAAGGCTGAATGACAGAATGTGGGAGTGTAATTAGTGATTAATACTCAACCATCTCTTAGTTTTTGAGGTAGACTGGTGTCTATTGTGGAAGGAAATTACTAAATGAACTGCAGGTGTAGCAAGGTAGTTAAATAAACTGGGCCAGGAAAATTGCAGTTTTTCTAAAGGAAGGTTAATAGCTGGCCTGGAAAACAGGCACTAAGGAAGAATTGTGTGCATACATATGAAAAAGAGAAAAAGATAGACTGTCTTAGAAACCTTCTACTATCTCTGCACCAAAGTATCTGTGCCCCTGCCCTGATCCAACTGTCACAGAAATTTCCATAGAAAGTACAATAAGTACCTCCCCAAAGGACTGATGATCAGATACACATCCGTGAAACTCTTGCCTTTTGTATTGTACAGGAGAAAGCTTCACTTTAGGGAGTTGAACCCTGAGTGGAAATGAAGAACCCATGTTGAAAGCTGCATACAGGTTATACATCTGAAGATTGGCTAAAAGCCTGAAAAGAAGATGGTATAAACCCTCATCTAACCTTACTAGGGGACCTAGAGTATGTATAAGCACTTCACCCACAGACCATCCTGTCTAGGTCAGGGTGAAGCCTTTTATTTCCTCTTCCCAGAGTCCCTTTGGCTGTGGCCCAGCACAGGGCTGCTCTTAGCACACTTGCCCCCAGACCCAAAAGTTTTCAGCAAAACTTAGCCATCATTGCCATGGACCTCAGGTAAAAGAGGGAAGAAGGAAATAAGGTTTGTTAATATTCCTCCTCAAACCAGAGGCCGTGGAGTCTGACTGCCTGCTGCGCACACAAACAATCCAGCTTCAGTAGTAGAGCTGTATCTGACTAACTCACATTCCTAGGTCCCCCCTGCTGAAACCAGGATACACCTCCCTCCTACAAGGTGGAAAAAGCTTTGACTATGCTGAATTGGTTTAGTCTTACTCATTCCCTTTTATTTCACACAAACTTTGGCAGAGGCAATTTGGGTGTGAGGCATGTATTTATAGCGTAGCTTTTATGTATTTCTAGTGTAGCTTTTATGAATTTCTTTGTATCTTTGCCATTGGGATATATTGAAAAGAAATGCAGCATTCAGCATCACAGATGTTTTCTGCTTTACCTTTTCTTTCTTGTTGCTCAGATGTCCAAGGACTTTGAGGGAAATGCATTTCATATGTCAGAAGGAAAGACAGGATGTGAACTCAATTTCATCAGCTCCATTTTGCTGTGAGCTGATACTGTGCTTGTAGCAAGAAGTCTCTCTGTATGAGCTGAGTTTTCATCAAATCTTGTGGAGGATTTTTTTGTTGGTATTCTCATCCCAGACAAACCATACTGCAATCTATCACAATTCCCTGAATGCTTAGCATACTTGCCAGGCAGCTTCACAGTTTTGCCGTGCTCAGAGGTGCTGATGAAAACATATTTTCTGTCTGTTTGCTATTACAGCAATTACACTTTTTAAGTTACACCTTTTTCACAGTTAGTATGGATGAAGGCAAAGAAAAAATCCTCCCTTCAATCACTGACACCTCAGCTATTTTCACTGCAGCAGTTGAATCCAATGGATTCTGCATTCAGAAATGTGAGTGAAAGTTGTGTTTGGCAGAAAAGGGCACAGCCATTTTGAGACATGTGAGATCCATTCCCTTTTAGCCACAATTTCACAAGCTGTGGATGCTCCAATTTTCAAACATGCTTGTTACAGTTAGCTCAGATCCCAAGTTCTCTGGTGTGTATAATTCCTGAGAAAGCAGTTCTTCTGGCAGATTAAGGGAACAGTTTGCTTTTGCCTGAGGCCATTAACATTTTAATAAAATGGTCGTCAAATGTGATAACAATTTATCTTTAGGGGACTTTATCTATTATTAACCTTATTAAGTAACAAATTTGTTTTTGCTGACGTGTAGATTTTCTAATCTTTATCAAGACTGATTCTGTTTTTTTCTTTTAATTTCATGTTCCATTATGTTGTGTTCCATGCTAAAAGTATGTTTTGTGAGTCTCTTTGGTTTGCTTTTGAACTGACTTTTCAATGCTTTCCATCGCCTCTGAGTTAGGAGAAATTTATGATCTCATTAGAAGTGGTTACAAACAGTCTTTTACTTCTCTATCAGTCATTTCCATACAGGTAAAACTCCAGTTTTCACATCCTGATTTCTCAGGCACTGGATTATCTAAAAATTCTTTCTGTCCCCTAAAATCAAATTCAGAGAACTAAAATTTGTCTAGCAGAAGCTATAATTATCCAAGGTTTCAGATGTCTGCCAAGATTACCAGGGTTACCATTATTCAGTGTAATTAATGCTTTCACCAATTTAGAAGACTGTACAAACATCGTGGCCTCATGCTACTAGACAATGAGCACTTTCTATGAGATGATAAATGTCTTTGCCTCCTATAGATTTATCAGTATCTTGCAGGTTCAGGATCCATGCTGGTCACATATAGGAAAGGCTGAACCAGTTAAGAGAAAACAAGCTTTCAGCCCCAAGCCTCCAATGTGCCCACTGAATAGAAACCACAGTCTATTACTAGAAGTAAACACAATCATTATTTATTTTTTTTATTAGTTTCCCAACAACTTAAGTAAGAGTTCATTTCATCCCTTCTTTCTATATACCCTGACATATTCATGCTATTACTGAGCTTGAAACGGATTGCTCTGGAAATTTTACAAGGAAGAAAAGTCCAAATGTATGTTGTGAGCTCAAAATGGCTTGCTAAACTTCAAGGTGTTTATCTGCACACCCTTTACATTATTGACAACTACTCTTTCTAAATGCAGGCAAAGGGGGAAAAATGGAGTGCAACTGTGCAGGGCTTCTTGTCAGTGAGTTTATCCTCTTCCACTCGATTTACAGGGTAGGTCCTTCAGCTCAGTCATGGGGCTGGGGTGTAAACTGAGCAGACCTTCTGCTACAACTGAAAAAAAGGTAAAAAAAGACCAGTTTGTAAACAAAATCCGCTCTCCTACACCATCTTAACTTTTTGTAACCTGTCTAATAATAATCCATGAATCAACAACAGTGGAATGAACAAAAACAGTGAACAGGTTCCTCCCTAGATTATAAATAGAGATGAGTTTGAAAAGATTTATGGAGGATTTGGGGCTTAAAAAATTCACAGTAATAATGATTTGTTATTAAAAAGTCATAAACTGTGACAAATACACAGGAAGCTCATTCAAACACATTCCTTTCAAATCACTCTGCATGAATCACTGACTTTGCCGAAGACGGCTTCTTGAGTCAGTAATAAAAGGCTGAAGACTGGGATGGCATTCCTAAATCTACCACAAAACATGTTTCTGGCATTAGTTAAAAATTGCTCTGTGGGCTTCCTCATCAATCAGTGTTGGGTGAATCGAGCCTCTGCCAACACTTTTATAAGAGCATTAGTTCATTCGTGTCATTAACGCCTGATTTAAAAAAACGATCTCTGAATAAAAAGCATTTGTAACAGCCCTAAAAATACAAATTAAAAGCTAAAGTCTTTTCCTTTGAAAAGATTCCTGAAATTGTTTAGGTCTGAACATATGCCCGCTCCCTCTCAATCTCAGGAGACAAGTCATGGGTCAGATCCATGTCAGCCATGAGCTATGTAGGAAGTCTATGAGCAAGCTCCATGGGCTATCAAAACTGCCTATTTCAGTTTTATTATAAAATTACCAAAAATGAAGAGTCTTCAGGGTCCTCTGTAAGAGGACAATTTAGCCTGCAGTCCTTTTCTTGGCAGCACTGTTCCCTAGGAAAGTCCTCAAATGGAAGCTGTTGAGACTTGAGTGCTTGGCCTGCCTCAGGAGAGCGATGAGCGGAAGACCTCCCTGCCAACACTCTTGCAGACACAATTGCTAATTGATATTATTTGCTCTTTAAAATTCAGTACCAGCGAAGCTGCCCTCACCACCGTGAGCAGGCAGAACAACCTACATCTACTTGATTTCCTGCTTTATTGCCCATTGAAAAGAAAGCCAGTTTGCCCTGGTGCCGTACAAGTGGCTGCGAGACAGCAACCATCCATTTCCATGCAGCGTACAAGTTTGATTGTGTTTGTCTAATTATCTCATTAACCTGCATTTCAAGATCCGATTACTGTACTGGTGTGGGTGACTGAATAAAAGGCAGCAGCAGCGGGCCTGGAGTGTGGGATCTTTGCTCACCTTCTTTGGGGTGCTTATATCTGCCTGAGCCAAGTCATCCTTAAGAGAACCAGCAAAATTTAGATTTTTATTATGATCATGAGCGAATAGCATCTCTCCCCGTCTCTCTCTCTCTCTCGCCCGAGTTGTCGCCCCTCTTTTTATTTAGTGAAAATTGTACTAGTGTTGAATCATTCAAATAACAAAGGCTTGAGTTCAAAACCAGTCACAACTCGTGTGCAAGCATGACCTGAATGGCTTTGTGGCAGGGTCCATTTGCCAATAACATTTGTCACAGTAATGTCGATGTCACTTGAATAGTAGATGTTGACCCCATCACTCACACAGAGTTAAAGGAGGTAAAATACTATGAAACCACCTGGTCTTCATTTTCACACCAAGATCTAGAAGATTGTGAAAGAGAATACAGGTGCAAAATGCATACACTAAAAATCCCAATGATATAAAAGATTCATAAACCTAACCAGTGCTCAAACCTAACCAGTAACTACAGGTTGACAGGAGGAGACAAAGAGACTGTCTATAAAGCTAATGGTAAGGAGCAATTATTTTGAGTAACACTAGAAATTATAGAGATGTAAAAAAAGAAAAAAGAACTTATCCTAATTAGAATCTATAAACAGTTTAGGCAGGGAAAGGTTCATGAACAGCCATCATTACCTATAGGAACTTTTAAACCAGAAAAGAACAGGGTTGGTGGAAAAGTACATTTGAGGTGAGCTTGGAGAAAGAGTTTATGATCTTTCAGAAAATATCTTCAATTCCTGACTAAAGAATATTTTGAGATAAGGAATTCTGTTTCTCCAGATAACATTCTCCATTGCAAAGAATATTTATGTAATCTATTCAATCAGACACAGAGATTATCACTACCAAAAACTTCACAAGTGATTCTGGGAATTATAGCTTGGGTATTCAAAATTTGGTGGAGTTTTTCTTATTTGGCAGTTGGCCTACGAAGATCAAATCATTCACCCTGCCCTATTCTTAACAGCAAAGAATGAAATCCAGACAAAAAGCAAGCTTTTTCATGAGACACTATCTGCCTCCTTACAATGGGAAATATCTTATTTTTTGCCTAAATAGGGATCAGCAAGGACCTTGAGATCTACATGCCAGCAAGCAGCACTTTTAATTAGGCTTTTCTTCTGAATATCCTTCTGCATTAGTTTCCAGAAAACTTAGCAGACAGTGTTTTTCATTACTGGTACTCTCCCCATCTGTGCTTGTGAACAGGATATCTGTGTAGAAAAAGAATTTGCAAGGCTGAAGCCAGAGAGGAGCCTGCTTGGAGATCATTAAATTGGCAATTATGGACAAAGGAGAGGTGTAAATCCCTTCTATGAGGTGAGAGTTATATGCTGGTTGCTCAGTGATGGTTTGATTGACTGATTTTATTTCTCTTTTGGTAACGTTTGATGTAAGTTCTGGACAGTGTTTCTGATATCACATGGTCACAGGTCGGTGCTTTTCACCCTTGAGCTTCATTTCTTGTGCCTAGAGGCCACAAACTGGGCAAGTGTTAAATTACAAAACAGCTGAGAAACAGGATTTGCAAATGAAACCTCCCCTTTTCTCCTTTGTATCTGGATGCTTTTGTTGGGATGCACACGGTGTGATTTTTTTTATTATTATTATTGTCAGCAGTGATTACAGCAACTGCATAGACCACCCTTCTTGCCTGCCAGGGCTTTCTGCAAACACAGGTGTCCTATTTCCCCTTGTCCCTTGCTCATCACTGCTCAAGATGTCAGTGATAACCCTGAATTTTTCAGAGTCTGTCGTAGGAAGGACACCACCTTTGTCTATACATCTGCCACCTTCCTCCTCCAGCCTTGGAGATAAGTGCAGCAGAGTGGCTCTCACTGTCAGTCCCTGGAGCTATCAGGCTCAGAGACAGCACTTCCCTAGGCAAGGACTTTTGTCTGGAAACCCTCCCTCTGATATGCCTATCAATGCACATCTTCCATGAGCTTCAGAGGGCAATTCAAGAGGAGTTTATGTGGTTTAGATTTCCATGATTCTGCAGGGGCTTTTATTATTTGGTTTTTATTTTATCAGAATGTAAAGCAAACAAAACGGGGACAAGTTTAACTTTAGCCATTGCATGTGATGAGTTTTTGCACTTTATTATTTTTATGTGGAATGTTCATATTCAACTAACTGCTCTGTCAACAGACACTCCAAGTCTTTAAATTACAATGCAACAGTATATCCAGGTTCAAGAGTGCTTCTTTCTTTTTATTTAGAAGCTGAAGAGGTTGTTACATTGCACAGTGTACCAGGGCATGTCACATCATACTGTCTGACATCATTTGACCTAACCTCATGGAAGCTGAGTGGCACTATCCATGAGCCAGCACAAAAGAATTATATGGGATATTCCAGGCAGTGCAGGAGTCACTGGTCCGATAAGTATTAAAATAAGTGTATGATAGACAATGGGCTAGCGATTTTGCCAATTGCTACTCAACCTATTGCTTTAAAACCAGCTCTATAGTTTGCCATGTCATTCCTCCTTTATCACAGGTGAAAGAAAACCTTATATATACACAAGATATTTGTAGGCAGGAAAAAGGGAAAGCCTTTTTGTTCGTGAAAATATTTATGACACGGCCTTGAAATTTTCTGATCTGGGTAATCCAGAAGTGGGAATAGTTTTTGGTAACACCTAATTGATACAGTTTTGCTGAACTGCAGTTGAAGCTTTATCATTATGTATTTTCTACTGGGGCCAACACATGTCTTTAATATTTTTTTTTTCACAATTTAATATTTCTTTCTGGTGCTAGATATACAATAGCACTTTCATGAAACAGCTTATACAACGGTTATGGAGACAATGAAAGAGCCCAGAAATATCACCTACAATGGGATGAGCCCTGCTTACACTGGAAATATTGATCTCAGCTGAGTGAAGGACTCTGTTGAGAAGCAGCAAATTCCTGCAGGGCATCAGCATGCCACACAGCATCCAGGAGCTGACAATCCTCACCTTGTGTGCTTCCATACCCAGGTTCCCTCTGTTCTTTGCTAGACTCATGGAAAGTGATGCAGAAACAAGCTTGGGGGAATACAGGAAGGCACACATCTTCCTAGGATAGAAACTCTCCCCTAGAAAATGTGTTGAAACATGTAGGAACGGACAATTGACTTGCTCTTATGGCAGGATTTGATACTGAACCACATAAGCAGAAACCAGTACATCAACTTCAGACAATTTTCCAATGAGCAGTGTAGGCAACAGATCTGCTGGACATCTTCCTGTTTTCATCTATTTGGACCTGGGCCAGTTGGTTCAGGTAGCCTTGTTAAAAAGGGATTTGCAGGTCTTTGCAGTGTTACAGCCCTGCCAAGCTGGAAGCTAGAGACAAGGTCAGTGTCTAGGACTCTCTTGTATTAAATGAGCAAGTAAGCTTATATGCATTGCAGATTCCCTGCCCATGAGATCTCTTGTCTGAAGCAATCTGCTGAAAGGTGATAGGGTTGAAGTGTAGGCTAGACAACATGCATATGGCAGAGGGTTTGTAATATTCTAAATAGTATCCACTGTGTTTTCCTGGGTCAACATACAAAGGGTGTTGGTAAATCAATAGTTTAATCCAAGTGTGACAAGACAATTTATCAAACCTCTTTAAAAATTGCTTCTCTGTGAGACAAAGCAGCATTGCTGGCAGAAGCTGTTTTACACCACACAGCATAATGCAGTTATAGCCAGTGAGAGGTGCCTACAACCTCGCCTTTCTGTGCTGAGGGGAGGACGAGCTGGGCCACCCTACTGTTTGTGCTTGGGAAACACTATTAAGCACACAGTGACATCTTGCATTATAATATTATAACACAGAAGGGGTGGAAACAATGGCTGTGTGTTCAGCCTTAATTACATGGGGGAATTTGTTTTGATTTTGGTTGAAGAATAGGAGCAATTGCTCCCTTGGCATTATAAAGGCACAACTCACAGATCTGAAAGACTTCATCTCTTTCAAAGGCATGGTAGGGATGCTGCTGCAAAAAAAGGGAAGAATATCACTATGTTACTGTGACACCTACATCAGGGAATAAAAGAATGAGACACTTGTATTTTGCCATTTGATAACTTTATGTGAACCAAGAGCAGCAATCACAAAGCCTGAGTTCCTCCAGTTGAGTCCTGGGCTCTGTATTCAGACATTGCATTCCCTCAGCTTCTGAAATCAAAGGGAACAATAGGTGCATGCACAAATTAGCAAATGTGTGTGATCACAAGCATAAGGCCCGCAGGTTTGAAAGATCCAGGCTGAGACTTTGCAGGCATACATCTCCACATATCAAATAGTGGTGCCCTTCTAAATTCCCAAATTCAAAACTGTGATCAGAGCCCCCATCAGGATACATATATTAAATGTAAAATTTCTTTGACCTAAGGTCTGAATAAAGCAAACTAAATTAAAGCCAAAGGAAAAGAACAGTAGGGGGAAAAAGCCCCTATCCCTTTCAAAAATATGTATAGTCATATAAAAGCCAAAGCTTTTATTCTGAAAAAAGCCTATGTATTATTTTAAAAGAATTCTTGAAAACAGTTTTGTGTGTATCAAAAGGGGTTATACCTTGTCCTCATATAGAATATTCTTATTATAAAATAGCTGTTATAAACATAGAACACTGAGAAAAGTTTTTTGTAAGACCATTAGAGCCTAACAGCTACTTTAAACCCATGTATAATTGCTCACAGGATAAGAGCCTCTATTCATGTTACTCCAATACCTTGCCTCAGCTGGAGACAGTTGAAAAGAGTACAGTGTGCAACAAGTGAATGAGCTCTAACCTTTCCTCACTAAAGCAAAGTAAAAGATACCAGGCTTGTTTTACTCTGTGGATAATGAACACCGTTCAATCTCTCATTCAGTTACCTTCCTCATAGTCCAGGCTATGTGTCATTGTGCAAAATCTGTGGGGGTTTTATTTTTTTTATTATTTTAGTGGGATTTCTTCCCTTTTTCCCAGAGAGAGAATTATGGATGAGAAGGCAGGAATTCCATCTAGGAGAATGCCTTGTTCTTAGCTCTTCTTGGTTCAGCTTTTTAGCAGCACAAAGCTAAAGCTATTTCAGCATCCTTTACAGGGATCAGCTGGTATCAATGCACTTTCTCAGAACATAACTCCACTTACATATCCGTGTCTGTGCTGTGGGACAGGTATGATCCACTGTGTTCCCCCAGAAGTGGTCACCGACCTTTTGGAGGGTATTGCAGTTCCTTCCCTGCTTTAGCCCCAAATTTCCAAAGCAAAGCAGGCTGTGTGAATGGAGGCCGAGCAGCAGTGCCCCAGAGCATCCCTGCAAACACTGCAGAGCACGTGCACCTGAAGAAAAGATGCAGTTCCTCTTTACCACAGTTACTGTCTAACAGTTTCTCCCTGGTTAAATCCTAACAACGCAGTACATAAAACTTCATAATGATGAGTCAATACAGAGTGATTAGGAAAAAAATACAGGATGCAAAAAAAAAATACTTTGCCTTAATTTTTTCACTGAAACTGAAACACCCTACATAGCCAGTTGTGATCAGTGTGATTCTATACACAGCTCAGGGAGATGGAAGCAGAGTCTTAGTCTTGGTGAAAAGGTTATTAAGGGCTTTAAAAATAGATGTTCCTTGACGCGTGTTAAGCTTTTCCTCTTTTAGCTCACAGACTTGCAAGGAAGTAGTCTCCTATTTATTTTGCAATCAAATTCTATTGGAAATAAATTTCTTTTCCCCATTGTTTCCTAAACTGCACAATTCAGCTTGGAGCAGAGGTCAGCTGATGACCCCTTTCATGCTTTTACATATTTCCTCCAGAAAAACAATTCAGTATTCATGGATATTTACACAGCACTGCAGAACAGCGTGCAGGAATTGTACTTTTCTGGAATCAGGAGGACAAATATATTCAGTGCTTTATTTTGTAGATGTTATGTACCTACCACATTAAAAAAACATCATTCCTCAATATCCTTCCCTCAGAGATGTTTTCATTAGGAAAAAACTTTATAGGCAATTTGTGATTGTTTCTTAGTGAACCTAAATATTTAAGTTTGGTTGTACTGTATTTGGCATTCATTGTCCTTGGGGAAGTGAAGAAAGAACCTAAATTGAAAGCACCAAGAAACAGAAATACTTCTTGTAATTCCTAGTGCATTCAAATATCATAGAGCAGGTGTATGAATAGGAAGGTGTCAGATTCTCATCCCAGTAGTGAAAATGGAAACAAAAAAATAGGCAGGAGAAAAACAGAAAAAAAAAAATGTAAATATGACATATTTACAGATAACAGGTAGACGAGGAGAGAAGGGAAAATCATGACAACAGGGGAACATCCTGTGAAATGATATGTGGAATTTTGCATGTTGGCCTCAGAGATGAGCAAGTCCCAAGATGGTTCCTGGGGTACAATTCTTCCCCACCTCCCTATTACCACAGTCACCTGGTAATGTGGTAAGAAGAAGAGTTGATACCTTGTCATTTTTATTTAGTAGTTTTCCAACTCAGTTTGTATGCAACTGCCTCAAAGAACAAAGCCTCTGTGAGGGACATCACTGCAGAAGGGCAGACAGGAATTTTTGAGGACCTAATTTTATTTGCTTTAATTCTCCATTTTTTGGCAATATCTTTTACCACCTGAGTAAGGTTGCCTAAGAAGCTCGAAAGTTCTACACACAGCTGGTAGTGCTTCTGAATAGCTAATGGAAACAGCTCAGTCACCTAAACAGACCTTATTCTTGACTAGGAGGTTGTGGGATAGGAAACCACCAGGGTAAACCATTCTGTTATTTCACCGTGAACAACCTGATCTATTGGCAGGGCGGTTGGATCTTTAAGGTCCTTTCTAACCCAAACCATAATATGATGCTTCTGTGATTACTCCTAAGATAAAGGGCTGCACTTTCAGAGTGGTAGAACAAGTGTCAGTGCTCTATCAGTAATGACACTTTCAAGAGTGTGTGAAACAACAGAGAGAACGGGAGACTGAACAAATACTGATCTGTTTCTCTCTAATAGCTATGGAGCAGTAGCTCTTAGTTTTAAGGAATAAAGTAATTTCTGGAAGTGTTTTTTCTTCATAAGGTTGCAGTAACCCTAAGTGGAAATTCACTGATTTTTCCACTGAATTTGTTAAGCAGGACAGATTTTTTCCTTTCCTCGAGTCCTAGATAGGATGCATAGTTTCAGCTCCCATGCCTTCCAGCTCTAGAAGCAGTTACTCTATTCATGGGATGTGCTAGAAGCCAAGGTCATCAGCAGTGAAAGCTTGTGTCTTTGCACTCCCTCACGTGTGTCCCTCCGGCTCCTGCAGCTTCCTTTCCTGGCAGCAGCTGTTCCTGCTCTTCATGCTGCTTTTAAAAGCAGTAAGGAGTGGGAAAGTGAGGGTAACACAAGTGAACAGTAGCAGAACAATCTTGCAAATGAGCCATCACAACATGTCCAGCTCTCATGTTCTGTGTAGCTCCATGTTTGATACACATCTAACAAATAAACTGGCAAAAACATAAAATGCCTAGGAACTCCTACTCCTATGTTGAATCTGTTTGTAATGAGCAAAAGTTAATGGGGTGATGCACAGACAGGTAAACAGATTGATCTTGGTCCCACACATTCTGTATATCTATGCACAAACACACGTAAACCCAGTGTTGTTGTGGAGCCGTTGAAAGGTACTGTCTTGGTTTAATGGCTTCAGCCCTAAGTCCAGCTTCCCACATTTCAGTGTGACAGCTTGATTGACACTAACATTTCCTTTAGAGCCACCTCAGCATCCTGTGCAGTTCTTGTCTTCCTAGCTCACCCTAGGAAAGGGAGCACAAGACACGGCAGGTTTTTCTCCAGGAGGCTACAGCTTTCCCACCCTCCAAATTAACCTCATCCCAGACATTCCATATGGATTGAGGGCAATCTGAAGTAGTGCTGACCTGAAATCTGCACTTTCTGCCAGTAATGATTTGCCCCCCTCTGCTAGTTACAGTTCATGCTTCACCTCTGAGAAGGAGGTGTTGCTAGAGATCAGGCTGCTGAATAAGACAGGATTTACTGTTTTTTCAGCACAAATAGTGTAGTCTGTGGGATTTCCAGGTTCTCTACACAAATTCCTCAAGTCTTTCAAGTAAGTGCTCCTGTAAAGATAAAATTGTGTTTAGGTTGTGCAATACATACATACATACATGAGAGTGAGTGAGGAGAAGACTGTCTCCATGGCAGTTAAAGCTGTGCTGCCAAATTCCTTAAAGTTATGGCTTAACATCCTGAAGAGTATCAAGGTAGTGGCTTGGTAACACTTAGGATAAAACAGGACCTACACTGTTCATTCAGCAGCACTTCCAGCTTAAATCAAATTCCCTTTTAATGGCACATTGCCTCCCAAGAACCTGTGCCTCAAGGGATGCCCTTCAGCATTGTGGGAATTCTAGCTCAAACAGGAAACTAGTCCCTTGTAGGAAAAGTGGGAGCACAAAGCTCCCCATCTTCAGCTTCACGACAACATGATCAGAAAACCTGCTTTTCTGGTGACCAGGTATGGTTTATTTCTGTTTAATTTATCTCTCAGCTTGTTTCATGGTTTCATGATGATATGAAAAATGCCCCAAAAGCACTTTTCTGAGAAAATTACTTTGGACTTTTAATTAAAAAAAAACCCTGAATTTCTCCACTTTTTGTTTTTGTTCCCCTCTGTTTTCAACAATCACAAATACTAATATCATATTGGAGTTTTTATTAATTATAAATTTCTGGTTCTTTCCTGCAAATCTAACTACCTGTAACATTTTCTTGTAATCTTCCCATCTAATTGCCTTTCTGTAATTAAATATAATATTTTTCCCACGTGAATTATCACTAGGACCTAATCCCAGATCCCTAAATCCCATAGTAGAGATCTGTTGTTTGCAAGCTGACACAACAGTAGTCAATTCATTGAGCACAGACAGACACATCTTTTCCATGAAGGCATTTAGCATCTTTGCTAAAACTATCTCGCTGGCAATTTCAGCTAATAAGAAAATGAAGTTAGCGCAAAGCTCCTGAAAATAAATTCTGCAGAAGACATCCCTCTGCTTTAATAGAGATTGAATGCAGTCCATTTCTTTTTCCCTGTGTCCCAAACAACACATCAAAACAATGATTAGCAAGTGAGCTACATTTCACAACACCCTTGCATCAGAGGTGGACTTGGCAGCATAAACGCACTGGAGAGAGGAAGGTTGGTTGTTTGGGGCTTGAGGTTTTTTCCTTTTCTGTCCAGCCTGTTTTCTCCCAGTACTTTAGGATTGCCCAAGATTACTCCATTATCTCCAGTGGCTGTTAACCCTCAACATTGCCTAAGTGCCAACTCCAGCAACCTTTTCACCTACCCCTTAAATTCAGGTTGCAGAAGTGCTGGGGAGCACTGCTGTTAATTCCTGGAATATCCCACCTAAGTTAGACTCAAACACCATGAAATCACAGGTGAGAGAGAGGGAGACAGGTGCTTTTAAAAACAGCCATTCCAAGTTTTGTTTAACCAAGCAAGGGGGAAAAAGCTGGAGACATCACCCAGAGCAGGTCATCTATTTGGTGAGTTTCCCCCATTTTTCAGTTTGCTTAATGCTTTCAACGCTGCTATTTTCTCAAGTGCAGTGGTGGTTAAATAGTATATGGAAAATGTTATTTAACTTGAAATTTTCTCTTCAAACGGTGTAGCCTCCATAGCATGGGTCTTTCTATGTGCCTCCTGTGCTCTTTGGTAGGGCCAACAGCAGGCCAGGTATCAGCATGTTGGCTGTGGCTCATGGGGATACATCACAGAAAACATGGCCCATAAAACTCCTTCTCAGATTTCTCGGCTTGTCTGCCCAAGAATATTAGAAATGTGACACTTGAAATCCATTTTCCTGAAACATTTGGTCTAGTCAAGCGCCTTCACACAATGTGTGTGGCAGGCAGATGCAACGGGGGCACAAACATGGCTGAGACAAATGCTTACCCATTCGGCAGAGGACGTGGATTTTTTCTTGTTTACTGCTGCTAGACAACTCCATCCACTGCTGGTAATGACTCTATCTGGGGTGGGAGAATTTGTGTTCTTATATCTTAGCCAGTAGCTTTGTTCATGAAAATAAAAGTGTTCTGAGCAGCTTGGAAAACTTCCTTTGCTTTGACTTGGAAAGGCTGAATTCAGTTCCCAAGGACCTAATTTGGAGCTGGATTAAGCTGTGTGGCAAAATCTTTTACCTCTTACCATGCTGCCTCTGATGCAGGTGCTGAATTTCCTTTTACTGATTGCTTAATTTATCCTTTTGTGACTGCAGTGTACCAAAAAGTCCTACATTTCTTCCCATGTGTAGGGTTTTAATGAGCTTCTGCAAACAAAGACACCCAGACCTTGTGCTCTTCTAGAGCCTCTAGCATTTCAGAGCCCCAAAGCGTCAGCCTCAACAAGAGTTATCCTGCACCAAAGAGTTCTCTGCCAATCAAGGAGATTTGTGGTATTTCTCACTCATTTTTTCGCATTCTCCATCACTGGAGTATGTTTATTCTTCCTCATGACTATCTTACCTGTCCAAATCATAGCTCTGGATACAGCTGCAAACAAGGACAGGCATGTTCTCTTACAGCCCAAGGGGGAAGAGCAGGGGCAAGGACTTTACAGATAATGTTTTTGTCTGAAATCTAAAAACTAAATGCTGTATTTACCTTAGCTAGCATCCATTTACAGTTTGATAAATAGATACAGTTATCCTCAAGACATTAGGTTAGTAGACATAGCTTAAAAAGAAATAGAAATAGAAATAGAAATATGGTATTTCTTCCTCTGCCAGTCTTTGTTTTCCTGTCTTTCTTTGCTTCTCTTCAAACCCATTAGTTTGATATCTTTGAAGATCTTTTTTTAAAACAGTCTTCTATTTCAAAAAACCATGTCGAATTGAGAAGGAGGTAAAGCAACAGGGCTCCCCAGAAATAGAGCACTGTTTCTACAGAAATAACTCTGATTGATGAATTCTACATAAATCACCAAATAAAAATTCTTTAAGATAATTAGAATGCCAAGGGATGGCAGCTCATCTGCTGAATTTAATAATTACATTTGAGGGCCCCAATGTTCATTGGAAAGATAATCTTCACATGCTACATGGTGGTGTTCCATAAGACATCCAAGTCAAATGTTCTTGTGTTTGTTATTCCTTTCAGAACATGGTGGCTAATTTAACTCTTGTTTGATATGTGCTGAAGTATCAGAAGTGCCTTCAGGCACTCCAAAGATTTCTACCCTCTGATAATAAGACATGAGAGAAAGCATCATGATATTTACAAATTGTGAAACTAATCCAGACTTTGTTACTGAATGGATTTTGATACAGTTGCTCTGGATTTATGCCTCTATAGGTTAAAAAATAAAACCATAACTTTCAGACAGACTTGCCATCCAAAATGTCAATATTGCTTTGAGCAGAGCAGTTAGAATCTGTATTTTGGGCTTGCTCTGTTTTACAATACCTTTAATGAACAGCATGCAACCACAGGCAGCTGTAGATCTAGTCTTATAAACGATGCAAAAATAATTAAAAGTAGAAAAGAAAAAGAGAAAAATGCACATATTCCCAAGTTTGTCATTTTCCTACCACTGGAGAAAGGATTTTTAAAGGAAGCCCTCCATAATCTTTTGAATGTTCAAATACAGGGCTGAAACAGAAACTGTAAGCAGTCACCATGCCTCAAAATAAAGTGAAAATTTTCCATTCAAATCAGAAGAAAAAAAAATAGGAAAGCCAATTTTCTTCTCTGTTTCTGTAAATTAATTTTAGAGATGGGTACAAACCATAAAACTTAGAGATGGGCACAAGCCATAAAACTCAGATATAAACCTGGGAGCATATGGCTCAAAATGGAGCTGGGTAATGTATCCAGACCACCACAGTTGCTGTCAAAAAGGTAATAACTGGTTAGTTAGCAGAGTCCCCTATCTCATAGTATATTTCCTGATACACTACATCATCTTATATCCTGTATTGATGTGCCACAGATCTAACACCTTAGGACTCTGTGACAGGTATAAATTTGGGGTTTTTTTAAATAAGTATGTAGCTAGGATAAAAATTTTCACTAAAAAGTTAGAGCCTCATTTATGGAATCTCCTATAAATCTGTCTCACTTAGTGAAAGACAAATTCTACTTAACAATCCAGCAAGAAAGGATATTTAAATAGACAGACTCACCTAAAATATGGCCCGAATCTCAGTCTTTATGTTCACCAGTTCCTGACAATTTCAGTTTAGTCTGGCACTAAAACCAGAAGCAGACAAATATATAAATGCATAAGCTTTTACAGAATGCATTCTTACTGGACAACATGAACTGGATATAGTAATATTTTTCATTTTAGGAAAAAGGAGTTTGTTAAAGACTATCATTCAGCTAATCTAATCTGTTGCCAATATTTATTATTTGATACCAAGGAAATAAAGAAACTCAATAAAGCAACTTGGAAGATGACAAGTAATAGGGAGCTAGGTCCTAGACACCCATATTGCCTCCTAAATCATAACAGTTCCTACATTGTTTAAAATATAAATCACACAAAGTGGTCAAATTGAGCTTTAATTCTCAGTCTAATGATTACATTGGTCAATTTCCAAGACCACAGCAAAAGGCCATGAAAGCTTTTTAAAGATTTTCCATACACATACACAGCCATATACATATTGTCCCAAGCATTAAAAGTAAAAAAAGGCAAGCAACCAAGAAAGAAAAAGAGCAGAAACCATACAGAAAGCAAAATTGTGAAATAAAACATTCAACAGGGAGTTACTGCTCTGCAAGTGAGCTTTGAAATTACCAGAGACATGACGATTTTGATTCAGCATCCCACTGACTTTTCATGATCATTTTGGAAGGTGGAAGGGACCACATATAGTATCTTGGACGTCTTTACTATGAGTTTGAGGAGTTTCAGGTTTCTTTCTTTCTTTTTTTCCCCCTCTTTTTCTTGTGTGAAACAGATTGTTCATAGAAAATTATTTCAAGAGCTTTCCCTTCACTTTCCTGTGCAGAGCTACAACAGAGTGCTATTAGCATCTGGTTCTGCATATGCCTAGAAGCTCATTCATTTCAAGCCGCTTTCAGAATCAGGGCCTTGACATGTGATAATTCCCTAAAAAATCTGATATGTATGGAGTTTTTTTCTTAAAATGTACTTGAAATTTCAAAATACTTCCAACTCCCTGCAAGTTTCCTCTCGGGAGACTAACCTTCTGGGAATCATTTCTCACAGTGTTCCAATAAAGAAGCAGCCTGACAAATAATATGATGAAAAAAAAAAAGAAAGACATCAAAATAAAAAAATAATAATACAGATTTACAAGCTGTATTAGTCAAAATTAAACAGTCAGGACAAATAGCAGTGCATAAAGATATGCTATGTAAAAAGTATTGAATATTTTAGCAATTCTCTAGGAAGGTACTGAACTTTCTTCGCAATTAATTATTCATCCATAAAACTTTCCTTATTTCCTCCTCAAATTACTGCAGAACATTCTTCCCCTCAGTGAGATCAGGAGTGTAATCACATGCATGTATACAGTACACAGACAAAAACACATACCCATAAAAAAAGCCACATCAGATACCATCCCCAACTTTCCCCAGTTGTACATTTGATGCTTGCTGGTGCCATTAAGCAAACACAAAACAACAGCAAGCGCATTCTGTTGAAATGTTTAGCTAAATGGAACCAAAACAGTCACAGTTCACAATTTCATAAATACATTAATTAGAAGTGTCTCCAAATAGCATGTGATTTTGAATTATTAACATAAAACACTGTATAATAAATGACTGCAAATTGCATTCCTTAGTGCTCTCCATGCTTAATTTATTATGCCGTAGGAAAATTTGCAAATTACTTCACTGTTTTATATTTAATGGATAGTTTTATATGTATATTGTTTCATTAAGATAAAATTAAACCACTGTGTACGTATTATATGCCTTTCCAGTGACATAAATGTCACTAGAGACCCTCTGACTTTGTCAGAAGGGGAGCTTGCTTTCTGTCATCTCCTGGATTTAATAAAGCGATGAGGAGAAGTTTAGAGTTTCTGCCCTTTCCATGCGCACCCATAATCCCTTCCTCCAGACAGCCCATTTCCAAAGTTTGCAGATGACACTGCTGAAAAGTGTCCTGCATTTTGAAAGTATGGAGGGAGGTGGTGAGAAGCCAGGGCTGCTCCGTGGTTTGAAGGCAAAGGAGTTTTTTTTCCAGCAGTGGCCTCTGCTGCTAAGGCAATACAGGTGCCATGGCACTTGTGCTTTGTGGGTGAAAATGGAGGTGGTAAGGCAGGTGGGACTCCTGCATCAAACCCCACAAGCACAGACACCTCTGGAAAACCACATCAGTCTCCCAGGAAGAGGAAAAAATGGCTGGCCTGCTACACTGCCAAGGTTTTTACTGTTGTATCTTCTTGCAGTAGGGAAAGGATGGAAATAAAATATATTAGGAAATCCTGGTGAAGCTAGGTAGGGATATACACCCGGAGAAACACTGGGGAGGGAAGGCGAAGGACACTCTATATGAAAGGATAATTCCTTAAATATGTAAATACAAAGACATCCATCTTTGACAACTTCGTTGCATGCTGTCTGTTCTTAGCCATTTGTCTTCCCTATTTGTAAATTCCTTAGAAGAGGAACTGCCTCTAACCATGCACTTGTTGAGTGCCTGTTACAATGGGCCATGAAAATGCATCCTATATATGTTTAAAAAGGCTGTTTGATTCCCTGTTTTCTGAGAACTAATAACACGCCTTTGGTGGATGTGATAGATCTTTCTTTGAACTCACTTTCAGGCCTTTTTAAAAGATAACAAAGGTACTGGTTAGCTGAGTGCATGGGTTCTTATGTAGTTTTCAGAGGTGCTTTTGTTTAATAAAAATATAGCACAATAAAATATTGCAGTATGGGTAGGAGGTGAAGAGGTGGCCTATTTGGGAAAGCTATAAATTCTGCTGTAAGTTGAAATTGTATTAATGAAATTGAAGCTACAAGAAGATACATGCGAGAGAGAGACAGCCCTCTGAGCTATTCTTTTCAAGTAATGAAGATGAGACTCTGTCAGAGATTGAGGTGTCAAAACTGGAAGTGCTGGAACAAATTCACAAATTAAAGAGCAACAAGTCACCATGACCAGATGGCATACATCTGAGAGCTCTGAAGGAACTTAAGAATTAAGTGGTTGAGCTGCTAACAGAAAAATATGCAGCCTTTCATTAAACTGCTACCATGCCAGAGGACAGGAGGTAACAAATACCTCATCTCACAAAATCTGGAAGGTGTGTTCCTGCAAGCCTGATTAAAGCTGCAGATTGCTTTTCTCTTTTAATCATCCTGGCTTCAGAGTGAAGCTGGGCACATCCAGCAAAAAGAGCTGCCCTCAGTCGATAGGAGCCCCCAGTGAAAGCCAGCACAAGCATTTTGCTGACTCAGCGTACAGTGCTGACCATTAACCTGGATATGGCTGGGGGGCCTTGCAAGGACTGACTTCAGTGATAATTAAAAACCAACTGCCCTAATTACCCCCTGCCTTCTTAAACAGCATTTAGATTCCACAAGTCCCTCTCCCTGGCAATATTTTCAGGATAGCTTAACACTTTCCTGGGCGCATTTATGAACGTGATGAGAGGACAAAGCTCTCACCTTACCAACTCAGGAGTATATTTGTGGTTCATCTTCCACTTCCATTTCCTTATGATCCAGACAGAAAGCCCTTTGGGGTAGCATTCAGAGGAGAAAGCACAGAGAGGAAAAATAATAGTTCATGATCTGCCTGTGCAGCACATACCACATACTTGCATTGTTGCGTAGATTTTATGGTGTGTGTTTGACTACAGCTGCTGCACTGCTCCTCAGTATGCACACCAGCACAGAGCCCAGCTGATGCACAGGCAGCCATGCAGACATGGCCCCACAGCCTCAGGTGCACCCCACATCCACAGATCATCAGTGCAGAGCATCAGCAGAGCACCCCTGCCTTTTTCTTGCAGGTGTGCATGCAGACGGATCTTACCTCCCGAAAGGCAAGGCTGAGGGGTGCGGAGATCTCTGATCACATCTTCTGGGTGCTACAGAACAGAGAGTTTTTGCATTATTATGCTCACATCAGATTGACTCCAGTATATCTTCCTGCTAGGTGCTTAGCCTGTGACAGAAAATATAAAGATTTAGGAAAGTCATCTGTACCAGTGAAGGTCTCTGCTAGTCACTGGTACTATTAAAAATACATCTCTCTTCCAGAGGGAATACACTTGACCTTCATGCCCAGCCACTTTTTGTGTTCTTCTGGTTAATGAAGGCCCTCGGGAAACGAGTTATCACTTTGAAGATTACAAATAGATTTCAAACTATCAAAACAAGAGCTGTGGGAGAACAGCTTAGCCATCCCCCAAAAAACATGTTGATATTTTAAAAAAAAAACAAACAAGAAAAAAAGAAGATGGGGTTCTTCTGCAGCAGAACCTATGCCTTGTAAAAGCTTTCATGTCTGACAACTAGATACTCTCCTACCATTTAAAAATATTCAGAATTGGAGAACTGTTATCTAGGATACACAGAAAAGCAGGAGTAATATCTGCTTGAGAATAACCGGACACTTGGTGTTTCAGACACACTTCCAACCTGTAAGAGTCGCCAGTTCTAGTGAACACCTCAACCTATTATTCAGGGTGAAAGAAGCTCTTTTTCTACTTTGGGTAAGAAGTTGAAAATAAAACAT
Organism: Notiomystis cincta; assembly: GCA_013398075.1. Taxonomy (NCBI): domain Eukaryota; kingdom Metazoa; phylum Chordata; class Aves; order Passeriformes; family Notiomystidae; genus Notiomystis; species Notiomystis cincta. The sequence goes on from VZRX01023876.1 coordinate 136,947, forward strand.
ACACATATGCAGGAGGCTTGAGTTTTTAAAAGTATTTTTTCCCACAAATTAAAAACTACATAAGAGAAAACTTCTGGCCATGAGCAATCTTGCTTGTTTAGGGGCTTCATGGCATCCTGAAACCATTTCTCTTGCAGCAGAAGACATCTGTAAAGCAGATGTTGAGAACCCCTGATTCAGATGCATGGGCTGGGGGCCAGGTCTTACCTTGCCAATATTGTTCAGTCTGGCAGTCAGACTGGAGGGACTGAGGTTTGAGGACTCCTTGCTGAATGCAGGAACTTGAAGTGTGTGGGATTTTTTTTTCTCTGAAGTGGGCAATCTAGAGAGCAAACCCTTTTCTTCCACAGATGCAACAGGGAAATGTTGGCTACATCTATAACAACTATAACACTGTACACTATAACAACTTTGGGATTATGAAGCTTTTTAACCCTGGATCATTCCTAGGTAGAGTTGATGCATTGGCACAGAGGAAGAGGACTGCTGCTGTCTTCTGAAAACAGTTGACAAACCTGCTTTCTTCTTCCACTGCATATACACTCATGTTGTAAAGGAAAACATGAACATTTCTTCAGGGAAAAAAAAATAACAGCGAGCAGTTTAAACTTTGGCTTAATTTCTTGGTATTCTTAAAATACACCTCTGTGAGTGAGCAGCAGGACATGAGAAGAAGTCCAAATACTGCTAGTAGCAGCTTGGGTGGGCTGGAGAAGACCATCGTCTTTTGTGTTTTCTCCCTCTGGTGGATCTGCTGGAAAACATGGCCTACTTTTCCCAATATCTCAAAAGTCCTTACTTTTATTTCGCTATTATCAAAGGGCCATTTCTCCCTCATCTATACCTCAGTTTCCACCTCCAGAAAGGCAAGTTTAAGCAGATACATCAAAGTTCTCTGAATGGTCAAAGCCACTCAGTCTTCTCCTGGAAAGGACAATCCAGGTTTTAGGTCATGATGGAAAGTCCCATCATGAGTGACTTCTGTATTTTCAAAATCTGTTGGAGGAACCACAAACAGATGTTCTTGCAGAAATGTGGAAAACAGGATATGTGTGGGAGTCCTTGCTGGGACAAATGGTGACAGTCCTGTGGATTAAGTAATGGCCATAGGCCTTACACTCAGCACAAACCATCGGCTCAAAAATATCCAACCCTCTCAACATATTCCCTGTGCATTCCTTTCATGGCAGTCATTTCCTTATCCTAAATCGGGCAATAAATATGGACAAATTCACAACTTGCTCTAGTGACTTTTAACCTAGAAATGCAAGCTGCTTTTATGTTTTATCACAAATGAATTCCATACATGATTATGAAAACCCAAGTTTTCCCATGCTTGAGTCAAATCAAGGCCAGCATTTTTGTGGTCTCCCTAGGCAGTCTCCCTTATTCTTCATGAAGCCATCACTGGAAAACTCCACTTGGTTCAGAAAATAGATATCCTTTAAATACTCTGCAGTGGTCACTGGCTGCTTTCAAACAAATATGTGCTGCTGACCAACACTGACAGATCCCTCCATGAAAGGGACCCAATTCACAAAGAGACATATTTTCTTTCTGCCCCATTGCAGCCCTTGAGCTCTGTGGGCTTCCTGTAGACCTTGATGCTCTCCCAGAAGACAGTCCCAGCTAGTTGCCATCTCTTTGGCTGCATCTGCTGAATGTTTCATAGTCACTTCAGTCTCTATGCTCTTTTTGAACTACTAGAAGCTCAATTTGATAAGCTTCAAGTTGGCCTGAAAAAAGCAACTGTTTTTCAAATCTCTAATTGGCTTTTGGCAAAATTTACCTCAGGCTTTATTTTTTATGGCATCTTTACTGTTAGCATTATTTTCTTCTCGTTGAAATGATAGGCAGTCACAAATGCACGAAACTCTTAGAAAGCAGACAGATATTCAATAAACTGAAATTATTTCTTTTGTATAGCTAAAACAGACTCAAATAACAAAATCAAGTTGACCTTGAGTGAAAACCAAGCATGGTTTCTTGGCTCTCAAGCTTCAGGACTTACATCTTTCCCTAGCAGAGTTTGGACACAGAGGCTGGTGAATGCAGAGTGTGGCCCCAAGCAGGCAGAATGATAGCGGGTTTGGGAAAGCCAATGTAATCTGTGTGTTCTTACCACTGGGACAGCTCCTGCCTGCTGGAGTTAATGGAGGCAGCAGCTCTGGTATGGTGCCAGGCTTCTCCCCAAATCCCTTTCCTTCTCAATCCAGCCAAAACTGTTCATCTGGAAATTTGGGGGTATGATGAGATCAGCCTAAAGCACTTCTCCAGCCAGTGCAAGAGAATTCCACAGCGGATGGACCAGCTTGCTTCTGTTTGACAAAGCGCAGCACTTAGGGTAAGGTCATTAACTTTTCCAGGATATCATTTCTTTCATTTTGTGGAAGTCTCAAGTCCCTGAGCTTTGCTCAAAACCGGGAATCCAACGTCTTTTTCTGTTTTCTCCCTGACAAGTCTCAGAGATATTAAAAATCAAAAGAAGGCTCTAAGGAGCAAATAAAGTCTCTTTAAAGTACTGTTCTACTTTTGTATTAACTCACAGAAGCTTTTTGCTCTCTCTGCCTGGCTCCAGTCAGATCTTGCATAAAAGGGAAAAAATGCACTTAAAAGTGCTGTTTTCTTTCCACTTCCCCCTGTGCCTCAAATCATTACTCTTTCTGCATTTCTCTTTTATTCCCAGACTGGCTTGTGCCGAATCAGATTATAATACATTAAACCTCGAAGAAACACAAAGGTCTCCAAAGTGCTCTTTGGGGTCTCCATACATGTGTCTTGCTCTTTCCTGCAATAATTACTGCCATCCCAGGGTCAGGTCCTGCGTGTAGGTCCCACTCCAACACACAGCCTCACCTCCCATCACTGCAAAATGAATTCAGGACGGGGTTTGCCTGCACATTGCCTCTGCTTTTGTGCACAGAAGCAAGGGAAATGCCTTGTCTGCAGGGATGCCCTGCCCTACTTTTCCAGGTTCAGTCCCTTTTTGCAGAAAGGGGTTTCTTCAGCTTCTTTGGAGAAATAGAGATGGTGGTGTTCAAACCAACTTCTCTGGACACATCTTAATTGCCTCTGCTAAAGGCAGAGCTGTAAAATCACAATCCTGACCTGATCGGCATCTATGCCAAGGCTCCCCTGGTTTCAGTGAGACCATGGCTCTCATGCCTGTGGAGTCTTGAGTGATGACACCCAGTGCTGGGGGAAGTTCAAGAGCACTTGTGCTTTCAGAAGGAAACACTGTCCTTAGCTTGGCCTTTACTCTGAGCAGGAAGAAGGTTGTACAAGGGTATCACCACTGAAAAGAACAGCTTCATCCTAGGACAAAGTGCAAAGAGCCGAATACAAGGCTATTGCCAACCACATTGAGATCAGTCAAAAAGTAAACAGAAATAAAACACAGTGAGGCCCTATCCTGTGTGTGATTAGACTCATCAGTCACAGGTTATTGGAGAGCAGTGGCTCTAGTACTCCCAAGTAGAACTTCCAGCTCCCCATGGGAGGAACATAAGGACCTCCAGGAGGGGCTCAAAGGTACAAACAGCCCTCATCTGTGGTGGCCAGGGCTGCTTTATCTTGTGGCTGCTAAAGCTCCTGAGACATCTGCTGCTGCAGAGGAAGTCAAGTGAAAGGAATGATCCACAGCCGTGGGTGAGCTCTGCAGCTGGAAGCACCTGGGACCACTTCTGCCCACTCAACATCATTATGGCTCAGAACACGAGAGTGGTTATGAACCTACAGCAAATGAGTCATTGCAAGTTCTGCAGAAAATGTATTACTGGGGGAAAAAAAAATATCAACCTGAATATTTGACATCCAAGGAAACATCAATGTGCTCCAAAGCCATGTTGGAGTTTTTTTGGCTTCTGCAGGGGCAGAACACACCAAAGTCCTTGGCATTATCAAAATTGGCATTGTGGTTTTCCATCAGGCCCTACAGAATAAATTTGTATGGAAAGGAAAATCTTTTTCTTCAAGCCACCACCACAGACCCTTTCTTTCTTCTGGAGAAGCTAAGTCTACATTTCTTCTGAGGGTGTAGGGATAGCAACAGTGAACTAATAGACACGTGGTTGTTTTTTTGTTAGAAAACTTGAATTCCCTCATGAAGTGCTTCTCTCCCCCCATCCTGATCTGTTCTTCTGAAAAGAAGTCTGCTTTCACATTATTGTGGTGGTTTAATAATGTGGGAAAATAGGTCCATGATGGAAAGAGGTAAGGTTAAAATCCATTTCTACTCTTGCCCTAAGCAGGAAATGAGAAGATACCTCCCAAAGTGAAAGCCTGGTTATCTAGCTTGCTGCAATGCTATGCCAATAAAGAAGCCTTTTTTCTATTTAAGGAAGTAATATAATAAAATGTTGGTTCATTTCATTATAGTAGCTAGGAAGGATTTGCTAGTTTCACAGCATAAATTTAGATTAATTTTTTAGATTTGACAACGTTATAAAAATTATATTGATTCTGAAATTATAATTTTAGATTGGTTCTGTCATTTTAGCCTATTAGCAGTCTTTAAATGAAGTGATCCAATGTTACAATCAATCTTATCTTCCATTATGCACTTCCTAGTGCTAAAAAGTGAGATCGATTCTAATTAACTACACTGGTTCAGTCATTTGGGTAGTTTGTTCAGGGGAAAAAAAAGTTACTGCCCTAATATCACTAAACAATTTGTTACACATTTACGCACTGAATTTATATCCAAAATTAATGTCACTCCTATGGTAAAAACAGTATGGTTGCAGCTTTCTAAAATGTAGGATGGCAACATTAGTGCTACTGGTTTAGCTAGTGCAGTACATGAAATATTTTCAGGGTCCACTTGAGGTTCAAGAAGCAAAGCAGGGTCAGCAAAAAATACTTCCTCTCCAGCACAGGCTGTAAATCTATAGGTACATTCAAAGCGACCTGGAAAATGGCATTTCCAAAATGCAGCTGGGGCTGAGGACAGGCTTAAATGCTGCTTAAGAGGCCATGATGGTGAAAATAATGCTATGAAGCAAGCTGATGTGATTTAAATATGAATCAGCTCAAAATTCACTTATTTCTACCAGCATTTCTTGGCTTCAGCTTGCACTGGAGGGACCTTGACACCTACCTTGCCCTGTGCCAGTCTCAGACTCCATAGACCACTAGCCTTCAAATGGACTTCATAGATGTTGGCACAGGTGCAGGGTTGCAAGGGACCAGTATGCTGTGATCCTACAGGAAATTAACCTGGAAGTCTGATGAACTCTTGGAGAGAAAAACAGAAGCCAGAAAGGCAGACTGATTTTAAAAGAGACAGCAAAGGCTGACCTCTGGTAAAACTTGAGGGAAAGTGTATGTCTCTTGCAATGTTATTCCTTAGCATGCTTAAATCATTCTCTTAAGTAAAACATTATTATCTCGAGTACAAATCTGTTTATTTTCTCATTTATAATGCTTATGCCTGGAGTATCTTCTAACTGGTTCTTTTCCCTGCTCCAGCTTTAAAGAAATGCAGCATACACACCCTCACCACTAAATCAGCTTGTCTATCTGTCACATCCAGGGCAACTTGGAAATGATCTGCAGTTCAACGGATGCTAAGCTTGCTTTTCCAATTACTGCCACTACATCCTTTTGTGTGGGCCAACATGCTGGGGGATGGGTCAAGAATAAGAAATGTGGGCCTGGCATCCTGCTGCAGGGTATTCATTGACTTTCCTCCCTTTATAGGCCCTCACACATGCTTTGTTCCTATCCTCCTGGTGGCATCATCTTACTAAGAAGCCAAAGTGCTGAAAAGAACTGTGAAAGGGAGCAGTAACTTTAAAATGTTTAACTTATTCATGGCTTTTTTGTTGTTTTTCTTTAAGATCTCAACCTTGGTCATTCAATGGAAAAAGATCAGAAAATAACTGTGAGCCCTTGTATCTGCCTGCTTTGAGCTGAAAAAGCATCTTGGCCAGGGGAAGAAAAGTCCTGCAGAGGAAAAAAACCAAAGTGCATGGCAAGTAGACTAGCACTGTACTTCCCTGTAGGCCCTCAAGTATTGCTGCCAGTTATCATGAAGCTTGCCAGTAATTCTTAGGAAGGGGAAACCTCAGACCCCATTTCTTGATCAGCTCCTTTTATCCTTTCCTTGAACATGTCTCAGTAGATGTATTGGCTGAAAAGATTGACTTTGGATTCTATGGAAAGCCACTGCAGAAATAACTCTGGGTGATGCTGGAAGCTTTTCCATGGGAATATCCTGGGAATATTTTTATGCTGGCAGTTTGTTACTCAAGTGACAGACAAATGCCTGGCAAGCAAAAGCCTTGATTTCACTGTTCCTTCTATTGCATTTGTATTGCACACCATCATTAATTATTTGCCATCTTGTAAGAAGCCCTCGGGAGCCTGATTCTCCACTGCTTCACACCTCATGTAATCATTTACATCAGTGCAAAGTGAGTGCAAAACACTCTCACACGTCTGCACACAGAGAGGTCCAACTCCAGCGGCATTCCAAGAGACAGGGCAATGGAAGGTGAGTCTGGAAAGCCTCAGAAGGTGCATATGCACACCTCTCTTTTTTGCACAAGACAAACAGCATTGGTTCACCTTGAGCTTGATGCCATTGGCCAAGCAAGAGGACAGACAGACCTCTGACTGCCTCACAGAAGTGCCCTAAAGCATCTCAGATCTCATCACCAGCTGCACAAAGTGCTACAGACACTTTGCAACGTGAGTCTGTCACTGACAGTGGCATGTGGGACAAGCATCCTGCTCGTGGTGCTTTGTGGGGTGCCAGGGATTCCTTTCTGCTGCAGCCCTGGGGAGCTGCTGGGCTGTGCCAGATCCCCCTCCACACCCAGGGTTCACACTTCGTGAGCTGGATTTCTAAACGCAGGCTGGGCATTGCTATCTGGGCTGTGGATGGGAAAGGCCAGGTCCTGGGGCACCTGAAGGAGAAGCTGGCTGGGAGTGATGTGGAAGGAGACCATGATGCATGGTCAGTGTCACCCAGAAAAAAAGGGTGTGGAAGCAGGACAAGGTGAGACATACTGCAAAACAGAGGAGGTGACATTTCTGCAGAAAAACTGCTTTTGTTTCTTCCCCATTTCACAGGCAGCATGTCTATTAAATGTGGCTTTTGCTGCCAAAGGCCTTGTCATATTACATTAGGTTTAGCAACTTCTGTTGTGGCAAAGTGTGCAGCGTCTCCCTTCACATAAAGAAAATATTTTCACAAGTCTGTTCAACCTGCTAACTGTGATTACAGACAGTTGGCCCCTGACATGACATTTATTGCTCCAGCATCCAAGTAAGAGCCTCACAGCACTGCCCAGCCAGCTACCTGAAGAGCACATATGTGTGTGGAGATCTTAAACAAGTTTCTGCTAATGGCTTCATTTTGTATCCTTTCAGTAGATTTTTAGCAGCTTGACAGAAAACATGGCACAGCAGAATAGTAAAAATAAGAATTTAAAGAGTATGTGCAAGCCTCCTCTTTTTATGCTCACTCTGAAATGTATGATGTGATACAATATATTATATCCATTTGCTGCTGCAAGGGCTCTTTGCATGCATATTTCTACTCTGCACAGCAATATTCATCATAACTGAGAATTACTGCAACTGTCTACCTCCACTTGAGAGACAATCTCACACAGAGTGAAAATAAAAGACAGTAAGAAACAACATCAAAACCAGGGACCTGCGACATGTGCTGACAACAAACACAAAAACCAGGTTGACCTAGCTGGGTGTTTACATCAAGGAGTCTAAGAGATGACTGGCTAGAGGAAAGATTGCCATGAAATCTAAAAAAAAAAATTAAAAATACCCAAATCCAAAAAACCCTAAAGCAAAGCAAATGAGCAAAGCAGATACTTCCCTGTTCCCCACAGTGTATGCTGATCATGGTCACAGCATCTACTGGAAACCACTGACAAGAGACCAACTTCTCCATCACTGCATCCAGTAACTGTGCAGGCTTCTGCAAGACCTATCTTTTCCTGGCATTTGGGAAGAAAGAAAGCATAATGAAGGCTTTGTCAGTATAAGAGAACGTAATCTGGCAATCATTTGGTTATTAATGATTGGGCTTTTGGGGGGAGTGAATTGTTTAAAAATGGGTTGGTTATTTTAAATATTTTGTATGAGTTTTAATAATTTAAAAATGTGTTAAATGGCCTGGTTTTTGCCTTCACTTTCCGTTCCTGCACAAGACATTTGTAGGGCCTGGATTCTTACATGACTTGGCCTATTCTGTCTTACTTTTTGGCAGGTCACTTCGCTCTATTCTTCTCCAAACAGAAATTAAGCTCTGGCCAAGGGAGAAGCAGAGCAGAATGCAGCCTGCTACAACAGCTTGTAGTGAGTTGGAAAGAACTCTGTGTTATAGATGAGAGCTGATCAAATACCCTTCTCTTTTTTGTTGTTAATTTCACTGTCTTATTTTTAAACTTGCATGTGCATCTGCCAGCAGCACTGCATCTTGTTATAATATTCTTATTAAGCAGGTGGATGAATCATGAGCAGACAGGATTTAGTTCCATTTTGGTTAAGGGTATGCTTTTCAGTGATTAAGTTTCATCTACATCTTCTGCAGGATTGGGAATTCAGCTGATTCTACAGTGTCTGTCTGAACAGTCTCCTTCACAGTTTTGTTTTCTATCATGTCAGAAAGTTCTTTACAAAAAGACCATGTAATATTCAATGCTGTTCCCTCATAACTTCTTTTGCCAGAATTGTACCCCATCTTGGCAATAAAATAATTCATGCCCAGATAGGATAAGTAAGAGCTGTACGGCTCCATTCTGCTTTCTTCATTTGTACTATTTTTTGTTGTTGTTTTTTTTTTTTTTTTCAATTTTCCCTTTTATTCTCTACTTGTATTGATATCTGAAATAGGCCTGGATAACCAACAAGAGGTGGGTGTCAAAACTCAGGGATGGAGAGCTCACATTCCAAAACAAAACCAATTTTCCTCCTCCTTCTTTGCCTATGGTCCAATTCAAAGAAATCACCTGAGAGCAGCCTAACCTAATGCCGAGAACTTTCCTGGAGATTTCTAATACACTATAGTAAACACTGTTTTTTCCCAAGACCCTCCATAGGTCCCCAGGGATTTTTCTTGGTCTGGTCTTTGTTAAAATAGAAAGCATGTTTGGGGGGAATGACTAATCCCCTGCCTGAATGCGACACGCCATTTAGACACTCTGTGATCTGGTACACTAACTCCCTGATTTGTTTGGCCTTGTGAAAACCTTCTAAGCTAGGCTCTAAAAATTTACCCCTGAAGCCTCTTCTGGGGCTTGTGGTTTTTATTTTTATCCCATTTCCTCAAATCTTTCCCTTGTTTCTAAAGAGTACCATCGTCCGTTCCTGAGCCCTCAAATCCAATTACCAAACAATGTACAAATATATGGCTGAGCGTGGTCTATGGGAACAGCTGCAAAATTGCTAATATTAGGTCTAATTTAGCTACAATAAATTAGCAAGTGTGTGGAAGCAAAATGATGACAGCATAATTATAACAAAAGTCGATGTGTTGAAGTATATGGATGACAATACATACTAATTTTAGCGAAAAAACGCAGCAAATGAAATGCATGCAATGAACAGACGGGGCTAATAGCTCAGACACATATACTTAATGTGACCAGTCAGTGTAAAAACAAAAAGATAGATGAAGCTGTTCAGAATCTAGTGCTAACAAGCAGTGTAGTCTGAAACCATTAACTGTCAGGGGTAATAACACTCAAAGTACTGAAGTGCAGTAAAACAGCAGCACTTTTCTCGGGATGATGTGCTGATGTACAAGCACACACCTGTGAAGAGGGTACTAAATCTATCCTCGCGTTTATTACTATGGAGGGAGGAAAAACAACACTAATAATGTAAAGTATAAACGAAAATAGCAGACAGCAGAGAGTGACATTTGCATGGTCCCAGTCAGCTTGTTAGCTGAAGTGGGTTTTAATTAGCTATTTTCCAGCAAGCAAACGAGCAAATTAGTGGCAGCCATAAACAAGCAGAGACAATCAGGCCCAAAGAAAAAAAAGAAAAAAGATCGGACCTTTTTCTGTGTGTTTTCCTTTTGGAAATACAATGCCTTCATGCTTCAGCTAAATATTTCTGTTAACCAAAAGAATGTGGTAAAGCAAAGACTTTGGCAACTGTGCAAGTTCCCAAAGTGGCTCAAAACATGATGTTAACACAACAGTGGGGACACAGAGCCCTGCTCTGAAGGAACGCACATCGAAGGCTAAACCTTGGGCCTCCCGTGCAGAGCCTCGGGGCTCCAGTGCCCCTCGGCTCTGGTGAGCTGCCCTCTTGCTGAAGGCTGCCCACCCATCCTCTGCTCTTGGGACAACAGGGCCCCAGCACTATCCCTCCCTTCTGCTCAGGATGCACAGCAGCAGGTGCTTCAGAAAGCGTGAGGCAGGGTGTAGGTGCCACCTTCTCCTTTGCACCACAAGGGGCACAAGATGGGTGTTGCCAAAGGGGTGCCTGAGGCTACCAGCTGCTCCTGCTGCCGAGGAAGAGGGATATAGCTCTGCAGGGGCTGCAGGAGACAGGCCACCAGAGTGAGTGTGAGGAGGGGAGAGAGGTGAGCAGCAGGGACAACCCCTGTTGCTAAGCTATCTTGCTGAGGGAAGATGCTTATCACTGTAGGATGCAGCCCTTGGCAGACAACATGGATTCAGGCAGTAATGAACAAATCCACTTTTGGTGCTTCTTTTATTGCCATCGTATTACTGGCTGCATAATGAAACCTGCCCTGCTGTTACAGCAACATGAACACAGGATGAAGATCCTTCAGAGCCTGGTCAAGCAAGGCCCAAGGTTAAGTAATTCGCTGTAGTACTTTTGCTACTAAACTGATTATATTAATAATCAGCCATAATGAAAAACATGACAAGCTTATCCCTTGAGTCAGTTGTGTTTACCCTCCTGTTCCCTCTGATTTTAAGAAATGCTGATGTGGCAAAGATGGGAAACCCAACCCAACACAAAGGACAGACTGCATTTTTGTATCGTACGCTGAACGTGCCCAAATCCTTCAGCTGAAAACGTGACAGCTGAAAAGTCAGGTAGCAGTAAACAACTACTGGAGGCAGTTGCTAGACAGGAGAGTTCAGTGGCTTGAACACTAATCTAGGCCTTGGGACAGTTACAGTTCATGCTGCACTCTATCAGAAACTTCTACGGCTATGGGTGACCCAGCCAATCTGTCTGGGGATAAAAGTACTTCTGCCTCAAGAATTTGCTGCAAAATGCTCATTAAATATTGTGTAGGGCTCAGATATTGTGGAGAAGAGGCTAATTAGCTGGAAGGAAGGGAAAACACCTAATAGAAATTAATCTTATTTATGCATCACTATTGGTACATGTGGCACTAGAGAAAGACATTGCGGCAGGCTTTTGGTTGGTATAAATTATCAGAGAGCTGCAGGAGAGACTCTCTTGCCTCCCTGTCCTTGTCTTGTGCCAAGGGTATTACAGTCTAATTAATACAGATAACATGAGTGCAGACGCCTACCTGTTGGGTGCCGTTGGAATATTAACACAAGGGGAAGGCTGGGGGAAGTCTCTTAAAGAAGGCTTATTTTATTTAGTTCATTTGTTTAGTAATGTTTTGATGGTCAGAAAACCCTGGCAATGAGTAGAGCCCAAGAGGCAATTAGCAATGGGGCAGAAAATGTAATGAGCCAAAAAATGAATTAACTTGAGCAGACTAGGCACAGACACAAGGGGCCAATGTTTTTTGCTAGTTTATAACCTCTGCCCCTCTGTTGAATTCAAAAAAGTAGGAGGAGGTGTGATTTAACATAGAAACAGCCTGCAGGATATAGTCGCTCTGCTCTGCACAAAGCACCAGCTGATGTGGTGGCAGGCAAGCAGGCAGCCTGGATCAGCTCTTGCCTAAAGCCAGCCTCAGCCTCTCTCTGTAAGGTTTCCTTCCATTGCCACCACTGAGAAGGGCAGAGCACTGTGAAAACCAGCACCCAGCAGGTTGCCCCCATGACCAGGAAGAGAGGGCAGCCAGGGGTACTCCACAGACAGCAGCTCCTGGGCATTGCCCTGCCAAAGCAGCAAGGCTAGTGGCAGCAAGAGTGGGGCTTGTGGAGTACCATGAGCCAAATGTTGCTCTCTTTGCCTCTTCTCAGTTTCTTTTTGTCCTTTGTTTATTTTTTTTCCTTCGATGGCTTTCAGGTTTTGCTTTAGCAAACATACATGCTTTGTATTAGAATTCGTCCTAAGTCATGAACTGATATTGTTTTCAGCTTGTACAAAACCATAAGCACTTTCACCACACTCAAACTGTTCACACATTTTGCTGTTACAATGAACTTATTTCCTTGTCTCTGACAGCAGTTCATGAACATCATAGGGAAAAAAGCACAGGCAATTGCTCTTGTAGGTACACAGGGATGGTAACTATCCAGCTTCCACAGGGATATCCAAGAGATAACTACCACCCAAATTGTCACGTTAGCCATCCTGCTAGCTATCATTAGAATCAAAGATAATGATATGTAGTTTAGAGAGCTCCTTGACTGAATCACAGAAAAATACAACTGCCCCCAAGTGTGTGCTAGGATGATTTTCAACGCATGCTGCAGTTCTACAACACTCGGTCTTACACGGCCCATAGGCTTTGTCCTGAGGGAGATCATTCCAGCAAAAACCTAAAGTTGTTATGTGAAGTTCAGGAAGGAAAACTTTGAGGAGGAAAAAAAATGTTCACATCATTTTAATTCCCTTCTTGCATGGATAGTTCAATGCCAAATGAAANTTGTTATGTGAAGTTCAGGAAGGAAAACTTTGAGGAGGAAAAAAAATGTTCACATCATTTTAATTCCCTTCTTGCATGGATAGTTCAATGCCAAATGAAAGGACAGGAAAGCCACAAAGCGCACACACTTCAACACCACTCTTTCTCCCTGGGTCATGCCCAGTGCTATTTCATCACGGCTAGGGGACTTTGGGGGAAGCGGGAGCAGAAGGGAAAGAAGAAAGATGATCTTTAAAAGAACAGAACTGTTGAAAATTCAGAGCAAACGAGTCAATTCACAGCTTTATCAGCATATAGCAAGTGGAATAGCAAGATATTCCTCTTCAAAGAGGAAAGTCCCCAAATAGATAAAGGTTAAGATAAAGGGGCAGAATTTCTGCCTGGCTCCATGCAGCTCACAGCTGCTCTGACTTTGGCTGGATCTTTGGTCCTTTTAGGGTGAACTATCTCTGAGCATAAGAAAGTCATGACCAGCTTCCCGAGCATCCCAATAGAAAAAAAAAAAAAGGAAAAGAAAAAAAAGGCAAGGGGTCTAATCCAAATCCCTGACACTTTATATCAACAACCATAAATCTTTGCCTCAACTCCTGCCAGCCTCAGAAGTTAAATGGGCAGCACTGTTCATTTCTTATGCCTACACTGCTCCATTGCTTTTAGTGAAGCTGCAGGTTGTAATTGAGAGTCTGGTAAGGATCCCTTTTCACTGAGTGATGTTACAATCTTCTTTGCTGGAATTATTTTAGCCTTGTAATAGCTCTTTTTAAAGAACAGCCTGATCTACTTTCCAAAATCTTCTGCAGAAAATAAGTTGCATTCATAACACAGGAATGAGGTTAAAATCCAAGGCCTTCCCCAGCAATATCTCACTCGCCTTAGGACACGTCTTGATGATCCCTCTGTGTGCTGGTGCTTCGGCAGCAGGAGAAACAGCTTTCAGCAAGGATCCTGACAGATCAGACACTAAGCCTTCAGAAGCCCAGGGAGGTCAGGCAAGCAGGAGATAAAGAGCTCAAAGTTCAGCCCCACACACATCCAGTCCTCCTGGAACAGCTGGGTTATGTTTCACCTGGGCACAGAAGCAATACCAGCAAAACCTTTTCTGTTTGGCTTCTCTGCCCAAAACATCCCACACAGAGAATAAGGAATAAATGGAAGGAGTTGCTCTGCTCACAGTCACCCCCACTAAAGAGTTACTGCTCATCTCTGGGGTCTTGTCTAAACACAGTGGTGACACTCTCGGGTTTTCTTTACTGCAATAGAGAGACTGCACCAACACCCACAGCAAAACTGAATTTCTTCTGTTTCTATCCCTGTCTCTCTTACTCCTTCATTTGCAACCCTCTTCTCTCTAAAGTTAGCTCTGCCATCATTACTTGCACTGAGTGCATATTAGACTAGGCTCTCAGGAATTAATGAGAAGGCTTAGCAAAGGAAGATAACATAGGGATCAGGATGGCAGAATTGGGTGCTAAATAGCAGCTTCTTTATCACTGGATTTTGGCACAAATCTATCTTCAGTTCTCATTGATTTCACTAAGAGCTGCAGGAAAGGAACTCTTATGGCAGGATTTGTTTTCCTCTGGGTTGCTGTAAGACATCCCCTGATGGACACAAAGAAATTAACTTCTAAGCAGGGACTTGCTAAAACCCACAGAGGAAAGGTCACACCATAGCTAGTGAGGGAGTACCTAGCTTTGCTAGGCCAGCATGGTCCAAAAGGTCAAGGCATGGTGTTGGTTTTGTTAGAGGAAGTAGCCATGTGGTGTCTGCCACCATGACAAAGAAATTACCATTTTGGAATAGGTAGCTTTTATAGTAAGGGCTTTTTAAGCTGTTGCTGTAATATTTTTTACAGTGTTTTGTGACTAATTTCCCTTATGACAAGACAGAAGATGTATTTATGTAGGAACTGTGGCCAGTCAGATTGGCCAGAAATACTCCCTGTATTTCTCCTTTGACTATAATCAGGAAGAGTTAATCCTGTCACACATTTTCATAGGACGTAGACCAGACTGAACGAGTGTCTCTTCTTTCCCTTCCTGGTAGCTCTTCTTCTTAGAAATGGGGGAAAGGGCCAAACTTCTAAGTACTTCCCACCAGGTAATGGGGAGAAACTGAACATTTCATCCCATGTCTTCTCCACCTCTCTGCCTGTTTTCCTTCTTGAATGGAAAAAAGGCTACTCATTCCAAGCATCTTAGAGTAAAGCGTGGAGGATGCCTCGGGCTGCTATTTTGCAAATGAATGACGAAGCCCAGATATGAATTGAGGATCAGACTGTAGTCATAATAAAACTACTGTCTGCGCATGTGATTATTGGTAGCAGTGGGAACATGAGAAATTCATAGGCTGAGACACAATGAGCTCCCTTACAGTCTGAGCATTCTTCTGTAATTTAGATAGATTAGGGATACAAATCTCCCAGGATTTAATCTTACAAGCACATTTTCCTGGAAATTCATACTTTGCCAAAAAGTGTTTCCCAGAGGTTTCTTTTCCCCTCCCACTCTTTCTATCCTTCTGCATTTAGTTCCAGCAGCAACAATAAGAATGGGGCAAACCCAAAAACTGTCTTATTTTGAAACTCAGTGATCCTCTTTGGATCTGAAAGATTGGGTCAAGCTGTATGCTGGAGAAAATTATTTACATTCCTTGTATTAACTAGTCCAGTCAGTTCACTTCTGATGCTTATTTCTATTTCTTTAAGCTTCTATCACAGAAAATATGCCCATAGTTTTCTTGACATCCAGGTGTAGCAGTCATCTTCTCACAAAAGACATCATACACCAAAGGGCAGATAGCTTTTTTTTTTTCCAAATACTAATACAACTAAAAGAGTTTCTTGAAGAATGAATGGGATATAGGCATAGAATCAGTTTTTTTGCATTGCAAATGTAAAAGATCAGATTCCAAACTGCTGAAGATGATATAAATATAGCCTTTTACAAACTAAAATTAATGGAAATACATAGTCCTGTTGACTTCATTTGGCTTTGGTTCTGCCAAATGGGTACATATGGATACATATCCAAAGCGAAGAAGATTTTGACATAAGCACAAAGGCTAGACACAAGAATCAGAAATCTGGAATCTGAAAGACAAATAAGCCAGCCATATAAAAATATCCTATGACTTTTCATGCTGCAAATATTTGCAGTGATGACTTCTCAAGACTTTCAGATGATCTATGTATTCCCTAGGTCTCATCTGCTTTTCTGCCATGACTTTAATTTTATTTAAATGCAACACACAGAAAAGAAACATTGCCTTTTTCCTTAGCTTGATTATGCCATTATATAACAGACCAAAACCCATGAAAATGGAAAATACAGAAGAAAATCCAGACCACAAAACAGCATTTGTGCAGGAATGATAAAAAATCAATTGCTAAAATTACTTTCCTGGTATTAGCTTTTAGGCAGCAGTGGACAAACCGAAAAAAGAAAGTCTCCTTCTAGCTCTTATCCAAAGATAAGAATGCCTGAAGTATTTGGATTTGCAAAGCTGTGTTGGCATCCTGTGAATTCAGGTTTGCACTGAGTCAGGCATTCTCTTCTAACACCAACATTTCCCCTCTCTCTGGTTAAGTGTAAGGGATGACAAAAAAACAACCCACTTAGGGAAAACATCAGTGGTGTTTCCTCATCATGTCCCCTACTGCAGCCTGGTCTTCATCATGGCTCTGCTGTACATTTCCCCTATAATTGCTGAGCATTTGCTCACCAGGCCACCTGGGACAACTCTCCTGCACCTATGCAGAGATCCAAATAGCACAAGCACCACTGAAGAGCATTGCAGGTTGCTTCATCTGTCTCCTTTTATTTGTTTTTCTTCCTTACACATCCCTTGGCCTTCCTATGACATAGCAATGTGATAGAGAATGTGCATATCAGACAAAAATCTCAGGGTAAAGAGAGACATAAATTTCTTGAAAAACATTTTCCATTAAATTCATAATCTTGTGCTGTAGTAAACATTTCTGCTATACTGTGTTGATAATGATTAATAGAAGACTTGACACAAAACAAACAACTTATAAGAATGGTACTCACTGTCCTTCTCTTGGCATACTTTTTTCTAAGATCTTTCCAGATTAGAAAATAAATTGTTTTTCAGGACTTAGGTATTTTCAGTTGTGGAATCAAAAATTATATGAATCAAATTATTGAGAAATATTGATGATATCTCTGAAGCTACAGGAATTTTCAAG
Source organism: Notiomystis cincta (assembly GCA_013398075.1). Taxonomy (NCBI): domain Eukaryota; kingdom Metazoa; phylum Chordata; class Aves; order Passeriformes; family Notiomystidae; genus Notiomystis; species Notiomystis cincta. The sequence continues at coordinate 153,914 of VZRX01023876.1, forward strand.
CTACGACTACAAGGCAAGAGAGAATTTCTTTCCTAACAGGAGAGTGTGAAGATGCAGCCGCTTCCTTTGAAGGACAGTGTGAAAATTCAGACAGGCTTCCATGCTGCTCCAAATGAGTGCAAAATAAAATAGGCAGTCCAGATCTTCTTGGGAAGAGTATCAGAAAGAGCTGAAAAAAGAATCATACTTCTGGAGCAGGGATAACTGGCTTTCTGAAGGGGTCTAAAAACAGAGACTGATTCACTTCCCAAAGCAGTGCACCGGGACAAACACAATCTCCTGGATGTTACCAGTTAATAACGCCATTAATAGCATGGTAGTGGCAGATCACATCTGACCACACCAGAGTAGCTGTGAGATAGAAGTCACAGGCTTTCAGAGTACAACACTTCATTGATTTTGTGTAAATTGGCACTAAGAGATGGCTGCAAAATAAAAAGCCTTAACTGCTGATGAAAGTGGGAGAACCATCCAAACTGCATCCTCAAAATACCTGACCTCAGTGGGAGAGCTGCTGCATTTTTGCGTCCAAGAACTCTGGTTCCTTTTGCACAAGTTGCTTTAGTGTTCCTGGGTCCTGTTCCTCCCTCCTCAAACAAGACAAGCTGGCACCAGATCTCTCAGAACACCTCTCCTGATACCCTTTAGGAAAGCTGTCATATCAGGGGCCACTTTGCTTTTCAGTCCTGACTTCCCTCCCAGCACATACACACATAGGACAGGGACCAAATATTTCAGATTTCAAATCACTGACACAAATGTTTTTAACACAAAGACTCCTTTGGGCCACAAATATTCCCAGATTCCTTTGCTTTAAATCAAATACTTCCATCCTTAGAAATTTCTGGTGGTGCCTTAATTCTGGATTGTGCAAACTGCCGTATCAAGTTTTGGGACCTAGTCAATCCTTCCCAGCAAAGATGACAAGGAAGCAACAATAATACTTGCATGATGCTTTTTTCTGTACTTTTTTTTTCTTTTTTTTTTTTTTTCTGTAATGAAAGAGAGAAGCTGGAAGATTGCACAAAAAAGATTGATCTAACATGGGAACACATTATATTTGTCATAATTTTCATTTTATATTTCCCATATGCATATTAGCACTCCCTTTCTTTTGGTAGAAGAGAGAAACTCTTGTTCCACCATGTTGTTATTGGTTTCAGCAGCATAAGCTGAGCTTTTTGTCATAAGAAGAAATGATTCATTAATCCATCTTATTTGTCTTTGGTTTGGATGAGAGCATCTTTCTTTCCCCAGCAGAAGAAAAATAATCACTACTTTTATTTTTCACCACGTCTTTAGTTGATTATCTCCTTGCTGAGGAAAAAAGAGGATAGATACTCTTCTGCAAAATAAGAAATGGCCTGTTGCTGGAAGGATTTAACCCAGGCAAAAAACCATAATTGCTAGAATTTTCTTTATCACTCTTTCTTTCCTTTATCACTGCCTTTTCAGACAGAGGCCTCCTGAGAGTACCCTCATAGCTGGCACCTGAATATGAGACCTCTGGGTGCAAACATATGAGCCCTACCTGTTGCATTAATGTAGGATTCCTACCAGCTGTCACTTAGAGCAACCCCAACGTGCTCCTCCAGGGCTCCCTGCTCTAGGTTAGAGACTGCTGCAGCCCTGAACAGCAGGAGTCCATTCTTGCATATTTTATTGATCTCAGTAGTCACTTAGGCAACACTTTTTTTTTTTTCATTTAACATTTATTTTACAATTGCTTTCACAACCTGGCACAAAGGTGGAGATTTGCTCTCATGTCCCCAAAGGAGAGTGCAATCTGACATGGTAGAGTGGATGTAGTGCTGAGGGCAGTGCAAACAGCCCCTCTGAATGCCAGGGGAGTGTGTGTGTGTCTGTGTGTCTGTGTCTGTGTGTGCACTTGTGTGTGTGTGTGAGGGGGAATGGGGAGGGGGTGTTGCAGCACCAGGGCAGGTACTGGGAAGATAGAGACAGCATCCCATACCTTTGATAGGCACCACAGAGGCAACTGAAAAAACCTGTCAGACTGGGAAGGCTCAATAAGAAAAACATTCTTCTATTTAAAGAATGATCCCATTGGTGCCCTCAGGCTTGCCCTGGTAAAAATCTCCTAGTCTTCTACCTTTATAGCTGGACTACAGCCATACAGACATCAAATTGCCCAGTATTTTATTTTCATACATCTTTAAAAAGAGAGCTGCTATAAATTGTTTTCAAGTTACAGAGTATTTTGTTCCCCAGACAATACTTCAGTTTCCTATAATCACAGATAAATGAAGAAGTATTCTGGTAATTATGCTAGCAAAGAGCATTCACTTTCAGAGAAGGATATTTTTAAAATATTCTGGGAAACTGGAGGTAAACAAAAAAGAAGCTCTGCTTGGTTTGCTCTCCCCTCCCCAGCTCTGGCAAGGGTTGCAATAACCCCAAAAGCCAATCCTACCCTGGGCTGCATCCAAAGCAGCATGGTCATCAGGGCAAGGAAGGGCATTCTGCCCCTCTACTCCTGCAGCACATGCAGTGCTGCATCCAGCTCTGGGGCCCCCAGCACAGGAAGGATGTGGACCTGTTGGAGCACGTCCAGAGGAGGCCATCCAGATGATCAGAGGGATGGAACACCTCTCCTATGAGGAAAGGCTCAGGGAATTGGGTTTATTCAGCCTGAAAAAGAGAAGGCTTCAGAGGGATGTAATTGTGATCTTCCAGTACCTGAAGGCAGCCTGCAAGAAAGAAGGAGAAAGTCTATTTACACAGGCATGTACTGATAGGAAAAGAGGGAATGGCTTTGAACTGAGAGTAGGCTTAGATTAGATATTAGGAAGAAATTTTTTACTCACAGTAAAATGATGATGAGGCACTGGCACAGGTGGCCTAGAAAAGCTGTGGATGCCCATCCCTGGAAGTGTTCAAGGCCAGGCTGGATGGATATTTTTGTGACCTGGTATAGTGAAAGATGGAGCTGTCCCTGGCCTTTCCGTGATTCTGTGATCTTCCTCCAGAAATGCACAGCAGGCTGGGGACCTGCACCTCCCACTGCTCTCAGTGGGGACAGAACAAGACAAGAGAACTGCCCATGAGTCAGCAAGTGGGGCTAAAGCCCCAACACTGAGATGAAGGAGCAGAAATCTCTTTGAAGGAGTCCCTTTGCAGGTGCTGCGTTGCATGTCTGGGCTCACAGTGACTTTCATCCTCCCTATCTCAGCCAAGAAAAATGCAGTCTGGTGCTGCCAACAAGTCAAGTGCCACAAAGACTTCCCCTCAGCTCTCCAGCACGGAGCACGCTTCTGTCTGCTCTACTAGGGAATATGGACTCCTCCCAGGTCTAGGCCCGGATTTACTCCACAAGCAAGAGGCCAAATGCTATGGCAGCACTTAGCACTTTTACACACCTTGCACAAGTGAAGGAAAGA
>VZRX01023877.1:4130-22116 GCA_013398075.1 Notiomystis cincta
AGAGATATCTGTCACCCTGCCTGTGCTGAATAAATATTTTTACTGTCTTCCAGAGATCAATGCCAACACAAGCAAATAAAAACAGAACAAAACAAAACACCAAGGCCCAAAGAACCCAACAGCCAGGCTGACATCATCAGTGGCAGCTCAGTGGGGTCACAGCATCATCAGGGTTGGAAGAGACCTTCAAGGTGATTGAATCCAAATATCAAACCAGCATGACAATGTCACCCCTAAACCACGTCCCCAAGTGTCACATCCAAATACCTCTGGAGCACTCCCTGAGATGGTGCTGCACCACTTCCCTGGGCAACTCATTCCAGTGGCTGGCCACTCTTACAGTAGTTATTTTTGTTCTAATCTAACCTCCCCTGGCACGACTTGAGGCCATTTCCTCTGGTCCTTTCACCTGAGACATGCCAGAAAAGGCTGAGTCCCACCTGGCTACACCATCCTTTCAGGGAGTGAGAAGGTACCCCCTGAGCATCCACTTGTCGAGACTAACCAGCCCCAGCTCCCTCAGCCACTCCTCACAGGACAGGTTTTCTAGGCTTCCCCAGCTCAGTTGCCTTTCTCTGGACACCAGAGCACCTCCAGCAGCCCAGTGTCCTTTCTGGAGCCCGGTACCTAAAGCTGAACCCAGAGTCTGAAGTGCTTCACCAGTGCCAATACAGGTGGATGGTCACTGTGGTCACTGTCCTGCTCCTGCTGGCCACCCTAGGGCTGATACAGGCCAGGGTGCCCCTCACCTTTTGGCCACCTGGGCACACACTGGGCATACCCAGCCACTTGTCAGCCAACCCCCCCAAGGTCCCTTCCAGCTGAGCAGCTCTCAAGCCATTCCTTCCCCTGCCCATAGCCAAGTCCAGGACCCAACACCTGACCCTACTGAACCTTCTGAGCTGCCCTCAGCTGCTCCAGCATGCCCAGACCCCTCTGCAGAGCCTTCCTGCTCACCCAGCTTAGTGTCATCTGCAAACTTCCTCAGGGTGCCCTGGAATGCCCCCTATGGCCTCAGCACTGATGTAGATATTGCTGACCCCAATACTGAGCCCTGGGGAGCCCCACTGGTGACAGGCTCACCACCACTCTCTGGGCCCAGCCATCCAGCCAGATTTTTAGCCAGGGAGGTTTTCACCCAGTGAGGGATAAGAAGTTGCTGGAAATACCAGGCTAGAAACTCCCTGTGATCCAGCTGCCTGTGATCCAATACACATGAGGGTGGGAATCGCAGGCATTGATACACCTGAAATACTGTAATATACATAAGCATTCTTCTTGGTTTTATTCTGGGGCCAAAGGCCATGATTTTGGCTAGTCAGACTGTGTCCAGTGTGGATTATACTACCCTGTGTCATTATTGCCCTGAAGAAAACAGGCAGGGAACAGAAGACTCCTCCCAGCCCCTCTGCTCTCAGTCTGTCCTGCCAGAGCCAGACCACAGCACAGCCTGCTGGATTTGCTGTCACTCAGGATGTCTCTGCAGGTGACCCTGGGTGCATTTCAGCAGAAGACACAATTAAATCACGTGTGCAGCTGGGACTGCAGGGGAAAGCAGAACTCGGGGCCCACGCAGCCGTCGGGCGCTCCTGAGAGCCCAGGGCAGGGCAGCAGCTCAGCACCACGAACCCAGGGACATGTGCAGAGTCTCCAGGCACTCATGTGCAAGATCTGTTCCAAGACTCAACGTCCTGAAGCAAGTGTAGCCCCTTAACAGAAGATTTGGGCCCAGGATGAACTAAGCTGTATTTTCCAGTGCTGCTCCTGCTGTTACTGTTAGAGAAGTGACAGGAGGTGGACCCCTAAAGAGGTTGGAAAACCTCCTTCCCTTCCTCTACATTAAAAATTGGCACTCCCACGTCCTAAGCAGCTGCTATTGACATAAAACTTAAAATCTACAATGTAAACACTTTGAAACTGGTGCAGGGTTGACTGAACTGCCCGTCCTGGCAGCCAAGGGTTGTCCTCAGCTCACTGGCCCAATTCAGATCCTGGTGCTTGTTTCCTGTGGGTAAAGCCAGGAAATTCATATATCTCAACTTATTTCAGATCCCACTGGAAAGGAAAAGGACAATGTTTATTTATGGTTGCCAATTTTCTCATGCCACAAGGTGTGAGTTGAGCTCAGCACTCAGTTGCTATTAAAGAGCCTGGAGGCTGTGGCTCAACTCCCCTGGGCTGGCTGCAAACTGGAGCATTTCAGATGTCCATGGAACAGGTCCTTTCACNTAGTTATTTTTGTTCTAATCTAACCTCCCCTGGCACGACTTGAGGCCATTTCCTCTGGTCCTTTCACCTGAGACATGCCAGAAAAGGCTGAGTCCCACCTGGCTACACCATCCTTTCAGGGAGTGAGAAGGTACCCCCTGAGCATCCACTTGTCGAGACTAACCAGCCCCAGCTCCCTCAGCCACTCCTCACAGGACAGGTTTTCTAGGCTTCCCCAGCTCAGTTGCCTTTCTCTGGACACCAGAGCACCTCCAGCAGCCCAGTGTCCTTTCTGGAGCCCGGTACCTAAAGCTGAACCCAGAGTCTGAAGTGCTTCACCAGTGCCAATACAGGTGGATGGTCACTGTGGTCACTGTCCTGCTCCTGCTGGCCACCCTAGGGCTGATACAGGCCAGGGTGCCCCTCACCTTTTGGCCACCTGGGCACACACTGGGCATACCCAGCCACTTGTCAGCCAACCCCCCCAAGGTCCCTTCCAGCTGAGCAGCTCTCAAGCCATTCCTTCCCCTGCCCATAGCCAAGTCCAGGACCCAACACCTGACCCTACTGAACCTTCTGAGCTGCCCTCAGCTGCTCCAGCATGCCCAGACCCCTCTGCAGAGCCTTCCTGCTCACCCAGCTTAGTGTCATCTGCAAACTTCCTCAGGGTGCCCTGGAATGCCCCCTATGGCCTCAGCACTGATGTAGATATTGCTGACCCCAATACTGAGCCCTGGGGAGCCCCACTGGTGACAGGCTCACCACCACTCTCTGGGCCCAGCCATCCAGCCAGATTTTTAGCCAGGGAGGTTTTCACCCAGTGAGGGATAAGAAGTTGCTGGAAATACCAGGCTAGAAACTCCCTGTGATCCAGCTGCCTGTGATCCAATACACATGAGGGTGGGAATCGCAGGCATTGATACACCTGAAATACTGTAATATACATAAGCATTCTTCTTGGTTTTATTCTGGGGCCAAAGGCCATGATTTTGGCTAGTCAGACTGTGTCCAGTGTGGATTATACTACCCTGTGTCATTATTGCCCTGAAGAAAACAGGCAGGGAACAGAAGACTCCTCCCAGCCCCTCTGCTCTCAGTCTGTCCTGCCAGAGCCAGACCACAGCACAGCCTGCTGGATTTGCTGTCACTCAGGATGTCTCTGCAGGTGACCCTGGGTGCATTTCAGCAGAAGACACAATTAAATCACGTGTGCAGCTGGGACTGCAGGGGAAAGCAGAACTCGGGGCCCACGCAGCCGTCGGGCGCTCCTGAGAGCCCAGGGCAGGGCAGCAGCTCAGCACCACGAACCCAGGGACATGTGCAGAGTCTCCAGGCACTCATGTGCAAGATCTGTTCCAAGACTCAACGTCCTGAAGCAAGTGTAGCCCCTTAACAGAAGATTTGGGCCCAGGATGAACTAAGCTGTATTTTCCAGTGCTGCTCCTGCTGTTACTGTTAGAGAAGTGACAGGAGGTGGACCCCTAAAGAGGTTGGAAAACCTCCTTCCCTTCCTCTACATTAAAAATTGGCACTCCCACGTCCTAAGCAGCTGCTATTGACATAAAACTTAAAATCTACAATGTAAACACTTTGAAACTGGTGCAGGGTTGACTGAACTGCCCGTCCTGGCAGCCAAGGGTTGTCCTCAGCTCACTGGCCCAATTCAGATCCTGGTGCTTGTTTCCTGTGGGTAAAGCCAGGAAATTCATATATCTCAACTTATTTCAGATCCCACTGGAAAGGAAAAGGACAATGTTTATTTATGGTTGCCAATTTTCTCATGCCACAAGGTGTGAGTTGAGCTCAGCACTCAGTTGCTATTAAAGAGCCTGGAGGCTGTGGCTCAACTCCCCTGGGCTGGCTGCAAACTGGAGCATTTCAGATGTCCATGGAACAGGTCCTTTCACACAGTGGGAGCACTGTGTGTGCTCCTTTTGGGCTCTGAGTCCTTCTTTGCGTGGTGATTGNTCACTGTCCTGCTCCTGCTGGCCACCCTAGGGCTGATACAGGCCAGGGTGCCCCTCACCTTTTGGCCACCTGGGCACACACTGGGCATACCCAGCCACTTGTCAGCCAACCCCCCCAAGGTCCCTTCCAGCTGAGCAGCTCTCAAGCCATTCCTTCCCCTGCCCATAGCCAAGTCCAGGACCCAACACCTGACCCTACTGAACCTTCTGAGCTGCCCTCAGCTGCTCCAGCATGCCCAGACCCCTCTGCAGAGCCTTCCTGCTCACCCAGCTTAGTGTCATCTGCAAACTTCCTCAGGGTGCCCTGGAATGCCCCCTATGGCCTCAGCACTGATGTAGATATTGCTGACCCCAATACTGAGCCCTGGGGAGCCCCACTGGTGACAGGCTCACCACCACTCTCTGGGCCCAGCCATCCAGCCAGATTTTTAGCCAGGGAGGTTTTCACCCAGTGAGGGATAAGAAGTTGCTGGAAATACCAGGCTAGAAACTCCCTGTGATCCAGCTGCCTGTGATCCAATACACATGAGGGTGGGAATCGCAGGCATTGATACACCTGAAATACTGTAATATACATAAGCATTCTTCTTGGTTTTATTCTGGGGCCAAAGGCCATGATTTTGGCTAGTCAGACTGTGTCCAGTGTGGATTATACTACCCTGTGTCATTATTGCCCTGAAGAAAACAGGCAGGGAACAGAAGACTCCTCCCAGCCCCTCTGCTCTCAGTCTGTCCTGCCAGAGCCAGACCACAGCACAGCCTGCTGGATTTGCTGTCACTCAGGATGTCTCTGCAGGTGACCCTGGGTGCATTTCAGCAGAAGACACAATTAAATCACGTGTGCAGCTGGGACTGCAGGGGAAAGCAGAACTCGGGGCCCACGCAGCCGTCGGGCGCTCCTGAGAGCCCAGGGCAGGGCAGCAGCTCAGCACCACGAACCCAGGGACATGTGCAGAGTCTCCAGGCACTCATGTGCAAGATCTGTTCCAAGACTCAACGTCCTGAAGCAAGTGTAGCCCCTTAACAGAAGATTTGGGCCCAGGATGAACTAAGCTGTATTTTCCAGTGCTGCTCCTGCTGTTACTGTTAGAGAAGTGACAGGAGGTGGACCCCTAAAGAGGTTGGAAAACCTCCTTCCCTTCCTCTACATTAAAAATTGGCACTCCCACGTCCTAAGCAGCTGCTATTGACATAAAACTTAAAATCTACAATGTAAACACTTTGAAACTGGTGCAGGGTTGACTGAACTGCCCGTCCTGGCAGCCAAGGGTTGTCCTCAGCTCACTGGCCCAATTCAGATCCTGGTGCTTGTTTCCTGTGGGTAAAGCCAGGAAATTCATATATCTCAACTTATTTCAGATCCCACTGGAAAGGAAAAGGACAATGTTTATTTATGGTTGCCAATTTTCTCATGCCACAAGGTGTGAGTTGAGCTCAGCACTCAGTTGCTATTAAAGAGCCTGGAGGCTGTGGCTCAACTCCCCTGGGCTGGCTGCAAACTGGAGCATTTCAGATGTCCATGGAACAGGTCCTTTCACACAGTGGGAGCACTGTGTGTGCTCCTTTTGGGCTCTGAGTCCTTCTTTGCGTGGTGATTGCGTGGTGTTGAAAATAATGATTAATTAGGACAACAGAACACATCCCCAAAGCACACTCTGTAGAAATGGCAACACCTTGTGTAGATGTTTGAGGTCAACTAATTTTCCATGAGAGCTCACTCCAGAGGTGTTGCTTCATCAAACACAGACAGGCTCAAGCAAGTGCTCTTGTGTCAGGGGACCCAAGGGGGCTGTGTACTGCAGATTAAGGAAACAATCATGCTTTGAACTAATCACAGATGAAATGATAAAAGTCATCAGTGTTCTAGGAAGGCCACTGATAACACTGTGCCTCACTTGGGTTTCTAAACCCCACAAATATCCCCTTATTCAATACCTTTGGCTCTCAGGGATGGTTTTATTTCTCAGAAGGGCTTGTACAAAACCCGTCATTGTGAGAGACAAACTAGGTTACAAACATTGTTCTGGGCAGAACAGTTAGTTACAGTTAGCAAAGGAAAAGAAAGTACTTGTCTATCTGTATTTTGTACTCCTTGATGCAGAGGAGAAACTAACATCCTAAATAATAAAGACCAAAAAAAAAAGAGGGAAAATAAAGCAGCAATGAGCATACACCTGAAACCAATAGCAAGGACCCAAATCTCTCCTCCTTCTGGCAGCAAATGCTGAGTGGGACAGAGGAGGAAAAGGATAAACTTTAGAAGCAGCTGGTGGGAGGGAATCACTCCCACAAATACCATGAGACAATGAAACTCCCTCAGAATGACCAGGAAAGCTCCCTAGCTGCCAGCAGTGAATACCAGCAGCACTGTCCCTGGTATGGAGGAATGTGACACTGTTAAAGAGCCCCCAGTAATTCATGGCTTAGACAATTTTATTATTGACACTCAAGTAAACCATCAGATCCTCTGGCAAGTGATATTTCTAATAGATCTGAAATTGTGATATAGCTATTATTCAAGCATTCCAAGAGACATAATGAGGCTGTAGTAGTTACATGTTTAAAACAGGAGGAAAAGTAAACCATCTGTTTGCTTATGTGTAGTAATAGACAACATATCCTTGCCATCTCTTTTGATTTTGACACTGTACTCCTTTGAAGAACTACTCAAGGAAAATGCTCAAGCTGTAGCTGACTTTCATCATACTCCCCAAACCTTAGTCTTCTTTTAAAGCAAATCATTACAATTCTCTTCATCTTTTTATGCCTATAATCTAGAGTTCCAAGCACACTCTTGGATATAGAGGCCATTTGGGACAAACATAAATTGATGAAACATTGGCCTTGTCTTCTGAGCATTTCAAAATGATGATACACATTTCAGTATTTGAATTCTTCTAAACCTGAGGCATGATAGTGAATGAAAGCAGAACTGAGCAAACTCACTCTGAACATTCATTTGTGATTTAACTTTCAGCATTTTTTCAAATCTTCCCGAGCTTCCTTAATAACAAAGCAATACAACAGGAGCATTTCCACTGAGATATTGAAACTGACTCTTGAAAACATGGTACAAAAAAGGTTAATCATTCCATTTTACTTTCCTAGTGCTGACCCAGCCCACACTCAGTTCAATAACTTTTCTCAGGTTGGCTAAGGTGACCAGCTTGACAAAAATCCACATTCACAACTAATACAATTCATGACAACTTGTTTCTACTGTGGTCACCCCCTCATATTGAATTCTTCTAGTGTGTGAAGAGGTGGCCATGGCCAGCACTACAACTGTAATTAAGGTTCACAGGCTTTACTACTTCCATTATAAAGCCCAGTTTCCAGGGTTTAAGAAGTCAGCAGTTCCAACTGCATGAGCCATCAGCAGAGTCACAGTTTGTTCTATCTGTTTATGAAAGCAGTTTAAATCCACTCAGCTCCTGCTGGAGATCCACAACCCATGGCCTGCGAGTTCCCCTTCAGCTGCTCAGAACTTACAGCTCTGAACATGGAATTCTCCTCTGGCCAAAGCAGGCAGAGCTGTGCTTCAGGGAAGGCTTCAGAAACACCTCCCAGCCAATAAACTCAGAGTTTATTCCCATCACTCCCTGTTTAGCCACAGTCTCCAGAACAGAATGAGAGCTTTACTGAGCTTTGACACAAGCGTGCTGAAATTCGGGAACATGGCAATTCAGGCTGCACCAACCTTCACAACCCGACTGTGTCAAGACCTGTGAGATGCACTGCACATCCCAGGGGCTGTGCCTGCTCCAGGCTCACAGCTGGGTCTGGGCTGAGAGGCAGTGCCAGTGCCAGCAGTGTCTGCCCTCCCCAGGGGTTTTGTTCCCTTGCCCTGCAGGGCTCAGCCCAGCACAGAGCAGGAGGCCCCTGGAGCTGTGCTGGAGACAGATGCCCGTGCTGGAAACCTCTGAGTTGCTACAATCCAACAGAACAAGCCCCAGTGAGGTGGGAAAAGTGGGAACCACTCTTCCAGTTCCTCTCTGGTGCAAACACCAAGTGTCTGCCAGGGGCCAACACTCTTACAATGAACACAGCCAGCCCTGCTCCTGCTTTCCCCTTATCACTGACTTAGGAGAAATACATCAGGAAAAGAAAAGGTATAACTTGTAAGTTTGACAAGTATAAAAAAAAGGCATAAAAATAAGTACAAATGCTAAATGTAATATATATATGTGCAGAAATGGAAAAGTCTGCAAAATGGTGATGATCCATGGTATCCTCTGTACCAAGCTCTGCTCCTGACTCAAAACACTCCAGGATCCCCAGCAGTGAGGCCCTGGCAGGTGTGAGAGTCACTGGCTGTGACAGGTCACCACCCAGCAAGTCTGACTTGCCACACTGCCCAGATTTGGGCTTTGGCTGCTCTTCTGAGCACTGAGAGAAAATTAATTGCATTCTGCATAAGAAACAGTACAAGTACCTGAAATAAAACACTGGAGAAGATATCTCCTTCTTTTTTTTTTCCCAGCAAAACCATTCATATGGAATATAAAGGGAAAATAAAGGAAAACTTAATGTGTTTTTTGCACCATAAAGCAACACCAGATTCCTAAGAACTGGGATTTTCAAAGTGGTGTAGGTGGGTCAGGTACACAAGCCCCACAAAATTGCAACAACTTGGCAGAGTAATTTCTGAAACACCAACTCTGGAAGAGCAAATTTTGAGACAGTGAGAGCCAACACAGGGCTTTCCGCTCAGGCTATAACATCACCTGGGAGTTGACAGGTTTTGTCTTTCCAGGTATCAGAGCTTTGGTCTCTGCAAAAAAGTGAAGTACATAATCCTCCTGCACAAAAGAGAAAATTAATTAGTTTCTCAGACATGATAATGAAACCTTGAGCCTTGAAAATGCCTCTCCCTCTGCTAAACCCCACACCCAGTGAGTCCCTCTTGTCCCAGAGGTGTCTCTTTGGCAGTGTCTGCCTGTACAAAGGTCTGGTCCAGGGCTGGCCCAGAGGGAGTGGAGGCAAGCACAGCAATTACTCTGCAGCTTTGTCAGGAAGTCACAGTAAAAAGCAGACAATATCCCAAGGCAACAGAGAGATGGTGCTCAGATTGTGGTTCATGTGTGGTCATGGAAGAAAGAAAAAAAATGATCAAAATACCACACTCTGTATCTCTGTACAGGTTACTACAGAGGCAGAACTTACTATTTCAGAGTAAGTTCCACCACTGATACTATTCTGGTCTTTAGTTTGGAGTAATTCCTCCAAACTGAAACAGTAAACAAAATAAATCCAAGCTGCTGCAGCCCAGCACTAGCATATTCACAAGGGGTTGAGGAAAGTCTTCTTCAGTATGAAAAGGAGTAAAAAGTGATCAGTGAAATATTTCAAGAAGAAAAAAGTCCAGCCTTGGTAGTAAAAATCTTCATGTGGTAGCAACCAATCCTGCTGATATAAACAGCATGCATGACCATCCTCTTATAACAGGACTTTAGTCTTCAACATTTATTCCATACTAGTTAAAATTCAGAGCATCTTCTCTCAAGCCAGTCTAATTAAAACAGTAAAAAACACAATGAAATACTCAAATCCAAGGATTTGGTTTTTCCTTCCTGCTTTGACACCTTCTCTTGGTTATGATTGCAAAAGGGAACAGTGATGAAGCACCTCAGAATGGGGACAATGAGCACATCTAACTTGCTGAACTATCTTCACTGTTATGCAATGTTCAATATTGATTTTGATTCTGCTAGACTTCTATTGGAGTTATCTGTTCCAGCCAGCTGCCAAATATACCTGCTCAGTAATGTGTCCAAATTCATTAACAGTTTTGTTTTAATAATATTTCATTTTCAAGTTTAATTTTATCCACACATTAGCTTCATATTACTTATGCAAATAAAAGCTTTATGACTATATTAGCAATAATTCATTATCATTCCCTACTGGCTTAGTGAAGGAATTTGTAACTTTGGAGTACATCCAGAGCTTTTAATTGAAGATACTAAGGGAAGTCTACATTTAGTTAGAATCATTTGCACATACTAATTAAATATGATTACCATAAGTCTCTCAAACTCTTTCCAGGCTCAGTGATTGGCTGTCTAGGATAGGACTTCTCCTCGAGTTCTGTCTGAAGGACACTGAATGGAGATGGGATCCAAGGAGCATCCTGGGGGAAGGAGGCTCTGACTGTTGGAGCTGGGATCCAGGACAGGATGCTGAGCTGTTTATTGGAAGTTGCTGCTCCATCTTCACCATTCTGGCTGAGGTAACACTTGGCCCTTCCCCTTATCCTCTCTGAGCAGTGGGGGACAGGAAATCAGTGGCTTTAGCCAGGGTTATTTCCCTCCCAGGGACTCATTCCAGCTCTAAGTGGTAGCAGGTAAGGAAGGAAATACCAAAACAGTGTGATCAGGTTGCAAAACCTAAAATGTTTTAGTTATTGGGACCAAGGGAGAATGTTTTGGTGCAACTTTTTTCTGTTTCTTTACACCTTCAAAAGTGGTCACAGGTAGGGAACTTAAAATGGTCAAACATATGAAATAGTGCAAACTTACAGAATGGATTGTAATTACCTGTTCCATATTACCACAAAAGTCCTACAGGGCTGCATCCTTTAAGTTCCAGTGTTTCCATCTCCATTCCAAAGATGGACCCTAAACTACCTCGAAAAACTTATGAAGAAAATTGCATTGCCTATATTCCTTTCTTTGTGCACTAAATGAGCTCTTGTTGGATCAGGAACTGTCATCTGTTTACTTTAGTATGTTCCAAGTCCCATAAGGACTGTGGGTATCTCCCCATCTCCTAATAAGATGTTTTAATTAGCCAATTATATTAGTAAAAAGCAAGCTAATTTCTAGGCCAAAGAATGGCATGGCACAGAAATTCAAATCAAATTAGCAAGACACAGCAGTGTTTTCCTTCAGCATGCAAAAAGGAGCTCCTGCACCAATAATCAGCATTGTGCCTGGGTGTGATGTGTAGCAGTGAAAAGCACACCCAATGCTGAGCAAAGAACATGGTGACAGGTATAAGAACTTCCCTCTAGCATCTGCAGCTTTTGCCCTTTTGATTTAGTTTACTGGAAATCACCATGTGTCCTTTAAATGTGTGCTTTAAAAAACAAACAGCAGTGTTTGCAAGCCACGAGAGAAGAACATACACCAAAAATAGAAGGGGGAGGGAGGGAGTAGATCTTACAGCTCGACTCCACACTGACTTCTTTTTGTCTCAAAACGACAAGTTTACCTCAAAGGAGAGAATTAGAATGTTTGATCCAGGATGATTGGCACTTCTGGTTGCCAACTAGTGAAAGCTGAAAGGAATCTTTTAAATTGCACCTAGAATCTACCTTCTAAGGTGGAAACCAACTGAAAACACAATTATTTGTGCATTAAAACCAGACATTTACAAAACAACTATCTGCTTTGAAAATGCATTCCCACCTTTCCTCCCAAAGAAAACAGCAGGCAGCTCCTCCCTGCCCTGCCAGCAGCCCTGCTCCCAGCCCCAGCTGTGCTGCACACAGTGTCAGCTTTGAAAAGCAGCATGGATTTGTCTGGATAACACTTTTATCCTTCAAAGGCCAGGGAGCAGAGAGCCTGCCTTGGCAAAGCTCACACATCAGCTCTGCTTAACCCATGGACTCCAAAACCTTTCAGGGGTTCAGAGGGGTAAAACCACTTCTGACCAGAACAGGGCCAAAAAGGCTGCACAGGGAGAAGGTGAAGGGGCACAAATGGGCTCAGTGGCAGCTGTAGGGGACTGGGCTGGCTCCTGGGGATGCAGAGCCTTCTCTGCTGCACCACATCCTGCTGCCTCAGCCCCAAAGTTAGGCTGGGAGTAATTGCTCCCCTCACAGCTTCTGACAGCCCAGAGATGCCCTGCATTGGCAGGGACACACTCTGACCTGCTCTAATAGAAAAGGGAATCATTTCCCTACATAAAATGGGACCTCTGAAAGGTGCAGTGCATCCACATATCTGAACTCACATTTAATCTCTTCAAAAATCACTGTAAGGGAAGGATTAGAAGACTGCAAGGATCATTTCTGCCTCCCTGGCACTGGTGCCTCGTGTTCCTGGCTGTATTTACTGTGCTGCTGAACAGAGATTCAGAGAGGACTGACAATCCAGAAGAAAGGCAAATGAAATACAAAGCATGTCAGTATTCTTCTGATGTTGCTGCTGCCAACACCACTGGTTCCTCCTCTGAAGAGAAGAGAATTGTAGGTATTTTATTTTGTCTGAAGGATCATAAAGTCTTTGTACAATTTCTGATCCATAATTTCTTCTCCTTACTCACCTGGTGTCCTGCTCACTTGCTACCCTGGAAAAAACAGCAGGATCATGCACTGGATTAAACCACATGATCCATCAGCTAAACAACAAGACTGATGAAAATCTCAGTTCTCCATGTGCTTCCTGATAAAAATGCCCACAGGAGGATCCCTGTACTTTGGGAGCCACTGAGACTCAAAGCCCTGACCCAGAGCTCACTACACTTGCTCCTGCTGAATACTTGGCATCAGTGCTTTCTTAATTGCCTGTGCCCAAAGAGAGACTGACATCTCTTATGAGGACCACAGCATTTCTTGTATCTATGGAAATGAACTCGTAATTTCTTTTGCCATTTCCTACAGTAAATAAAATATTCTGAAATTGCTGTTCAGTAATTTTGCAGAATTTCATTCAAGGTGCCTGCTTGCCACTTTCCCTTCAACTCTGTGATGTTATTTCTACACTCACTCACCCAGAATTCTCCTCAGTTCCACAAGGTGACCCATGCATTTTGCTTCATTTTTCTTCTTACCCCTTTGCCACTCCTTGGAGTCCTGGACACCCAGCCTGGGCTTTATGACCCCCCAAAGCTGTGCTCAGGCAGAGGGAATACTGCTGGAAGCACGGTGGAGGCAGTGATTCCTGGCTATGCTGGCTCCCTGTTTCTGAGGGAATGGAATGCTCAGGCAGCAGTAGAGCTGGGTATTGGCAGCATTTGGACACAGGAGGATTTCCCAGCCCTGCAGCTCAGCCATCCTCACACCCAGCCAGACAAAGGCTCTGACCAGCAGTGTAACCTCCCTGCAGCCCTCTGCCCCACAGGTGAGCTCAGGTGAGAGCTCTGCACTGCTGTCACCAGCACCAGCAGATGGACCAAGGCAGCCCTGGGGAGCTCTGGGGAAGAGCCACCCCCCACTGCTGAGCTGAGCACTTGAGAGGTGATCCCTGTGCTGCATTTGGTGGCACAGCAATGTCCCTGTCACCCTGAGGTGGGTGACTGTCACATGAGGGCTCTGACATGGGTACAGGCTGTGTGCATTGGCACTGAGTATTTGAGTACCTGCAGCTCAGGCTGGTCAGCAGCAATCACAGCATGGCCAGGCCTTGCTGCGGGGAGAGAGGTCAGGAAAAAATCAGTTTTCTGCTCCAGGGCTGCTGCACCTCAGAGCAGGACTGGGAGGGGAGCAGAGAGGCAAACTGAGAGCACACCAGGCAGGATCAGCCTGTGGCTGCTCCACAATCTATGTTCTGGTGCCATGATTTTGGGATGAACTTCCCTCCCCCAGTGTTTAGCTACAAAATGTATGAGTAAAGAATGCTAAATTATATGCAAGTCACATTAAGAACAATCAGTTGCATGTAATAAGGAATCTAATAGTTCATAAATGAGATGCAAATTCATTTTTATGGGTGCACTATAATAAGCCAATTATTTCAGAGCTCTTCAATTATGCAGTTTCAAAAAGCTGAATTGCTTTAATTTTTTTTAAAGAAGCTTTAGGTTTTTCTATAGTGTGCAAGAAAAAGAAAATATATCTGCCTTGGTACCAACATTAAAAAAAAAGCAACCAAAAATCAAAACCCAACTCCCAAACATAATGCCAAGTTGCAAGCAGGAGCAATACAAAGAGAAGAATAAGCCAGCTGGCAAAGCACAAGTGCAGCAGCCATGGAGCTCTGTGTTGCCCTCAGTCCCAGGTCCTGCAGAGCCCAGCCTGCAGCACACTGGGGTGAGTGTGAGACACTGGGGAATTTCCAGAGCAGCAGGGATTCACCAGCCTGGAGCCAGCAATGGCACTGCCTTCCATGGCCTTCTTGCCACCATCCAAACAGTCCCTTGGGACTCATGGCACTCAGAAAATGAAAGGAGTTATTTTCCCTTTGAAAAACAGACTCAACACTGAGATGTTCTTTCTGAACCCTCCTGCACTGTTCTGACAAGAAACTGGATCTAAGAGAAAGTTGCTGTCAGTTTGGCTAAAAAATACCCCAACAAACTACTAGAGAAGATCATGCAAAGGCAGAATTAGAATTGTTCTTCATTGTGCACCATGTGGAAAAAGTGAAACAGTGCAAGAACCCAGCCAGATTCCCTGACCTCTGTGATAGCACAAAATACATCCTGCACTAATTTACAAGACAGAGAATTTGTGGATGCCTCATTCCTGGAGGAGGCCAAGGCCAAGGGTGGATGGAGTTCTGAGCAACCTGGTCTAAGGGAAGGTGTCCCTGCCCATGGCAGGAGGTGGAAACAAGATGATCTTTGAGGTCCCTTCCAACTCAAACCATTCTATGATTCTGTGATTCAATTCTGCCCCAAGTTTGACCTAACATTTTTTTTCAAAGTTAATGAAGAAGCAAAGTGAGCCTTAAGAAGGTTTGAAGGAAAAACAAGCCTCACAAGCCCCAGTGGGGTGAAGTGTTGTCAGATGAGCTATTTGCTTAGCTGGTATGGAAAAGGCAATGTGAATTTTTCAAAATCACTAGCCTATGGAATCATGCAATCAAACTACAACTAACATTAACCAGGAAGGGAACAAAATCCACACTTCATTGATCAAAATAATCAATCACACCAGTTATGCCAAGTGTTCTCTATATTTGGAAAGCAGCACTGAGTTCAGTGGGTGGTCAGGTATAACTCTGTGGTCAGCAACCACCAGAGAGCACCCAAGGGACCCCCAGGACAAGAAAAGATCTGAGCCCATGGGAGGGAAATTTGCTGATGACTTCAGGGAAAGGATTATCATATTTTTTTTTCTTCTGGGGAAAGCAATTAATATATATGTAAACTACAGTGCATAAACACAAGCCTTGTCTGCACTCAGCATCAAGATACTTCAGAGGAAATTTCCTCTCCTGCACCAGTGCCAAATAAAGAATGCCTGCTTCTTATTGCAGCATTGCTGTTAAGGAGTTTTATTTTACTGCATATTTGGTTACAATGCCACAGCAGGAAAGCAGGAAATATATGAACCCTGACTTAACTTCTCTGAGTATATAGAGGTCATATAAATATAAAGAATAAACCTGTTCTTACTGCTGGAATACTTACCCAGCTATTTGGGCACATAGGCTTTTCTTTTCAGATCTGAAACAGAAGACTTGAAATCCTCACTGTGTGGTTGCTCTCTGGTTACATCTTTTTTGGAATTCTGCTGCTTCTGATTCAAATTCAGCATGCTTCCATGCCTGAAGCACAGCAGCCAGCCCAGTAAAAGAGCCAGCCTCTGCTTGGGTACCTTGTCTCAGTGCAAGTGCACCAACAAGCCTATTCCATGGGTTTCCTTTCCCTCACAGAGAAGCCCTATGGTTTCAGGATGCTGAAAAGAAAGAAAACTCATTTTCCCCTTCCTCTCCATTGCCAGTGTAAGCCCTTATCAGAGTTTTGCTACTAAGCCTAGTCTGTTGTCTCTGCCAAATCTTCTTGGCAAAAACATCCCAACAGATCGTGTCTGAGTAGCAGCAAAAGAGGCAATAAAGATAAATTATGACATAGTCTCCTACACTGGTTGTCTAGAGATTGTACAAAATCCACATCCAGATATAGAATCAATTGTTTAGCTTTAAAAATGCTTTTAGACTAAGGCTGAGAACAATGTACATCAGAGTTTGAACACTTTCCTCTTGAAATCCACATGTATTGTTTGCAGTGGGAAAATGATGTTCATTTTAACAAAGGCCATGCTCAAAAACCAGAAATATAAGGAAGTGTTGTGACACATCTAATATCTGGATCAGGACTTTTGTGTCTAGAGACTGTGCAAGGTTCCAAGGTGGCTTTGAAGAAGAATATCACAGAGCAGAGCTGACTCGAGAGCAGAGTGTCTGGATCTGCAGCCAGCTGACCTTCTGGTCATAATAATTTTCATAGTATTCTGGCCTTATAATGCTATAAACTATATCATGAATACATACATCAGTCTTGGGTAAGAAGCTTAATAATAAATTAGTTAATTTTTTTTCCTTTAGCCAAAAGCCAGTACAAGCCATAGCTTTATTTACAAAAGGTTAAACATTTCTTTAATTGGATTGCTGGCATTTAAGTGTGCAGCAGAATATCCTTCAGCAGTGTCCCTTTTATTTGTGACTGGAGAAGTGCCTAGAGAAATGCCAAGGGAAGATTTAATTTTAATAAAAAAGAGAAGCTTAAGATGCCTTTGGAGGCTTATGTTACATCTCAAAACTACCATGAACTAATGAATTTAATCTAAAAGGTCCCCAACCACAGGACTGAAGGGAAATGGCAGCCCTGTAGCTTGACAAAGCTGACTTTCTGTGTGTTAGCAGTGCTGGCTCTGTCCTTATGTTCTGTTAAGAATACACACACATTTAAAGTTCTTTGTGATTAAAAATATATTTTTAAATGAGAAATACAGTTGCCCTACAGCATCCTAAAGACACTTCAAAGAACCAGGAACTTGCAAATAAATAGAGGCAAAGGAAAATCTTTAGCTCCTCCTCTCCTGAGCCAGTCCTTTGGAACACACTGAAATTGTACTGCCTGAAGAAGAGCAGCACCTTGGTTCACACTGCAGCCAAGGTGAGGAGCCCCTTGTGCCCTCAGCAGCAGCACTCAGGTGTTATCTCAGATGTTATCTTATGTTATCAGTTATCATACACACAGTGTGGGAGTCTCCTGGGAGTGACTAATGTGCACTTCACCTCCCTGGAAAGCAGGGTGGGAATTTATGAAGAAAGAAAAGAGGCTCTATAAATTACACAAAGGACCTTTAACTAGAGGGATAGATTTCATTACTGGAGCGTGTTACTCAATGGTCAGAATTAAAAACAGCTTCTAGAAAGTGGATTGCATTTAACTTTCCATTTGAGGGAATAGAAAACAAGAAACTACTTCAGAGACAGCCTCAATTACCTGGGTAAAGCACAATGCCATGTGTGCACTCACACAGTAAGGGACCAGCAGATAAATTATCATCCACCACCACCTCTGCTTCAACGTTGCATTTTGCCTTCCAAAATGTGATAACTGGAGCACTGCCTTAGTGCTATGATGGATTTGAGAGCCAGAATTACCTATTTCACTACCACCTCAGACAGCATGGTCTCTAATGCTTGTGCAGAGCTCCAACACTCAGCAGCTGAAGAGAGAGAAGAGTGAGAACTGAGAATGTGAGCAGGGGAAATCTCACTGGATGTGTCCTGACCTCTGCTGGGGCCAAGTGCAGCAGCCAGACACCTCTACCCACTGGCCATCTGTAAGGCTCCAGATCTCACTCAATGAATCTCTTAAAAGGGCTTAAGATTCTTTTATGTACCCTGAGTCAGACACAGGAGAAAATACTGACAAGATATTGCTCAGGAGGTCAAAACAACAAAATCTTTACTGGCAAACTTCAGAAAATCAGAAAACTTCAGCAAATTTTTGAGCAACACTCAATCAGCATAAAGCATTTCACAAAGCATTAACATAGCAAACTTAAGCCCATTAAATTTTCCAAACTTCAACCTATCCAATTTTAAGTTACTCAGACATTGAAAAGAAGAAATTAGAAGAAAGAAGAAGAAAGAGAGAAGAGATAAAAAAGGGAAGGGAAGGGAAGG
>VZRX01023878.1:0-21219 GCA_013398075.1 Notiomystis cincta
CAGCAGCAGTGCCAGCAGCAGCACCAAACCAGAATCAGAACCAGCAGCAGCGCCAGCAGCAGCACCAGCAGCAGCACCAAACCAGAACCAGAACCAGCAGCAGCACCAGAACCAGCCCCTCCCGCATCCGCGAGGGCTCCCGGTGCCGGCTGCCCCCGAGTGCCGGCACACGAAGGACGGCGCAGAGTTTATCGACCTGGCCCATGTGGCGGGGGAGAGGAGGAAAGAGGAGGAGGACAAAGCTCATCACCAGCCTGCCACGGCTCCAGTCACAGGCAGCAGTTGGAGACGGTGGCTCAAAGTGCCTGGCTCAGTCCCGCCTGTGCCAGGGCGTGTGTTTGGACGGTCCTGCCGCTGCCTCTACAGCCCCGGCAGCCAGCCCGCAAAACCGGCCCCAAAGGAAGGTGGAGAGCAAGCACGGCCCACTCTGCCCACATGGAGCCGCCCGTAGCCCTGCTCCTCACGCCCTCCCCGGAGCCCGCGGTGCCAGACTGCCCAGGGATGCTCCTGCTTCCAGCAGGGAGTAGGGCGAGAGGACTCGGAAGCAGAAAGCCCCAGCCACACAGCCATCTAAAAACAATGTTCCTGGCTTTTGAAAAAGCCTAAAGCACCTTCAGCTGTAACCAAGGAGTCTCTTCCTCCTGCTCCTGTTGTATCTACCCTTTGCTACAGTGACCTCGGAGAGCCAGTTTGATCCACCTGCACC
Source organism: Notiomystis cincta (assembly GCA_013398075.1). Taxonomy (NCBI): domain Eukaryota; kingdom Metazoa; phylum Chordata; class Aves; order Passeriformes; family Notiomystidae; genus Notiomystis; species Notiomystis cincta. The sequence continues at coordinate 707 of VZRX01023878.1, forward strand.
AGGGCACAGCAGGAGGACAGCAGTGGCTCCCAGCCTAATCCCAGGGCCTAAAGGTCATCCCAAAGCCACAGGTCCTGGACACACGGGACACCCCAGGGGCTGTGCAGAACAACAAGAGATTCTTCTGATCCTTAGGGTCACAACAAGGAGCTCGAGATGCAAACCCCAAAGTCTCAGTCAGGCAATAGAGAAAAAATATCCTGTTTTTTAAGCCTGCAGATTTTTGAGCCAGCTTCCAGATCTCTCTCCCTGGTGTTGAACCAAGGGAGCCCTCACCTCTGCAGGAGCAAAGCAGAGGCCAGCAGCCATCTCAGCCACCAGCATCTTCTTCTTCCACTTGTCTCTCAAGACTCCCCACCTCCTGTGGGCTCAGGAGGGTCTCATCACCTGCACCTCTCTGTGACAGGCTGCTTGTGCTCGGAGAGAGAGGCCAGGCTCTGAGCTGGAAACCCATAGCGAGTACTTGGAGCAGCACTGACGTGTACTCCTCTATCCTGAGAACAGACACAGGAAAAGGAGTGGACTGCAGACCCAGGAAGGAGAGGAGGTGCTGAATGTGTGGTCTTGGCTGGTACTTTCCAGCAGAGACCAGGACTCTGATGCCTCCACAGCACAAGGAGTGGGGTCAGAGCAGCAAGGGACAAGGCCTGAGCAGCTGATAGGAAGGACAGGCTGAGGGAGCAGCAGCCATAGTGAGGACAGTTCTCATCATTTTGTTCTCCTAAAGCCAGGCATCAAGTTTATTTTTCTCTCCAATGGCTGATTAAGAGGCTGGTTAGGGTAAGACAAGTAATTCATCTTCTGACTCAGGACAGGGAACTGAAGACTGCTCACTGTGATGCTTCTGGACAGCTGGAAAGGGACAGAGGGAAAATGTCTGTCAGTACTAGAGGTGACAGAAATAACCCAGCAGTGTATCAGAGGGCAGACAGCCCAGCACAGCCAGTGTGTGCCATCAGATGCTGTTGTATTTAAATAAACCACTTTGGGAGGGCCCAGATTTCTTCAGCTCTTCTGTGGCTGGCCTGGCTGAGAGCACAGCCTGACTCGTGCTCTTCTCCTGGGTGAGCCCAGCACGATCCAGCCAGCTGCTAATCTGCAGGCTCCTTTCTGGGAGCACAAATCTCCTGTGGGATATGGCTGGAATGTGGTGTGGCATATAGCAGGGTGCTGCTGCCACAGCTCAGCTCCAGAGCACAGGGAGAGCTGGGTGAGGGGGTGGGAAGCAGGGACAAACTACTGCATGAACACTTCCAGGGATGGGCAGCCACAGCTTCTCTGGGCACCCTGTGCCAGGGCCTCACTCCCCTCACAGGCAAGAACTTCTCCCTAATCTCTGATCTAAATCTCTCTCTCCTCTTTCAGTTTACACCTTGTCCTATCACAACAGGCTCTGCTAAAATGTTTGTCCCCAGCTCTCTTGAAGCCCCTTCAGGCCCTGCAAGGGGCTCTGAGCTCTCTCTGGAGCCTTCCCTTCTCCAGGTGAAAATTCCCAGCTCTCCCAGCCTGGCTCCAGAGCAGAGGGGCTCCAGCCCTTGGAGCTTTTCTATGGCCTTCTGTGGATTCTCTGCAGCAGCTCCACGTCCCTGCTGTTGGCCCCAGGGCTGGGGCAGCTCTGCAGGTGAGGTCTCACCTGAGCACAGCAGAGAGGCAGAATCTCCCCTTCCCCTGCTGCCCACGCTGGGGCATCAGCCCAGGCTCGGGGGTCTCTGGGCTGCCAGAACACGTTTCCAGGTCGTGTCCAGCTTCTCACCCCCTGGCACCCCTCCTGTTCCTTAGGGTTTCACTTCTGTAACTGAGCAAGCCTCGTCCCTCGGCACCGGCTCCGTGAGGGTTCCGTGCTGCCGGGCGCTTTTAAAGGCTGGCAGGGGCTGTACGAGGGCTGGCTGCAATCCGCCTTGGGGAGGAGCTTGCAATGACGCCGCCGAAAAGAAAAGGGGGGAAGGAATTCTGTCTGTGCCCGCTGCTTGGAGAAACGTTTCCACACAAGGTGGCACCTGTCTCCTTCCTTCCAGTCTCGAGCCGGAGACGCTGAAAGGCACCTGGAAATATCCTCCGAAAATGAACTCCCGGTAAACAGGATGCAGAACCCATCATTAATTCCCTCGTTAGCCATCACTTTTCCCTGGGCACTCAGTCAGCACCGCAGGAATTGCTGCCCCAGTCCGCACTGGGGCTGGGCAGCAAGGAACGGCCGGGAGGGCGGGGTGGCAGCAGCCGCCTCCACTCCGAGTGCCCGGCTCTGGCACGCGTGGGCATCCACTCGGAGCCTCCCGGCACCAGGAGGGTCCTGGGAGCTGAAGGAGACCCCTGCCCACTCCCCTGCACATCCCACTGCAGATGGGCAGAGCTTTATGTGCTCCAGATCTGCCCTGTGCTTCATCTGACAGACATTAATGTTCTGTGCCTGTAATTTCAATGACAATTAAGGTATTTTAAAATACCTCTTCGCTCTGCAGACCAGTGCAAGCACTGCTGGCATATGAGGTGCGTTTGCATTCCCATGCAGGATGCTGGAGAGGCCTGCCTTCCACTGCAGGGCCTTGCTTCTGATCCCGACCTTCCACACAAGGGAAATGCACAGTATTGTTGCATCTTAGAAATGCAGATAGCTAGAACAGCTCTTGCATCAAGCAGTGAGACAGCACCACTTCTCCCAGGCTAAGGAAGGAACTGGGCTCTCCTGCCACCCTGTGCCCCTCAGGACTTGCACAGAGCCCACGGCCACCCTCAGGACCCCTCAGCCCAGCAAGGGGGCCCAGCACAGAGATGCTCCTGCTCAGCATCTCCTCTGGCAGCATGGCCAGCAGCACCATCCCACCCAGTCCTGCTCTAAGGTCTGCACTCCTGAGCACAGTGGTTTTAAACCTTAAAAACCTTGGTGAAGCATGGAGGTGCCAGATCCCTTATTTTCATTGAGGTCCTTAGTCCTCAGAGTTCCAGAGAAAGGCAGGGATATGTCTTGAAGGCTTCAAGAAACTACTTTGATTTTCATGTGATTGTTTTTAACCCCATCATGCTTCTCTACCTGCCTCCAGCTCCATGGTCTCTGCCTGCTCAAGTACTGCCCCAGTGCCTGGCTCCCATGTTGGTAGAGCAGGACAGCAGGTCAGCAGGACAAACTCTGCCTCTCCAGCCTCCCTGGAGGGGAAGAGAAAGGACACGGGGACAGAAAGTATGATAAATACAGGGAAAAGGAAAGGAATTGTTTGAAAAGGCAAAAAACCCAGACTTCAAGGCTGATTAGTTTATCTGGGTACAGGGAAGAGGGAGGAAAGGCAGCATGGTTTTGCCAGGCTCTTCCATGTATCCCCACAGGGCATTGAACTGTAGAGCCAGCACCAGCAGAACTAAGTGCCTCCTCTGGAACCTGCATTTATTCCCTTTAGCTGTTTCCATCTCAGCAAAGTTGGATAAAGTAGGGTCTGGATGCTTCATTTTGAAATAGTGGGGCCAGTGTAAGTCTGCCTTTGCATGGAAGCCCCGATCCCCCATGGAGTGCGGGAAAGTGTCTGAACAGCCGTGCTCAGATCCTGGCAAATCCAGCACATGAGGGGATGCAGCAGCTCCCACCAAGACCACCCTGCTGCCAGGGCCAAGGACCACCTCACGCCGTGCTCCAGCCCTGCACCACCAGTGTGAGGCACACGGGCAGGAGGGCAGCTTCGGTGGGCACAGGGCTGCGGCTCATCCACCCAAACCGCCACGTGTTTCCTGATGGGAAATCGCTCCTTGTCCTGTTTCTGAGATGTGATCGGGCTTGACAAGCAGCATGGCTTTATGAGCTGTGCTCGGGCCTTGCGTCATTTGCCTTCTTGTGGCCGAAATCCTCCCAGCCCTCCCTCCTGCCTGCAGCCACAGCACCGGCGGCTGCAACAGGCACCCACAAGCCCGAAGAGAGAAAGATGACAGGATAAAAATACCCATGTAAGAAAAAGAAAAGGAAAAGAGAAAAAAATCCAGGCACCATCTGGATTGCAAGCCTGGAGAGCAGAGAAGCGCTGGGCAGGAAGGGAACAAGCAGAGAGGGGCTTGCTTGCAGGTTCCAAGAGCCAGGGAGCACTGCAGATTGTGTGTCTGCTCCCTCCACAGCCGGTCTCTGGAGCCTCATCTTTGGTCTGTCTCAGCAAACTGGGCATTCACACAAACCTCTGGGCACTCCCAGCAGGCAGCAGCTCACCCATCCCTGTGGGAGGGGAAGGGTGGAAGCAGGTCACCATCCCTGCAATGTGAAGGGAACAGTATGGAAAAAGGCAAGGGGGAACTACCCCAGAGTGGATGAGAGGTCCCTGTTGCCAAACTGCCCTACTGTTCATCTTCCTTCTCACTTCAACTCCATCCTGCCTGGAGGCACGAAAGGAACTCAGGCTTGGGAGAAGCAAGATGCCAGAAGCAACATTTTCTGCTGAAGTGGATCCATGTGGAGCCAGGCAGAGGCAGGGCAGGACCCCTGTTCCTGCAGCAAGTCAGCAGCAAACCAGCACCAACCCCAGCCAGAAACTGGGTTTAAACCCAAGCAGAGCCCTTTCCCCAAGGCACATGCGGGGCCAGCCTGGTGCTCCTTGAACCTGCAAGGGCAGACGTGTGTGGCTGCCACCCTTGTGTCCTCACCTCCTGGGGCAGATTCCTGCCTCTTCCCAGCCTGAACCCCACCTGCCGTGGGCAAGGCTGCAGAGAGGGAATGGTGGGAAAAGTGGCTTGTCCCCAACTGTAAGGAACATTTCTGCAGTGGAGCAGCAGCGCTCTCAGCCCCTCCTGTGGAGCCAGGCGGGACTGGCAGCTCAGCAGATCCTGAAGAGACCCTGCATAGCGACACAGGTCAGGCAGCTGATTTCTGCCTGAAATAAACGGCTTTGCGGCAGTGCTTCACCTCAGGGGAAACATGTCCTGACAAGCTGCAGTTACTCGAGTGCCCCAGGGGTTTGTGGAGCCTGGTTCCTTTGGAGAGTGTTTTACTGACTGCTCCCAATGCCAAGAGCAGCTCTATACCAATAATAAACAAGGCAAAACATGGAGCCAGAGCAAACAGCTGATAAAAATCCACAGTTTGCTCCCTGCGTTCGCTTTTCTGGCTCTGCAGCACAGGGTGGGTAAGGAGAGCAGGAAATCTTTGTGCTGCTGGCACATGGCCTTCCTCCTGTCAGGTAAAACACTCCCCGTGCTTCTGCTGCTCCCGTATGCCGACTGCCAGGAATCAGCGCTAGAGGAATGCACAAGACATCCCTTGGACTGCGAATGTTCGGCAGCTCTCTGCTGTTGAAGCAGAGCTGAGGCTGAGCACAAGCTCACACGCCCTGCCGGGGGGATGGTGGAGGAGCTCACTCCTGCCACGGGACCACCCGGCCTCCTGCCCAGCCCGACCCGCAGCCACAGACAGAGCCGAGCTCCAGGCTGCTGGAATATCTCATCCCTCAGCAGCTCCAGGGAGCAAGGCTGCAGAGCCCTGGCAGGACGCGGCGGTGCGAGCTCCCTGCCATGGCTGTCTGCTCTAAAATAGCATTTTACATGACAAGAGCGTCGGATGGGCGCGGGAGCGCTGGCTCTCCCCAGCGCTTCCCTTGCCGACAGCCTGTCTACACTGCCATATGTTACTCTGCGTATCCTTCATCGTGCTTTATTTGTCATCCTCTAGCACATATGGTAACAGCTCCACTGCCTGGCACTTGGAGAGGCTGGATTTAGCTCTGAATCAGGCACAAACAAACAGTGACTTGGGGCAGTGCTCTTTGCTTCTCACCATCCCCACCTCCCCATGCTGCCTTGAGGAAGAGAAATAGGCAGGCAGCTGGGCTAGGATCAGCACTGCAGGTGCCTTTCAACTGAAAGCATTTTATTTCAGTATTTTATCCTATCCTATTTCATTATTCTATTCTATTCTTTTTGTGTTATTCTATTCCATTCCATTCTGCAGCCTCTGCCATGGCAAGCAGGAGAGGTAGGAAAAGAGCAGCCACACTTCAGTTTGGGATTTAACAAAAGCCATCCCAAAGAACCATGGAAAAATAATCACAGACAAAGGAACCAAAGGTGTACTGGCCAGGCAGGGAGCTGAGCTTTCAGGCAGGCCCTGAAACCTGCATGGCTACAGTGGTGGCTGCTGTCCCTTCCCTTCAATGTCACTTCTGGGAAGCCAAAAGCACAACCCAACCATTTCCCTTGGTGCAATCTTGTTTACTCAAACAGAACATGCTGGTTCCTTTTACCTTGGGCACAGCAGGGACAAACATCGTGGGAACACTGCTTGCCCACCAGTTCTCAGCCTGTCATTCCAGATAGAGCTGTGGCTCCAGCAGACTCTGCCCTCCAAAATCTTGCCCTTTTGCCAGCACAGGGGAGGTCCCTGCCTGGGACCAAGTACACTGGGGGCAGAGGCTGCAGCAGGGCAGAGCTTTGCTGACCACCAGGCAAGGATGTCCCAGCTAGGTGTGCTTGAACACTGAATTCCATGAGAAAATATTTAAGAAGTTGTCCATGTGCTCAGGAAAATTGTTTTATCTTGGAATGGTTTGAACCATGCAGGTGTGGACCCTTGCAGGTACGCCCATAAATATTCTGCCATGGAAGGCAGGCAGAGAAAGGGGAGATATGGAAGCACTGCCTTTATCAGCTCAGGCGGCCCAGGCAGCATGTGGGAACACTCCTGCCCTGCCACAGGGTCACTCAGGTGTCCAGCTGTCTGTCCATCTGTCCACCCATCCATTCACCATTCTGCTGAACCCTCGCCACCCAAGGAAAGCCCTGCCCAGCTGTGCTGGAGGTGGGTGCAGGCCCAGCTCTGCAGGGAGCCCAGGGCACAATCTGCCGTGTGCCTGAAACCAGAGCGATTACACCAAGTGCCTTCGTCAGGCAGAAGGTGTGTGCAGCCCCAAGGAAACTTTTCCTGTGCCCCTTGCAGAAACATGGTGCTTTCTGAAATGGAAGAGTCTCCAGATCCTTGTTCTCCAGGAATGCTGTGGAGCGTCAGTAATAAGTCATTTTTGGCAGGCATATGTGAACAGCATCCAGGGAGGGAGAACTTCATCAGAGCAGAGAAATCCTTCCAGCCTGTCTTTGGTATGACTCCAGCAAGCCTGAAATATCCCTGAGAGCTCTGCTCCTTCCTCTTCTCAGAGCTATTCTGACCCTATCTTGGGCAAGGTACCCAATTTACATGTTCCCAGGCTTGCAATGTTTATTTATTTTTATACTGAGTTTTGCAATTTAAGGGGTTTGGATGGGTAGAAAAATGGGCATTTGCTCAGGGAAAGGCTGCCTCAGTTACAATTTCTGTCCATCCCCATTAGGGAAGCAGGACCACATTACTGCCTGAATGCAGAGTGCAAGTGAGCTCCACACAATGTGCTTACCCAGTAATTAATTACCTAGCACTTCTCTAATTATCAGAGCTTCCACTGACAATTCCCAGAGGCCAACAGCCCGGGCCAGGCTGGTGGTCCAGGACCTGTTCTGAGCAGGGGTGGAGGCTGGCTACAGCCCAAATTCTGTTTGTGTGCACCCCAGACAAATGCAGGGACATTTTGGATTTGCACCTGCTGGGTCCAGAGAACGGCTCAGCTAGCAGAGGTGACTGGGCCAGCAGCAGTGGCCAGGCTGCCAGCATCCTTCAGTCCCCAGGGCCAAGGAAGCACAGGCCGGGGTGGGAGCAGAGCAGCAGCCAGCTGGGACAACCCACTTGCCCCGGGTGCATGTGTACAGCCACGTGCCTGCTGCCCACTGCGCTGGCCAGAAGGCACAAGGTCACCGTGGGGCCAGAGGGCCAGCAGGTCACTGGCCTCTGCCCCAGGGCCACCAGCCAAGGTTATTGGTGACGCACCTGCCCGAAAAGCCAATGTGGGAGGGAGCACGGCAGCCAAGGAGGGGCCTCTGCACCTGAGCGAACACAGGGAGTGAGCGGGACTGGCCACTGTTGATCTTGGGAGCTGCGCAAAGCACAGGAGGTATTTAACCTCCTGCAGAGCCCCTTGAAACCTCTTCTGAGCTCTGAACCTAGACAACTGAGGACAGAGAGAGTGTTTTCCTTGCCTTTTTGGCAGAGCATCGCTTTCAGCTGACTCTGGTGAAGCTGCTATGACTGAAACAACAGGTTACTCGGGGTGAGTAACAGGGAAATATTTGAAATTGTTTCAATAGGAGAGGAAAAATCTTCTCTGGGTTTCATTTAAGCCTCATTTATAAAACTAACCTGCATTGTTAATTAGTTGCTTCCCATCTCTTAGAGCAGGTGGAAAGGGACAGCAAGCTGGCCTCTGGCTGCCTAGAGGGCCTGCACTCATCCTGCCAGGCAGTTATTTGGGACAAGTATGAAATCCTGATTTGCTAAGAGCTTAATAAATTGTCACATAGAAAATAGCACAGCACATCACCCCTGGACATTGCTGGCAAAACCCGATGAAGGAAAGAGCCAAGGTTGCCATTGACAAAATTGATAAATACTGAGACAGGTTTTTTGCCAAATGTATAGATATCATAACAGATGTGTCAAAGAGGTTACCTGGAGCAGAAAGACAGCTGGTCCAGGCACCACACAGAGCTGGCTCATCCCTTGTCCCTCTCCCATCCCTTTTCCAACACCAGGGCTGTGTATACACTCGTGGAGCTTCCAGGCTGCCCTGTGCCCCACTTCTCTCTGTCCCCCTCCCTGTGGGTACCACCTGATGCCCCAAACCATTTCTCACTGTCTCCCCACAGGAGTGGGCTTGTCCTTGTTAAGAACCCACACTTGGACTTGATGGAGGAGGACGTCCTGTACCACTTGGACTTGGGAACGAAGACGCACAACCTGCCAGCAATGTTTGGGGACATCAAGGTAAAGAGCGGGTCCAAAAGCGAGGCAGCAGCTCCCCCCTGCACAGGCTCTCCAGCTGTGCATCCCATGGCACTACTGGCCCATGCCAGGGCCCTGCTGCTGCCAAAGCTCCTGTGGAGCGGGGTCTGGCTACTCAGCTAAGGGACTCAACAGCCCAAGGCAGCCTGGGCATGGAGGTTGTCTGTCCTTGTGGTTTTCTAGGGCAGAAATCACAACAGAAAATTATCTTTTTAAAAACCTATAACTCTGTAAAACCTAGTGTTATATTGGCCCCATGCTGGAGGACAGACAGAGGAGGCATTTGTCCAAAGCATCTTGATCACCATATTGGAGACAGGGGAAGGAGGATGTCATATAATTTTCGGCTGAGACCTGCTGTCAAACCCAGCTTGTCATGGTGGCATCCTCTTGCATTTCCAACCACAGCCTTTCCCTAGCTGTGCGGGGGAAGAGCCTCGGTGCCCAGGGCTGGAGCAGCCTGGCACAGCACAGCGTGGGCTCCTGTTGCCCTGCGCCCTGGCAGCAGGATCAGCAGCACTGCCCTGGCAGCTGCACACTCATCCTCCTCCTACCTCCAGCAAGCACACTTTCCTTTAATATGTAAAATTTGTCCTTTTTCTTCCCTGACTTTATGGTCTCTGTGCCATCAGCAGTGCTCACTAATTGCAGTCAGCGCTGTTCATAGAATAAATTAAGCAATGAGCTCCTCCAACATCTGGGTTTCCTTTGCTATTAGTCATGATACTAACAGCTTATATTTGCTGAATTATTTTAGTTTTCCTTGCCTAGGACTGATACCCAAGTAGGTGCAGCTGTACAGCTGCCCAGACCCAGAGTAGTCACCACCTTGACAGAGCGACAGCCTGGGTTTTCTGTTAACTCCTGGGTTTGCAGCCCTCATTTGTTCCAATGTCCCTTGACTGATGGTGAGGAAGTGCATCCCAGTGCTTTCTCTGGGAAGCTGTGCCTGGCACAGCCGCCACCACCACGTTCGGACTGACTCGTGGTACTGGCTCTAGCTGAGTTCAACACCCTGATATTTTCTCCCCAGTTTGTCTGCGTCGGCGGCAGCCCGAGCAGGATGAGGGCGTTCGCGCAGCTCATGCACCAGGAGCTGGGCCTGGTGGGCGCCGGCGAGGACGTGGCCGACATCTGCGCGGGCTCGGACCGCTACGCCATGTTCCGCGCAGGGCCCGTGCTCTCCATCAGCGTGAGTGCCGCGCCCGCACCGCCTCTCCCGCGCGAGCCTCTGTCCCCCAGCACCCAGCAGCAGACTCGCCCCTCTTTTCTTGTTCAGCCAGCGCCGCCAGTGCCCCTCTGAGCTGTGGCAAAGCTGCTGCTGTTTGAGCAGCATTCCCCAGCACCTGCACTCTCCCTTTGGAAAGTTAAAAACAGGCGTGCACATGTTCTGCTCAGCTCAGTTTGGGAGGCAAAACCACTTCTCTCCACACATGAACGATGAAACATTGCTGGGACTATTACATTGATACAAGCTCTAAAATAGAAACCTGGCCTTATTATTAATTATTCTTTAAAAGCGGGAATTTTGGCGCTGAACGAAGGGAAAAGCAAACACAGGCTGTGCTGGGGACCACTCACACCCAAAGGCTTGGTCCTGGCGCCATTTCTTCAGGCACAAGATTAGTCTGAAATGTGATTCACAGGAGATGGAATCACTCACACTACAGAGCTCGTGTTTCATCCCTCTGACAAAACCAAACCAATCCTGACCAAGGGAATCAAGCCTGAGGGAATTAATCTGAGAGGATCCAAGGGGAAGAACTGCCACAAGATTTGCTGTTTCCCAGCCTGGCAGCAGCAGCGGCACAGGCAGAAGCAAATCCTCACCAAGCTCGTGGCCAGGCACCAGCTTGGTGCAGAAGGGAACACAGGGCAGAGCACACGGCCGCCCTGAGAAGCATCATGCAGAGCAGCTGCCAACATCACATTTCTGCAAGTTGCTTAGAAACACAACTGAGCTCAAATATATGGGGGCAGGAACACAGATTCCTGCTCTGAATATTTACAATGAGAATAAGTTTTTTAGGCATTGGCAAATAAGCCAGGGTGATGTTCCAGAATAACAACATGCAAAAAGGTTTCATATTTAAAACATGATACAAGGCAAACAGAGCATTGGTCTTGCAGCCAAGAGAAAGGAGACAAAGCAACACAAAAACTGGCTAGGTACCTTAATCGATGGAGCTTCCACACATGCTTCCTTCAGGTTTTTAAAGATAATAGCAAATGTGAGGCATTTTCAGGAGGAAAAACCAAACCACACAGAAGCAAATGCCTTTTATACTTGGAAGTTAAGCTAAGAAAAGGATGCTGATCTAGCAATGGAGCAGAAGACAGATGACCAAGCAAGAGAGCACTGGGCAGAGGCAGCAGAAGCCCCAGCAGCTCGAGGCCTGCAGAACATCTGCCAGCCCTGGGGAGCAGCAGTGGCGATGGGAGTGAGGCAGCTCCACGGAGGATGGGAACAAGCAGAGCCAGCAGTGGGAGCTGCTGGCCAGGCAGGTGCTGGGCACAGAAGAGCAGCAGGCAGGAAAGCGAGCCAGGAAGAGGGACAGAGAGCCTGTAAGGCACGCAGCAAACACCTGACCCTGAAAGCTGTCCTCTGTGCCCAGCAGTGCGGTGGAGATGCTCCAGTGTGGGGCAAGGACAGGCTGGAAAGCACAGGGAGAAGTGATGGCTCAGGTTGTCCTCACTGATATTCACCACTCCCAGAGCATGAGCAGGACACAAAAAAGTGTGAGTTAGCACATGGCATAACAATTGGCAAAGCACGGGGAAGGTCTTGGAGCATTCAGCTATTGGAATGCATTTGTGGACCTTCCTTGAAGGACAGGCACCAGAGTGCCTGCACAGGGTCCCAGGGATGAACACCAGCTCTACTGACTTGAGGAGCCTTTAAAGCATTGAGGGGAGGAGAAGAGGTTGGACACTTCACCTGGACAGGATACAAAGACCCCAAGGTGTCTCTTCCCCTCACAAAAATCACTGTTGGCATCATCAGCAGAAGAGGCCACGGTGTAACCCCGAGCTCATCGCAGTCACGTACCTGTCGCCTGCCGCAGCCTCATGGGGACTGATGTTTCTCTTTTCTCTCCTTCCAACAGCATGGAATGGGTATCCCTTCCATTTCCATTATGCTTCATGAGCTGATCAAACTGCTGCACCATGCAAAATGCAGGGACGTCACTATCATACGCATCGGTACTTCTGGGGGCTTAGGTAAGCGATTCGTGGTCTTTCTTCAGAGCAAAACAGCGATTATTAAAAAGAACTCTCAGCAATAGGTCATGCAGTTCTGAGCTTTAGCATTTTGTCAGGTCTCTAAATATCAAGCATGGTATTTTGTTTTGGGTTAAAACCCAGAAAACTTGCTGGGCAGAGTGCATGTTCTCAGGGTGTAGGATGGCCTTGATTCCACTACAGACATGTGTCATTTTCCAAACAGAAAACGTGAGTTTAGTGGTGACCCAAATGAACCCATGATCCCTGGCTGAGGCAGTGGTGCTGCTCATGCCTGCACAGGCTGGAAAGGGGGACACGATCTCTGCAAGCCAGAAGCAGCTAAAACCCTGTCATGCAGCACATTCCCACAATCACTTCTCTTGTGCTGATTCTGTACATTTTACTTGTATATCTGTGCTACTTCATGAATTCCAATTATTCTCTGACATTTGCTTTCCTTGCTGAAAAGAACAGCCCCACAAGCACAGGTAGATCTACTGAGATTTTCCTTCTGTGCTGAAATGCGGCAGCAGGCCACAGGTGTTACGAGCTGTGGCAGCCTCAGCTTCCATTTCCACAGGGATCGAGGCTGGGTCTGTTGTGATCACCGACATTGCCGTGGACTCCTCCTTCCAGCCACGTTTTGAGCAGGTGGTGCTGGACGATGTAGTGGTGCGGAGCACTGAGCTGGACAAGGACCTCGCGGAGGAGCTGCTGGCCTGCAGCAGGGACATTCCCGACTTCCCCACGCTCATCGGCCACACCATGTGCACCTACGACTTCTACGAAGGTAAAGCCATCTCTGTCTGCCCTTCCTCACCATGTGTAGTGCCAAGTCTTTCCACTCTCCCGGACAAAGCTATCCAGGGAATGCAGGAGGGCTGCAGGCAGAGACCCACGTGGTGTGGGGGCCCAGGAAGAGCAGGGGGCACCCTCAGAACACACAGTACTTCTGTTTGCACCTCGCTGAGTTTGCTACCAAGCTGTTCCTCCACAGCAAGATTGCCACCTCAGAACTAACAAACACTAGGAAAACATTAGGTTGCCTGTGAGATTTCCATAAACAAACTTTGGTTACTCTGGAACCATTTCCTTTGCAAAATTAAATGCTGATTGCAGAGTAGATGAAATGTAATAAATGAAGAATTAATAATCTGAGCACTATTTATAAACCCTTAGATCTGCTCGCAGATGCAGCCATCTGTGTATTGCTCAAGTCTGTGTTTTATTTAAATGAAAAGCCATTTGAGAGGATTAAAGTAGGAGCAGCAATTGTCCCAGGTTGGCCCAGATGCAGGTAAGCATTTGCCTGCCACAAGGCCTTCAGACACTGTGTGAGAGGAGGAGCTGCATGGGGCACAGGTCTGATCTGAGCATACAGCAGGACAGCCAGAGCCACCGAGGGGTAAGAGGAGAGGGGCGGGATGGGTGCCCACACCTGCCCACACTGAACACAGTGTTGGTCCTGCCTGCAGAGGTACCTGGAGCTGCAGCAGGGGAGCACCAGTGCCCTGGGAGCAGCTCCCCGGCCAGCACCGGTGCCACCTGCGCCAGGAATGCCTCTGCAAGCAGCTCCAGCCTTCATCCACAGCAGCCCCTGCAAAAAAATGAAACCCACATTAAGGGAGTTTCCCCTCCTCAGTCTGCACAGCTTGTTGTGCCTCTTCTACAGTCAGTTGGCACTTTGGGATTTACCCTGGCACACCTTCACAGCTGACGTGTAGCACAGAGCTCAGGAGCAGCAATGGCCTGTCCCACAGAGCACAGCATCCCCTGGTACCTCCCACCTGTGGGCTGACCGAGCTTTTCCCGGTGTTGAAGCTTGCGTCATTGTCTCCCCTGTACAGTGACACATCGAGCTGGCTTTAACACTGAGGGGAATATGAATTAACCAGCTGCTCACAGGAGAACTTTGTGCTCCTCAGACAGAATGTGGGCACTGCTGAACTTCCCGCTTGCACCTACACCCTGTGCCCCACGACCCCGTGCAAGGTCAACAGTAACAGTTCTCTGCTTCTTTTCCAGGTCAGGGGAGATTAGATGGTGCATTATGCTCTTTTTCCAGTGAAAAAAAGTTGCAGTACTTAAGAAGGGCCTATGACGCCGGCGTGAGGAATATTGAAATGGAGTCCACGGCGTTCGCTGCCCTGTGTGGGCTGTGTGGCCTGAAAGGTGAGTGCTGTCGCCTCCACCTCCTCCCCACGCTCTGGATTAGCCTCCCTAAGAGTCCTGTTCGGTGCCAGAAGGCCGAACACACATCCTTAATGATTTTATCTGGAAAAGGACAGTAACGCAAGATTTTTAGCTCAATAAAACCCAAGTGTGCATTAGAAGACCTGAGCGCGTGCTGGACAAACCGAAGGCCGCTCCCCTCACGCCCCTCCGGGCCCTACGCGCGGGCCGCCCGTGCTGGCGCAGCCGCCTCCGGGGCCGGCCGGGGCACAGCCCGTGAGGGCCGTGAGGGCCGGGCTGGGCCCGGGCTGACAGCGCTCCGTCCTCCTGCAGCCGCCGTCGTCTGCGTGGCGCTCCTGGACCGGCTGGAGGGGGACCAGATCCGGGCGTCCCACGAGGTGCTGTGGGAGTACCAGCAGCGGCCGCAGCGCCTGGNGGCGGCGCTGCGGGCGGGCGGGCGCGGCGGCCGGAGCCTGAGGCAGCGCAGGGCGGGAGCTGCCGGGCCGCAGCGCCGCTGCCAAGAGCTGCACAGAAATTCAGGCTGCGTAACTGAGCTGCGGGTTCCTCACTCCTGGCTCCGGCCGTCCTAAAGGACTGTCCGGTCAGGGACGCTCCTGTCCTCAGCCATCTTCCAGGAAGGAGATCCCCTTGCTTTGGGCATAAAGATGAAACCTAAGTAAATTATGTGAAAAATGAATGCATTTTGTGACCATTATTGTTACTGCTGTTACAAAGGCCGTTCGGATTTTCATTCCTACAGTAGTCAAAGATGTCACAAAGAGGCACGTGCCAGAGCAGAGAGGGACACACAGCACCCAGCCGGGGTCAGCTGAGGGCCTGATTTCCAGGCACTGGTTAACATTAAAGCCACTTTTCTCATTAACAAAATCCACAAGTAAGTAGTCCATCTTGAAACCAAATAACTTAATTTTCACAGAAAGATTCTCATCAGGCTTTATAAAAAATACGATTGAGAGTGAACTGCCCACACTTCACCCTTGGTACAAAGAGAGCTGAGCTCTGAACTGCCTCCTCTGCCCAGCCAAACCCACAAAGCAGGGCTGCAGGAGCTGTGGGTTGAGAACCTATTTACTATTAACATTTGTAAAATTACTATTTTCATGTGTGTAACTTGGAAGATTTCTTTTTTGTTAAGTATAGAAAGATTTATCATGAAAAGCAATGTCGTTATAAGCATCTCCATTTCCTGAAGGATTTTGATCAGCTCTTGTGAACAGTGCTAAGGTGAGGATGATGAAGTAGGGTGAAACATCCCCTCCTTCCCACAGGGGCAGGAAAGAGGTGTCTGGCCAGGCTGGGGAACAGCCGAGGGGTGTGCAGAGCTCTCCTGGCACGAGCTGCCTTGGTTGTGCTGTGCAAAATCCCCTTTTACCGACCTGCATGTTCTCCACGCTCCACTGTTACGTGAAAATCCCCCTCAAATCCTCATTCTGGCCTCAGTGTATCACTAGAGGCCCTGACTTATCATTGCACTGAGGTAGCCCAGACTTCTACTCAGTCTCTACCCTGAGAAACGACAGACATGAAAACAACCACAAGCCTCTGCCTAAAAATCTGTGCCCACTATTTCAAAACCAAAGTCTGCTCCCTTTAAACTTTTCTTTTTCATTAACATCTTGGTATTTATAAAATACAACAACTATAATCTCAATTTCAGTCATGCAAGATTTTTTCTTGTAGATCTGCTTTTAAAGACAAGGGAAAAAAAAATTCAAGAGCCTAGGTTTGGGATGATGCCTTTCTGGGAAGTGTCTCGCAGCCAGTCTGTTCCCCACAGCAAAGCACTGCTGGTCTCCCCACAGGAATATCCAACCAGTTGTGTGGTGGCCAAGTGTGTTTTAAAAATATCGAGTTACCCAAAGGGGATACCAAAATAAAAAGCATAAATATACACAGAATTGTAATTTTAGCACAAGCACACAGAGGCTGAGCCCAGAAGACATCGCTCACCCAGCTCAGGGCAGGCTCTGCAGCATTTCCCCACTAAATAACTGCTGCAACACTAGGATTGTGCTACTCCTGAGCCGACCCTGGGCCCACTCTCAGGAGTCTGTCACACCAGAGAATAAAGATCCCAGCTCTATTTCTAATTCCTAATTTATAGTGAAAAATTAATCTGCAATATGGAATTGTATGACTGGTTCACAGTAAATATGATGGAGCAAGTTGTCTTCTAAATATAGACAAAGATTTAAGTTTCATTATATCATAATCAAGAAATATTAGAAACATTCATGGCAATGAAGATTTTATAACTAAAATAATCAAATTCCCAAGAAACCTGGAAAGAAAATGGTGGGATTTATTCATGTAACATATAAAATCTAAAGTAACTGCTGTGCAAAGCTATTTTGGACTACTGCTGCCAATTAAATCCCAAGAATTCCTTCTCAAGGTGCTGCACATCAGATTGGCCTGTGCTGTGTGTAGGAGTCCTTAAGTGCAGCTGTCCCAGCTCCCAGCTGAAAGGCTCAGGGGCAATCACACTCCTCCAGCACACACCCCAGCTCTCCAAACCCCCACCAGGCAGGTGTGATGTGGTGCAGCACAGCTCAGAAAGGCTTGGGGTGCTTCTGAGTGGCTGCACACACGGGGAACTGAGCAGTTCTAGGACACAACCAAAGGGAATTTATTTAAGGTTTGCACACTGGGGGCCAGTCCAGACCCCTGATGCTCCTCTGCCCCTCACATGAGAGGTGCTCTACACTTTAAAAGCTGTAGATTCCATGTCTCTTCTTGGAAGCTTCAGTGGTGGAAGTTTTGACAAAACCTCTCTTGCATAAAGTGTTTTATGCAGTCCAGCCTCCCGGAGAGCAAGCTCCACACGGAGCCTGGGGTCAGAAAGGACCTGTTAAAAAAAACAAGCAACAGTCAATAGAAGCCAAAAGGTACCACCCTGAGGAGCTGCTGCCTCCCCTCCTCTGTGCACACAGCCTCAAGTGCAGCAGACCTTAATCTCCTCCTGGTTGTTCCTATAGAATCCAAGTGCTTCAAATGCCTTTATGATTTTTCTCAGAGTCACCTTGTGCTTACATGGCTGTGCCATCTCCATTTGTCAGAATGACAATTATTCCCAGGGAAATTACTTCTGAAATTTAAACCTCTTTCCAATCCCTCTTCCACGGTCTGCAGTGAGACTGCACTGGAAGTACAAGGAAGACAGACACGTTGCTTCCAGTTCCAGCATCACCTCCCCAGTGCCCAGAGCTGCTGGAGACCAGTGCTGGGAACATGATCCACAGCCCCTGAAGCACTGGGAAGGAGCAGGGTGATGTGCTGGGCAGGGATCACATATTGCAGCCTGAGCAGCACCAAACCCATCTGGAGCTGAAACAGAAGGAGCATGCTGAGAATTAAGGTATAGGCCCCAAATATACATGTTCAGAGCTTGTTTAAGTTAAGACTTGTCAGAACCTTGTACATTGGTCAGATTTGGGGAATTTTAATAACCAAACAAACCCCACATCCTTCCATTACCAAACTGAGAAGCTTTAAAATGTCTTAAAATGGGAAGTGCTGGACAACTTTAGCTATAGACATTGTTAAATTTCATCTTATTCAGTGTCAAAAGAAACCTTTTACACCACAGAATTTTACCATAGCTCTTCTCTTTTTGTAAACATAATTTTCAAATTCCAGAGTGGGAATAATTGCAAATGCATTGACTGAGTAGATAGGGAACAGTGAGGGAATCTAAAGATATCAAGATGTTCCTTGGCTGCATTTGAAATTGAGGGAGCAGCCTCCTCAGCAACCTGAGTGCCCTGAAACATGAGCACAGTTCAGTTCCTGATTCATTTACACTTCACTGGTTTCTATTCCTTTAGCCTCTGCAGATCACATCCCAGCTGAGCTTCAATCCAGCAATGGTGTAAAGATGGTCAAGACACTGATTTTCAGCTTGTGAAGAGATTTGTGCTATGCATAAACTTTCAAGAAAAAGGCATAGCCCATAGTTGGTTACCACAGCCCTTTTGTACAGCAGCAGAATTTTCACTGACTGGGGCAGATGAAAAGGAAGCACTCTTGTAAATAAATGCATAAGAATGTAAAATAGGTGAATTTTAATTTGCAAAAATTTCAAACAGATTGATCAAAATGCCTAACAAGCACCAGAAGTGCCCAACAGTCCAGTCAGCCCAGGGTTCTTTCTCCAGTGGTGGCAATTGGAGATGCTCTCCTGAAGAGCCAGGAGTCCCACACTGAACCTGAACAGACCTTTGGGGTCCCCTCTCGAGCTCCTCCATCGCCTGTGCTGGGTCAGAGGGATGGCCCCGCCTGTCACCCCTAAGGTGACCCCTTACACACATTCTGCTCTACCTTCCGCAGCTCGTGCCGCTCTCCAGGAGGCACAGTGACCGTCCCTGCCCCGTGTCCCTGTGACACGTAGTGCACACACCCGCACGGAGCCCGCGGCCGTGCTGCCCTCACCTGTTCTTCACTGTACGTGTGCAGCCTGAACAGCGGCTGCTGCAGCCCAGACTCCTCGCTGGTCCCAATGCCCATCCGCGCCTTTGAGGCCGCCGTGTCGGCCACTGCTCGGGCCGGGTCCACCTCTGCAGCAACGGCAACCTAAAGGCACAAAGAGGGAACAGCTCTCCCCGTGCCTGTGTAGGGCTGAGGGGAGGGCAGGGCACCGTCATTCGCCGGCCTCGCAGCGCAGCAGCTGCACAAGCGGCCTGGCCACGGCAGGGGGGTGAGGGAGGAGCAGCAGCGCCCCGAGCTCTCCAGCAGACACTGACGCGAGCTCCAGCCTCCAAACCCGTCTCTACAAGCATCCAGCAGCCACATAATTCTGCAAAACCCACAGTTCCTGGAAGTCCAAACTTCTTCCATTTTCTTCCAATGGAAACAAAGGTGGTCACGGTGATAGTTCAGTTTTTACAGTCGTGGACAACAGCATTGAGTGATATACCCCAAATAACACAAATCTGTTTTTTTTCTGAAGTGCATCTGCTTTAACTGTGTAATTTCCTGTATCTAGATCGGTATCAAAGACTCCCAGACACTGTATTTTGCCAGAGTTAATCTTTTTTCATTGTTTACTTTCTTTGTGTTAAAATATTCAGATACAGATTAATACTACTTTTGAAAAGCACAGAAAGATGCATGAGCAAAATAACTAAAGTCATAAGCCCATATGAAGAATAGCTAAAACCAGAAGAAAAAACTTTAAATTGCATATGGTGATTTTTCCACCCATCTCTTTAATAAAATGTCATCTTTGTATTTACAGGCTGACCAAATCTACAGAATGAATGACTTTAGGAAAGATTTCCCCATCTCCATCCAAACAATATACATGAGTTATGGAACAGCATTTCATTAGTGTGAAACAGAGAATAAATGTTGGTCAGAAAAGTATAATGAAGTGGGAGCACCACCATCCCAGGCAAAGGCCCTTCTAGAAGCATTTTCTACTCTGGCAAGAGAATTGAGTCAGTGGGGAGAGCTCAACAGATCATGACTACCAACCAGCCTCTTTGGAGGAAAAAACAAGGGGGTTGCATAGAGAAATTTAAATTAAGGCAAAATTACTCTTTCAAAAGTCAGCAGTAGAAAACAATAACCCTAGCACTAGTTTTACTGTGACATTAGCAAGCATTTAGTAAGCATTTTATGGGTGTCCTTTTAAAAGTAATGTGCAAAAGTTTCAGAGAGTCAAATATCTCTGAAGAAAAGTCATCCAAGGTGTGCAAGTTTTCAGAATTTAAAAAGAATATAAATTACTCATAAATCTTGCCTAAGGCTCAAGGCAGACTTAAGATTATTAAAATAAACAAAACCCAGAAAAAATCACAAAAGAAAAACACATCCAACCTAGAAAAAAACCTTCTCTATCTCCTTTCAGATATCAACAGCTCCTACAGTACAATTCAATGTCATAATGTTCCTGTTGTCAGAGCTACAAAGCACAGAGGATTTATAACAGGACCGAACTGCTCTCAGTCAGACCAAGAGTGCCTTTTCCCTTGCTCCTTTATTTGCTTTACAGAGGCTGAGCCTTCTGCCGTTCCGCGCCCTGCCCCGCCTTCTGTCGCTGAAACGGGCGCGGCCGGGGCGCAGCAAACCTGCTCTCAGGAGCTCACCTGCTCTCAGGGCCCACCTGCTCTCAGGGGCTCACCTGCTCTCAGGATCTCACCTGCTCTCAGGAGCTCACCTGCTCTCAGGAGCTCACCTGCTCTCAGGGCCCACCTGCTCTCAGGGCCCACCTGCTCTCAGGAGCTCACCTGCTCTCAGGATCTCACCTGCTCTCAGGAGCTCACCTGCT
>VZRX01023878.1:21975-37704 GCA_013398075.1 Notiomystis cincta
GCACAGCCCACCTGCTGTCGGAGCACAGCCCACCTGCTCTCAGGGCACAGCCCACCTGCTGTCGGAGCACAGCCCACCTGCTGTCGGAGCACAGCCCACCTGCTCTCAGGAGCTCACCCCCTGTCAGGAGCCCACCTGCTCTCAGGGCACAGCCCCGTGTTCTGTCCGGGCACAGCCCACCTGCTGTCGGAGCACAGCCCACCTGCTCTCAGGGCACAGCCCACCTGCTGTCGGAGCACAGCCCACCTGCTCTCAGGGCACAGCCCACCTGCTGTCGAGGCACAGCCCACCTGCTGTCGGAGCGCGGCCAGGCGCCGCTCCTTCTCCTGCTCCCGCCGCGCCTGCAGCAGCGCCAGCTCCTTCTGCTCCCGCCGCCGCTCCTCCAGCAACGCCCGTCGGAACCGCACCCTGCGAGCACACAGGGAAACGCTGGCCAGTGCCACGGGCATTTCTGTGCTGCCACCGCACTGCCAGACCCGCTCTGCTGTTCTCTGCAGCCACCTTACGATGCTGGGGTGGCTCATCAGAACACCTCAGAAAGGCAAAGGTGCTTTCTCATTTGAACATGTTCTTTTTGTTGGGGTTTTTTGGGGAAGGGGAGTTTGGGGAGCTGTGCTTTTTGATTTGATTTTCAGTGGGTTTTAGTTGGTCAGTTGTGCTTTTAAACAATTTGGCCAACCTTTCAGATTCCATGTCTAGACCACAGATTTTCTCTAGCATGCTTTATATAGCCCTGGTACTCATTTTTCTCCCCCATTTTCTTTGCCAAGAAGAAATGTTCTGTCACATCTGTGTATGGCAGAAGAAATCTTTCCTATAACCCTTTCCATTAAAAGAAACACCTCACTCCCAGTCTTGCCACTGGAAAAAGAAAAAAAAAAAAACCCTTGAGATTTACATCCTTCTTCCAAAGGAAAAAGCTGTAGGTTCACAGCAGTAACTCCAGAACTTTACCCATAGCACTACTGTGCTGCTCCACCTTTCCCTGCAGGCATTTATTGTGCAGAGCCTGTTCCTTATGGAGCTGTAGATATTTGATGGTATGTCACTTTTAATCCTTCTACAGGAGTTGCCAATGCCATGCTTTGAATTTGGAGAATCACCCTCTTTTGCCCTTCAAATCTGAACCTGCCTTTAGAGAAATTGAGATGAGACAGCTGCTTCAACTACATAAAACATGTTGTTATTTTCTTACCCTCCAATTTTACCAAGCTCAAAGGAGTATATAACTTGTGCTATAAACTGCAGAAACAGAACTAAACCTACAATTCTGCTGGTGACCAGCAAAGACCTCTGTGTCAATAAGCCAATCACAATCAGCAGGACAAAACTTTTATCCCAAGAGAGTGGTACGAGGCTTCCCAGAGAGGCTTCCAGCTTCTCATGGTGTCCACTGTAGTTTAGGCAGAGAAATGCTACAGCAGTAGTGCTCAGGGGTCATTCTGTACCAGGCAAAAAGCCTAATCTGCCTTTTATATGGAGAACATTAAATAAAAAGATCTTCATTTAAAAAAATTACAAAAATTATATTACACTGAAACCCTTTCACTCTGCTTGAGCTGACTATTGTGACATGTCTTAAAATACTCCGGAGTTATCAAACATGAAAATCAGTGGTCTGGAAGCTTCTGTGCAAAGCCAAGAAGGAAGACTGGGGGGCCAGGCCTAACTTCAAGCACTTGATCCTGCCCCTGGCAGTTTTCCTGCACGGAGGAACACGAACAGCGCTAAACTGAAGCGTTCTGTGGCCTCGCCCTGCCCAGCTCGGAGCGGGGCGGGTGCCCCGACTGATTGCCGAAAGCAGCCGGGGAGCGCGGGGTGGAGCCGGGGCCCCTGCGGAGGAGCGGCCGCTCGCATGGCCCGCTCAGCATCCTCCGCAGGCTGCAGAGGGCACGGCCAGCACCAGCAGACGCGAAGTGTCCCTGTCAGCAGGCGGTGCCCGGCCGTGAAAGCCACACCCAGGGGAGGCAGACACCCCCAGAAATACACACTCCACTGCACCTCTTGTTCCTGAGCTGGAACGCCCTGCCAATGCCTTTTTATACTTGGCTTCCAATGTTTACTCGAGCTTTCATTTCACCCTCTCCACATCTAAATAAACTTGTTCGTTCTCTTTCACTCTATTACACTTAGCAACATTTTAGCTACTATTTCTTCTAAGTAAAGTTAATTTTATAGAAAACCTCAAAACCAAAATGTCTTAATACTCAATTTTGCTTTTAAGCACCGCAGTAATAACAATTTTAATAAATCACCAGCTATAAATGAGCATAACTGATCAGTTTCAGTAAAGGTACCTTTTGTAGCATTGCAGGTACACATTTGTGTAATTTTTGATAGGCATATTTTCATTAAAACTCTGCTTTCAGGCACTGTCTCATAAATACTCAGTAGGAAATACTGAACTGCTGTGTCTGGAGAGACCAGGAGAGTGTCAGAGAGTGTGTGAGGGCCCTGAGGTGGGGCGAGGGGCCTGAGCCCGCAGGGAGCTGCTCGGAGGGCACAGGGGACACGCAGCTCCCGGCCTGGTGACAGAGCCCCCAGCAAACTGCGGCCTCCACGCTTCCCTCTGGCTCAGTCTCGTCCCGTTCTGGCCCAGAGCAGCCCTTGCCTTCCCCTGGAGCCCGGGCCAGGCTGGCGGCAGCTCGGGGCTGGGGTAGGACACGTGCAGGTGTTTCCCCCTCGCTGTCTCCCTGCAGAGCAGGACTGTGCCAGCCGGTTTCCCATAGGTAGTCAGTGCAAATCTTTGCACAATTCCATGCCAATTTTATCTTCACCCTGCAAGAGTAATGCCAAATCTATTGCTTTTGGGGGAACATTCTTTTAGAATGTGATATATTTTCAAACCATTTCCTACCTCAGCAACCTGATGGAGACCCTAACTAAAATTCACTGCACAGATGAAACAGGAGAAGTGGACTGGTAATGACAAACACTTGCTCTTTTGGATGCTAATTTTTGAAGCACAGTGAGACAAACAGTGGGTAGCTGTGGACACCACATTGAAAGAGAGCTTACAGTGGGGTGTTCTGAAGACACAGACCTCTGGAGCGAAGAGGTTCAGGGTAGCTGAGAGTGGGATCCTGCACACGCCGAGCAGCCCCTGCAGCAGAGCGGCCCCTGCAGCAGAGCGGCCCCTGCAGCAGAGGCAGCCCCTGCAACAGAGCGGCCCCTGCAGCAAAGAGGCCCCTGCAGCAGAGGCAGCCCCTGCAGCAGAGCAGCCCCTGCAGCAGAGGCAGCCCCTGCAGCAGAGCAGCCCCTGCAGCAGAGGCAGCCCCTGCAGCAGAGCGGCCCCTGCAGCAGAGGCAGCCCCTGCAGCAGAGCGGCCCCTGCAGCAGAGCGGCCCCTGCAGCAGAGCGGCCCCTGCCCCACGCTGCCCTTCCCGCGGGCCCCTGCCCCGGGCAGCCCCTCCGCCGGGCCGGGAGAGCGGGGCTGAGCTGCTCGAGCAGAGCTCGTCTCCCGCAGGCTGTC
This sequence comes from Notiomystis cincta, assembly GCA_013398075.1. Taxonomy (NCBI): domain Eukaryota; kingdom Metazoa; phylum Chordata; class Aves; order Passeriformes; family Notiomystidae; genus Notiomystis; species Notiomystis cincta. Next base: position 25,447 of record VZRX01023878.1, read on the forward strand.
AGCTACCGAACCTTCCATTTCCTTAGGGACCGAAAGAGAACCACAACTCTCCACTCTCCTTTCCAAATGCGGCCAGCCCAGACTTTTTGTGACAACACACCAGTAATCAGAGCTCTTGTTCAGACAGTTTTAGTGTCGGTTCTTAGCCTGAAGGAGTCTAAATCTGCATATTCTGCATTTTCAGCAAACAACCAGCAAGAACATACAGCTGTCAGGTAAAGCACCTCCACCCTGTCTTAAGAAGTGGACCACTATCAGCACCAGCACCAAATGAATAGAAGAAAGCACAAAAGGAGCATGATTTTTGCCTACATCTGGGGACATTTGACAGGACTGGGGCAGATCTTGCTCCAGTGATTCTTGTAAGCACTGTTTTACAAATTTTGTATTAAATGACTTGGATAAAAGAATTAATAGAGAATAGAGACTGTGCTTGGAGCAGGAATCACAACCCTTCCTCTCCCCCTTTTCTGAATGCAGAGGTCATCACTTAATAGGATTTCTTGCTGATTTCACTGTTCTCACCACATTTAATTTGCTCAACATCTATGGGACCTTACACAAAGCTGCACCCACTGAGGAAGGTGTGGGATAACACAGGCTGGAGACAACAAGGAACTGCAGCTACCTGGGAACATTCACAGCCAAAAAATGAAATGCCCAATCAGCTAAATGTTTCCACTCTCAGATAGGAGTTGTAGAATGCAAATTTGGACTCAATGACTTGAAAGTCTATATCCAGTTTCAGGTGCCTTTAATCCCTTCCTTTGACCTGGTCAGAGCTCTGGCTATTGCAATTACAAAGTAAGAGCTGAATAAACAGAACACCGTACTGACTCTGTGATTATAGGTTTGCTTTACATAAATAGACCTGATTAGTTAATTTTAAATTAATTTAGTGTAATTAAAAGCAATTCAGGATAACAGAAGAGTGTTTTTAAAATATTTTATTGTACCTACCAGAAACCCTATGCACTACCCAGGCCATCTCCTGTATTTGGAATAGTCAGTCAGCTCAGTTTTTCCTTTCCCTAAAGGCTCTGAAAACGTGTTGGATCAGAACTGTGGTACCAGCCTGTGCCATGTTTCATGGGTGTTCTGCAAAGACTCACCCCCATTTTCTGTGCTGACAGTGGAACATGTAGGACACTGCTACTTTTGCAGTGCTGCACTGGGACAGGACAATGCCACCTGTGTGCCTGAGCTGGACAGACAAATGTTTCATTTTGTACAGTAGGCCAGTTCTGAGTGACAGAATGCTGATCATTTACTGACTTCTGATTCACAGTAGCCTGAAGGGTGATTATTTCCTCCCTGCATTCCTCAACAAACTGTGCCATTTCCTTGTAGTCTATTCTGCAACATTTATTAACATAAGAAGAACCCTCCCAGCAGTATGGCAGAGTGCAGTACACAGGTTTAAAGAAAAGTCAGTTTTTCCCGATCAGTGCTACTGAAAATTCAGTAATTCAAATATATGTGTTCCTTTTCCTATGAGTTAAACCACTGCAGGCATGTCTAAGGAAAGGTAGAGATGTACTTGTAGCATAAGGACACAGACATTCAAATGAAGCTGTCAGCAAGGTGTCCTGGCCATATAATACTCAAGCAGTGTTTCCCACAGAATCCTTATGACCAAGTGTAATATTCTAATGCCAATGGCACTTTAATCCTATTTTAATTGCATTTCAGGTCCCCACAATTTGGTGGCTTCCTCTATGTGAAAAGAGTCAGCCTGTGCTTTGAGAGCAGTTATAGCCAGACTACATGCAGGGGGTTGTGTTCCTCTGACAGAGGGATTCCTCTATGAAATCCACTATTTCTTCAACGGGCCATGAAAGGCCATGTTGTGCAACAAAGACTTGGCAATTCAAGCCTGAGCAGGCTCAAGTCCTAAGTCCCATCAAACAAGTGGAGAACATCTACAATGAGATGAGCAATTTAGGACTCTCTAAGATAACAACAAATATCTTTGAGTCTGTTAAGTGTTGAATGTGCTCCTTCCACTTGCCCCTCAAACAAACCAAACCTGATTATAAATCATTTTGCAAAGTGAAATATAGAAGGTCTTATTACTCAGCTACAGTTTATGACAGTTTAATGCTTACAATGGTCTGAAATTTTGATGGATGTGAATTAATTCAAGCTGCAATAAATTGATCTAGCATACAATCCCCTAGGATGTAACCTTACTGTATAGTTTGAAGCATTTGCCGAACAGGAAGGGAAAAAAAACTTATCCTCAATTTATTCTAAATAAGAAAGTCAGGACATCAAAGCAAATTAGATTATAAGAAACTCCTATTGATAATATAGGTATCCACATTTAATTTCTTTTACCTTTCTCTGTCTTTGGCTGCTTGTTCAGCCATTAATTTTCTCAGTTCTTCCAGATGTTGTAGATCTCTCTCCTCCTGTTCTTGCCACTTGAGCTCTCTCTCAGCCCAGTATTTTTCCAGCTGGAGTTTGAACAAATACAACAAACAAATTAACACTCATTCCAAAGCCCAGGCAGTGAGAACAAAGCAAGTATGAAAAGCATCAAGTTAGATACTCCAATTTTTATCCTTTCAGAATAAAATTTCGATTTTAGAGCACTACAAGCTAACAGAATATTTACTAGGAGAGCAAGAGGAGCCCCCACAACAAAAGTAGTAAAATCAGACTGTGAACACTAATTTGGATGTATTTTTCCACCACAGTCTAAAGATAACCACTTCCATTTGTTCCTTGCCTTCCTACTCTGCCATCAAACCCTTCAACTGTGCTGCTTAGAAGAGTGAATGTTCCTTGAGTTAAACTATCCTGGGTCAGCCCAAAGGGCTGGATCCAGCCCAGCCCAGTTCATTGTGCTGAGGTGCAGAGTCTGCTGAGGAACAGGAAGAAGCACAGGAGTGTTCCTCACATAACCACAGAGCTTTTTCAAAGCAGAGTGAGAAAGAAAGGTCTCAAGGAAGACTGAAACCTGAGCAGGAAAGCTTATCTGGAAAGATGAGAGGTTTGGGATGCAGGAGGAATAGTCAAGTGAATATTGCTGAATTGAAACTCTGAAATCTTCATTTGAATGAATTCTACAGGATCCTGTTCCACAAACTAGGGCAGTTTTTCAGAAACTACTGGTGACATTTATAGCAAGCTTGTAACTCCCATCTTGCTGTGACATATGTTGCAAAACACAGAATCATTCACACTGGAAAAGATCTTTCAGTCCAGCCAATAACCCAGCACTGCCACTATCACAGACTCATAGAATGTCCAGTACCTTCCCAATATCCCATCTGACTCTGCCCTCTGCCAGTGGGAGACCATCCCCCTTTGTCCTGGTACTCCAGGCTCCAGCCCTTGTCCCCAGTCCCTCTCCAGCTCTCCTGGAGCCCCTTCAGGCCCTGCAAGGGGCTCTGAGCTCCCCCTGGATCCTTCCCCTCTCCAGGGGAACATTCCCAGCTCTCCCAGCCCGGCTCCAGAGGGGCTCCAGCCCTGCAGCAGCTCCGGGGCCTCCTCTGGCTGTCTCCAGCAGCCCCAGGTCCTGCTGCTGTTGGCCCCAGGGCTGGGGCGGCTCTGCAGTGGGGTCTCACCTGAGCACAGGGGCAGAATCTCCCCTCCCCTGCTGCCCACTCTGGGGCTCAGGGGGGCTCTGGGTGCAAGTGCTGGGGCAAGTGCAGCTTCTCAGCCACCTGCACTCCCAGGGCTGCTCCCCACCCTTTCCCCACCCAGCCTGTGCTTGTGCCTGGGGCTGCCCCAGGCCACGTGCAGAACATTGCACAGAATGATCGACTTTGTGCAGAGAAGCCTCTCAGGGTCATGATTCAGACCTAAAATAGGTATTCCAATCAGTGCTTATGTTTCAGGAGTCCCAACCTTTTAGCCAATCTTTTCTGTATACAGGCCATTTTTAACATGGGAAGGTCAGGAAAAAGGGTGGGTATAACCATATTTCTTAGAATGCTTTTATTTAATATTGTTTGGAATACTTATATTTATGAAATAAAAGTTTCTCTTTTGCAATCTCCTTTTATATTCTCTTTGCCTGAAGTCTTTCTTATAAATTCTAATTAGAGGCCAGTGGATAATTTAAAATTAATATTTAAATACACAGGAAAAATCCTGATCTGCAATCCAATAGAGCAACTGGAGCATTGATATTTAGAATTAATGGCATTTTACCTGTTCCCAGGTTTGGAATTGCTTGGCATACCTGATCTAGATTACAGTAGGTAGTGTGGTCATTCCTTTTACACTGCTCAGAGGTATTTTAAATATTCTGCTTGCATTCCCCAGAAAAGCAGCTGCAGTGAAAGGTTAGAAGCTCTTTCAAGGATCTAGGATGTAAAATACTCCAAGGGAACATATGACTGCTGACCCCAAGCAGCTGCTGTTCCATCTGCACATAGACAGAGGACTGCTCTACATAGACATTACACACAGCAAGAGGAAAGTGTGCACACTTTTTTATTTACAGATGAAATGAATATTGGTGGTGGTTGGGTCAGCACTGCGTCCCTAAGCCTCTTCCTTCCCCGTGGTTTCAGAGCCACCAGCCACTACAAACACCATGAGTACAAAGGCAAACACGCAGAACGAGCTGGAACTAAAGGAGAAGCAGCAGCAAAGCTACTTGAAGCTACTTGTGACCTAAGCAGCAAACCCTCACTAAATGTCCCTCCCTGTGCCACTGGACTCAGAGGCAAAATCTCAGTGAAACTGCCACACAGATTTTTGCCACATCCCTTCAGTAAAAAGGGCAACACGAACACTTGTGACACAGCTTCACTTTCTAAAGCATTACATTCACTGCAGTGCATTTCTGAGTTTCTATTAAGTTGCATCCAAGCCATTTCTAAGGAGTCAGCGCACGAGTCCTGGGAATCCTGTCCCCCTGCAGCCCCGTGAGTCCTGCAGGCACTGTGCTGTGGGGCTGCCCTGCTGCACTGCAGCACACAACTGCAGCACTGCCCAGAGCTGCAGCACCGCCCGAGGCTGCAGCACTGCCCGGGGCTGCAGCACTGCCCGGAGCTGCAGTGCCACCCGGAGCTGCAGCGCTGCCCGAGGCTGCAGCGCTGCCCGAGGCTGCAGAGCTACTCAGAGACACAGCCCTGCGGGGTCACGCCCAGCCGCGCCTCTGTGCTCGTTCTGTGACAGACACAGTGACCTGCTGAGGCTTCTTTCTCAGGAAATGCAACACATAACGATGTGTCAGAGGTGGCAGTTTTAGAGCTAAAATGGACAGGAGCAAGACTTGACTAACCATGTGCCCATCTCTACACCAAGAGATAATACCTTACATGTGCTATGAGATCAGTTACAGATTTTAGAAGCAATGGTACATATTAATATATGCAAAAATGTATAAAAGTTTCTCATACTTTCTCTTTATCCTGAGCTCTACGGATGGTTTCCTGTTCTCTTTGCAGCCTTTCTCTCTCATCTTCCTTTTCTTTTCTTCTGGCAGCTACAGCAGCTTCTAGTTTAGCAGCTTCTTCCTGCTGTGCTTTCCACTGTAGAACCTGGAAGAAACAGTTGAAGAGACAGTCCTGCAGCAGACTGTGTAACACTGATCCTGCCAAGCTGAGACTGGGAAGGAAACTCATGTAATTCACTTACAAAGTAAGATTTATAACCTTATCAGCAACACAATCATTTAGCAAGCACCATCTTTCTGCATGTGCATGTGCAGTTCCCAACTGATGGCACGATATGCAATAAAATCACATTGAAAAGATTTTAGGCAAAATTCACATCTCCCTTCAGCACTTAGAACCTATGAAGGGATGCAGACCAAGAGTCACAGAGCAGAGTCCACTCGCAGCCTTCGGCACAGGCTCTCCTGTAACAGCCCCTCGCTTCCAGCCGGGGCTCGCTCCAGTGACAGCGATTTCTCCTCCGTCAGCCTCAGATGTGCCCCCGGCCCGGGGCCCGGCGCTGCACGCCTGACATCCCCGTGCGGGACCAGAGGCAGCGCCGCTCCCCGCTCCCCTCGTCGCGGCGGCTGCCGCGCTTCCCAACGAAACTTCCAGGCGATGGGATGGATCAGCCAGCCCAGCGTGCCAAAAAGCCGCTCCTGACACGGCCCTACCGAATCGCTTACAGACAGCAACTCGTGCCCGTTCGGGGCCGCGGGCAGCGACTCCTCTGCAGCGCCCCAGCCCGCGCGGGCCGCGTCCAGCGCGCTGCTGCCGGGAGCGCTTGTGCGCTCGTCTGCTTCACGCTGGCTTCAAGAGGATTAATGATGTCTCCTTTTTGTTGGCTCGCCAGCTCTTTTTGTAATGGATTTGTCAAGCACTAACAGAACTCTGCATTCCTCTAAGGAACAAGCACTGCAGCCGTTTTTCAGCTGGTTTTCTATACCACAGCACTTTAATACAAAGATATGAAAATGCTTTTAATTATTCCACCTTTACTGCGTTTCGCTGGCTGTGTAATTCCTCTGGTTTGTGTTTATAAAAGATATTCTGTTTAGAAATCCAGCACTCCCCATGGCCCAAGGTTCTCGGAGAGCTGCATCTCTGAACAATGCTGTGCTTGCCCTGCTTCTTGCTAAAATAGCAATTATCCTTTGCTCTTTGCAATACACCGAACAATGCTGTGACTTCTCATGGAGTGCAGGCAAAGTAATAACATGAAAATGACCTGAAAATGCAGAGGGTGCAAAGCGGACAGAGCCAGGCTCTTCCAGAGGTGCCCAGTGACAGGAGGGAACACGAGGCACACACTGAAACACCTGAAATGCCAATGATTTATCACTCCCCTACTCAGAGGCTGGATGAACCCTGGAACATGTTGGCCAGGGAGGTCGTGGAGCTGTTTAAACCTCGATTCAACACGTCCTGGCTCACCAGCTGTACCTGACCCTGCTCGGGCAGGGGGTGACCTCGGGGTTCCGAGAGGTCCCTCCAGCCTCAGCTGCCCCCCCCCCCGAACTGCGCTTCCCAGGCACTGAAACTTGTAACACCAGGGCTGTCTAAATTGACACCTTCGTGTAGCAATTTTGCCAGCAGCCTGCTCGCGCAGTGTAGTGGTTTAAGAATCTCAAGTAAAATGCTAAATTGTTTCAGTTACCCTTCACTTGCCACGCTAATGAACGCAAAAAGGAATGCTTTGAAAATGACTCAGAAGAACACGCAATCCCATCTACCTTGCTTCTGAAACAGACCGAAGCAAAACCATATACAGGAAGATTTAAAATCTCACAACAAACAAACAGTGAATGAAATCTGCTAAAAGCATACTCAGATTGGAGCTGGGATAAGCTGCAGGAGCATTTGAAGGAGCTTTAAACTTCTATAATAACATCACAGATTTTCTCAACTGATATGAGGTAACAGCCAGATTATGTAACAAAAAAAATAGCTTTTTTAAGCTTGGCTTTTCCTACAACCCATTTCCTCGCTCCTTTCAAATGCTCTCCAATATCGAGGTCAATGCTCCGGGGGGCAGTTCATGATGCAGCTCCAGTTCCCTCCATGTCTGGGAACTCTCCTGATCCTCCAGTGGATATTAATTTACCTGTTAACCAGAGGCTTGTTTGGTTGTTTGAGTGCAGCCATTAGGACGGTGAGGCCATTTGACTGGGCTCAGCACAAGATGCATTTCCCTGATACTTCAGGGGAGCCAGTGCCTGGAAAGGGCCCTGGAGACCAGAGGGAGTCTGGGATGATGACAGCTGCCTGGAGGAAGCAAACCACACCGAAGCAGGGAGCAGATACTGACACTCCTCTGTCCTGAAGTCATCTCAAGCCTCTTTATTAACCCATTTTTTAGCAGCAGTTTGTGTGGCGTATGAGACACCCCGACCCTGTGACGTGCCAAGATCACCCTCACTGGTGGTTTCCACATGGCTCTTTCCTCACAGCCTTTTGATCCGAGCCAGAAATCAATACTGGGGCACAATCTGGATTTCTGACAGGTTATGTACAAACAAATGAGCATAACCAAGCATCCATTTCAGAACTTCACTCAGCTGACAAAGCATTGATCACATAACAGTGCTGCCCAGACAGAAGCGACAGCCCAATAAGTCACTGGGTATCTCCACTCTACAGTGCTCCCTCCTCTGCCCTAAATCACCACTAACACACACTTTTACTCAGGGGAGAAAATGCTTTCCATTTTTTTAATTTCAATTTTTAATCTACTTTTTCATTTTTTAGTTAGGATTTTAAATGCATGAGCCCAAGGCCAATCAGGAAAATGGGCAACAAGGATACCAGAGGAGAGTTTCACTGTACCATACTTGTTCATAATACCCAGTTCTTATTTTCTGTATCCAGCACATGAAATTAGTTTACATTATCCCTGCTCCCTCCCATGTTTGCCTAGTCCATGCCTTGTCATTAGGGCAAAAGAAGAATAATTTCCTTTAAAAACAATTAATAATTGTGACAATAAAGGACATAATTGCAACAAAAACAAATAAAAACAACAACAAGAACAACAACAAGCCAGAAAAGCAATGCTTGCAAAGTGTGTATAAAATGTGATTGTGGTTCTGTAGGCTGGCCTTATGCCATGGGTTTTCCCAGAAGAAGAGTTGGAATCATATAGGATAAAATGTTCTTTTAGAGCAGAGGTAGAGTGAAGTGTAAGAAGTAACAAAAATCAGACACTAACCAGGTTCCAGGTACCAGTATGTCTCACTTTTTCAAGCACATTAGAACATTAAAATCCTCCGTGCTGGAGAGCAGTCCGTGGTGCGCGGGAGGCGGCCGGAGAGGCTCCCGAACAGCCCCGTCCCTGCGGGCACCGGCGGGAGCCTGAGGAGCCGGGCTGGCCCTGCCCGTGGGAAGGGCCGGGGCCCGAGCGCGACCCTGCCCGGGGCACCCCAGGGACGGCGGCGGGACCGGGACCGGGCCCGAGCCCGGGCCAGGGCCAGGGCGGCTCTGCAGGGTGCCTCTGCTGGCTTTCAGCGTTCCGCTGTTCAGAGGGACCGCCCGACGCCGAATTGCCCGCATTGCCACGACTGAGGCGTGCCCAGAAAGCTTGCTGCCTTCGTCAGGCTTTCATCTCCACAGGTAGGATCCCGCAGGCCTGGAGAACAAAAACCCTCCCAAATAATTCTGCTTCACTACAGCACCAATCTGAGAGCACAGACTGCACACACAAAAAAAAAATTAACGTGTTCTTGATTGCATTCTTCCACTCCTACGAGTTCAAAATCAGAGGGGTATATTTTACTGTGTCAACAGTAAATGTTTTATTTAAATATTAAAAAAAATCCGAGTAGTTAAACTAATATTGAAAATACACTGAAACCTGGCTCCCCCATGCCTATTCCACAAAACAGTTTTCATTTTAGCAGTAAAAGCCCTGCCAACATTAAGTTCTGAAAGTTTTTAATTACAATTGGCATTTCAAGTACATTTCACAGTTCATGTATTATTAGAGGAGGTTCTGCCAAGTGAATTATTAAATTGCTGTGCTGAACAGAATGCATACAGACTTTTTTTCAGTTCATTATTTCAATATTGCATATTACAGTAATGTAAAGTACACTACAAACTAATTAAAGTAATATATTAGTTCTTTCACTCTAACATCTGAATAGTAATAATGTATTTACCATTCACCTAATGCTACAGATACAACTCTTTTAAAGACAAAACAATTTCTGAGAGTCTTTCCTTGGGAGCTCCTGTTAAATTAGCACATGGAAACACAGCACCATGTAAGGTTTTCTCTTCAAGCAGCAGTGACTTATCACCAACAGACCTTGCAGCTGCCTCTGGTGGCAGGGGAGGTGGCACCGAGCTCCTCAGCTGGGTCCCCAGGGCACGGGGCAGGAGGGTCAGCAGGGCAAAGGTCAAGCAGGGAGCGACATCAGCCTTTGGAAACAGGAACACGTGCACTGGGAGCCAAAAGGATGTAAAATCCTGGGAGGGACAGTGTCAGGAATGACTGCCCAGAGCCCACATCACTCTCTGCCACACAGACATACTAAGCTTCTAGAATCCAATTTCTAAGCAAAAATTCCCAATAATTGTGTGATAAAGACAGTATTTTTTGTCATAACTGAAGGCATGAAAGGAAAATCCTCTTCAATCCCCACTCTGATGTTTTCTAGCTCACTTTTACAACCTTATAAAAGGACACAATCTAAATACCCTTCTAGAATCTCCTAGAGTTTCATTAATCTCTGAAACACTTCTGTTCATCTTTCTTTATTTTTATTACGGTTTGCAATTTTTTTTTCTTCTTAAAACTGTTCACAACTGATTCTAATCCCTGGGAAAAAAATTAGGGGGTCTCTTCAAGAAAAATAACTTCACAAGTGAAGATTCTACATGGTAAAAGAAGAACCACAAAATTTGACAAGCCATGGAAGGTCATGGCAGAACTGAGCCAGCCTGTTCATGGGGGAGTCACAGGAACACAGCAGCTGCAGGTCAGGGCTGCATGGTCACAGACAGCAGTATGGGACTATGAGATGACTAGAGATCCAAATAGTATTTAAAGGAATTCAGTATTTTAAACATCCCATGCATAAAAAAACAAAACACACAGTGTGTCTCCCCACGTTTGTCCCACGTCCACGGGCTGTTGAACAAAGCAGGTGGGGAATCCCAGTGAGCAAGAGGCACAGAGCAGTGTGGGGCCAGCAGAGGCTGCCCCAGCTCCGTGCTGGACTGTGCCTGTCCTCTGCACCCAAAACCGGCACAAGCACCGATAAAATCGCGACTGGGGGGCAGAGCTCCACGTGGGGCTACTGAGGGCAGCCTTGGAGCACAGAACAAGTCCAGCAGCTTTTGGGTCAGCCCAGACAGAGCCCAAGTAGTCACTGAGAACCACAAAACAAGCTCTGGAAAGGATGAGCAGCAGCTGCCTTCCCACAGCACTGCTCAGTCATCTCAGACTCTCCTGCAGCTGCTTGCACTGTGCCCAGGAGATAGCTGGGAACCAGGAGAGCCCAAAAGCACATTGAGAAATGAGCATGTTCAGACAACCACAGAGATCTACTGCCCAAACCAGCCCTAGTCCTCTCCCCTCCTTCCCACCCTCCCTGCGTCACCACCATCTCCTCTGCTCGGGGTCTTGCTGAATATAGAATTGGGAGTTATCCCCTTTATGGCAAGTCAGAGATACCTCTTGATTCTTCCAGATGGAAGCCACAAGGCACAGAGAGGAAAAAGTGCTTCTCAATTGCAAATTTGGATTTAAACCACGTCAACTATGACATTTTTCCTTCACATCTTTAAAATAAGGGCTGCAGCCTCAGAACAAGTTGGTGACTGAAGGAATTCTGTTTATAGAGAAGAGGCCATTCTAGAGCTATGCCTTTCTAGTGTGTCGTGAAAAAGAGAAAAAAGCAAAGAAGATGTGAAAGGTGATTAAGAGATAAGAAGTTATGTGCTGAGGAAATAACAGGATTGCAACATCAGCCCTTCAGTGAGGATATTGTTCTCAGTTCAGTCCCTAGTGGACACATCATCTAACAAGGAAGATTTTTTTTTTAAATAGGCAAACTTTTTATTTCTCCACACAAGGTCATTGCTTTCTAGCTCCTCTAGAATTGGCCAAACTGAGATCACTACAAGATTAACATGGAAAACATTTAAGAGGTGGCTTTCATTGCCAGCAGTGTGGCCTCTTCACTTGCAAGATAGCTCAGTCATTCACACTTCAGACAAAAGCAGCACATGCTGATCTGCCTCCTGCCTGAGCAACTCCCTGCCATTCTGAAGTGCACAAAAAAAGAAAATCCTTTTAAGAAAAGGGGAGGGAAATGCAGAATAAAAAAAAGTTAAAGACCCAGTCTTCCATAGAAGAGTAAGGATTCACTCAATTTCTCTCCAGAGTAATAGAAGTTAAGCACATAAATCCCACTTGGGTTAATAGGATAATAAATCCTTTGGATTTAAATATTTTACAAACTAAACAGGACTGTAAAAGACTTCATTACAAAACTAACCATTTTTTTAAAGTCATTAACTGTATGGAAATGTCCATCCAACGACTACTAAAGAGTAGTGCATTTCTTTTGGAAAAAAAAAAGGGTTTTTTTTCCGACATACTTGCATTCACTCGCAATTTCTCAACACAAACTCTAGTTCAACCACTCGAACTCTTCCCTGTCTGCCAGGACTAGGCAGAAGGTAAGGGATGGATGCCGTGCCCGTTCCCTCCTGCAAGGCAGAGTTGCTGCGGCTGCTCCCGTCAAAGCGCGGCCCTGCCAGACTCTGCCACAGCCCCCCCGGGCTCTGCACAGCCCCCCCGGCTCTGCACAGCTCCTCCAGTCTCTGCCACAGCCCCCCCCAGACTCTGCCA
>VZRX01023878.1:37775-48758 GCA_013398075.1 Notiomystis cincta
GGCCCTGCGCAGCCCCCCAGGCCCTGCCCGGCCCCGGCGCTCTCGGGCAGCAGCGCAGGATGCGCGCACGGGGCGGGGGTGCCCGGAGAGCGCGGCTTTGGGGACCGCTGCGCTCCGCAGCTCCTGCGGCTGCGGACCCGCGGCGCGCCCAGCGCAGGCACTGGCAGAGCTCCACACCTCCGGGGCGCGACTCGCTTGCCACGACTTCCAAAGTCTCAGGCAAACTGTGCCCCGGCAAAGCCGGCATTGCCAAGGAAACTGGGCTGTACAGGAGACCTGCTACTGATGTGTAATTGTATCAACTGATAATAATAAAAAAGACTTGTGCTATGGAAAGCCACCGCACACTGAAATATAAAATATTAACAGTGTTATTCCTGGAAATACAATAAGACTAGGAAGTGTATGCTTGTATTCCTAAATGGAAAGCTAATGAGATGGGTGCCTCAGGGTGTGAATACTAGAGCTTATAAAAGGGAAAAAAATGAAGTATATATTAAGAACAGTTCCCTGGAGTCTGAAAGATTACAGGGCAGGGGGAGTTCATCCAAACAATATGAAAAAGCCATCATTTTTTAAATTTAGAGAGTGCTTTTTTATAAGCATGGTAGGTATAATTTTTCTTTTCTCAGGTGTCAGCAACCTCCTGGACTGCCACAAAGGTTTTAAACAGACAATAAGTCAGGGACTGCAGAAGGAGGTGGGAGAAGTTCAGATTTGCACAGGGGCTCCATATCACAAATCCCCATCAAGCAGCAACACCCAGCAAGACCCATTTCTGTTCATGTTTCGTTCAGGTGCTGATGGCACAGGCCCAGAGAGGTCCTGCTCTCTGTGCTCTGTGGTTCAATGCTTAAAAGTCTGGGGTCCACGATATTCACAGCATTCAAAGCCCACCCGAACCCCGAGCAGTGAAGACAACCCCCAAGCTCCCCCTGACAGGGGCTACAGGGCAGCAACTGCTCAAACAGCTGGGCAGCAGAGAGAAGGGTGCTCCCTCTCCCTGGGAACAGGGCTGAGCCCTCCTGTCCTGGCAGAGAACTCCTCTGTGCTCCTGGACAGGGTCCCCAGACCACACAGCCAGATGTGAAGTTCTGACATCAGCAGCTATGGACATCGTGTGGTATTCACAGATGGTGGTCTAAAGTCTCCAGTAACTTTCAGCTCTAAAAACCTGCCCCTTTCTCTCTAAACTGGGGGTTCTTCAGCCCTGGAAACTTCTGAACAGCAGCTGGAATCACATCAAGACTCCACAGGGTCTTGAATGACAAATGAAAAATGGTGAAAGCTAACAATTTCTGCATCTGATTGGCCTACACAAGACCTACAAGAAGAATTAGAGTGGTATTAGAGCATTTGGCAGTAGGATAATTAAGAAATAATACATTTACAAGTTTGCCAATCTCAGAACATAATCTTGTTCTGGCTGTGGTTAGAAAAACAGAGGTTCACATCCCTAATAGATTTTTGACTGGTACTCTTGAGCAGCTCGTGCTCCACAGGCTACCCTTAATAGGTTAAAAAAAATCAGAAAAGTGGTTAAAAGTAACTGTTTTGATCATTAACAGAATATTGTCTTCAGCTCTGTAAGTGTTTAAATCTGAAAAAGGGATATGAAAGAAAAGCACTTGAGCACAGCCCTCAGTCATGACCTGAGGAGGAACACCATGTACTGATTTCAGTGAGGAAATTGGTCACAAGGGCTGGGATCAGCACTGATAAAACTTGGGATCAGTACAGGAGCAGTGGCAGTTCCTTGGGGCTGACAGCACATCACATCATCTGCTCAAGGCAGTGTGTGAACAGTTTATTTCTCACAGCTTGTCCTTGTAGCTCCTCTGTTTCCTCATCCAGCATTGCTGAGAACATCTTTCTATTCTTGACAATGGGACTGTCAACATTTTACTAACATGTTTAAATATCATATAGGCTTAAATATTCACGCATTCATAACCTTAAGTAGGTTGCATTTCTATTTACAACTACTTCTCTAAATTGCTTTCTCTAGATACAGAATTCTCTCTTCTATTCCCATCTGCCATCATATGGGGGAGAGGTCCTTTGGTCCTCTATAACTGCAGAATTTTGGTGCAGCTTTGCTTGCCTGGGGTGCCACCTTCCTCACTGAAGAAGATCATTCTAAGAAAACACAGTTAGCAGGAGCTGTCTGCTTGCCTAGTTATCCATCCTCAATAACTTATGTTATCACTGGACAGTTTCAACTAGATTTGAGAGTGGAGAGCTTGTCTCAGACATTCTCCAGGTCTTACTTGGCAAGCCCAGCAGACAGGCACTGAGCCAGCCACGTTCCAGGCTGAGGGATGTGCCCCTGTGAGCAGCTGAGGCTCTGGGGGGCTGTTCCGATGGATCTCGGAGCTCACAAGCCAGTCCATGGCCTCCTCCCACACACCTTGCAGCCCCCTGCTCCCCAAAGCCTGCACTTTAAGCCCAGTGGATCAAGCACCCAGTCGTGGCAGTGTCGGTGGAAGAGTCAAGAGGAACACCCTGGGCGCTGCCCGCGTGGCTCCCCTGGAGCACGGGGCTCTCGGGCCCCCAGTGCTGCCCGAGGGCTCTGGGCACCCACCACAAACACAGGGGACAGGGCTCCAGCAGGGGCCTGGCAGGTCAGAGCACCAGCACCAGCGGTGGGACTCAGGGAAACGGGGCCACAGTGGTGGAAGGGCAAGCAAGGCAAGTGTGCAGGGACAGCCTCTGCAAGCACTTCTCGTGTGCTGTGCGTGAGCTTTATCTGACCCCAAAGACACAGCACGGCACTGCTGTGCTGACCTCAGAACATTGAATCCAGGTGTCTCGGTCTGGATTGAAAACTCATTACTGAGTCATGGCTGGCTCATCACTGATGAATATTAGAGTCCTAGACGTTTGCTGACACTCATTTTGGAGAAATACTGTAGCATCCTACAGCTCGAGTTCACCACAAACATGAGCAGCTATATTTAAAATTTAGGTTATTACAACTTCCTTGTGTTTTTTATGTCCTACAAATGAATGAGTCAACTCAGTGGTGAATAGACAATGCTTGTGAAAAAGAAAACCATTCTTTTAAGTAGCTCACTATTCAAATATTTATTCTTTTAAAATATTTCCTTCAAAATGATCAGATTATAGTCAAAGCACTAGATGTGATACCTCTGTGGATTTTTTTGAACGTTTAGTTGTAATACTTCAATGTTGACCTCTGATAGCCACAGCATTTAAATCAGTGACTTGACCACATGCTGAATAGAGATTTTTTTTTTCCTGAGTCTACTGTCACATCCTTTCTTACACTACAGGAAAGGAGAAGGAAATCAGTCTGCAAGATGCTTTATACAATTTGCAATACCCCTGTTAATTCCCCCTAAAGCTTTTCTTTTTGAAATTAATTTATCTTAGTTTCTGCCAGGAAAAAAAAAAATGCAAGAGCTGCTCTCACAAAATTCACAATGTGTTGCAAGAGATTTTAGCACTGGAGTGGGGATTAATCCTGGAGCACAAAACAAGGGAGAGAAGAGATTTAAAGGCAAGCAGACACACAGCTTTGTGCTCAGGAAGGAAACCCCCCCCTAATGAGTGCACACAGGAGATCCCACTGTCCTAATGTCTGCTGCTGTAGGTCTTCCCTCGAGTCTTCTTTTTAAATTGTTTTATGCGAAGATGGAAAGTACCAGATTACAAATATTTTAAGATCGATTCAATAGAAAAATAATGTTTGGAATGCATGCAGACACCTCAACTGAATTTGTGATGTAATACAAGTACTTCAAACCCCAGCTGTGAGGCAGCACCTCCTTAGACTCTGAAAAGTTCACTTCCCACTTCATGCCTTACCTACGGTGCCACGTGGAAAAATTTGCTTCTCTGTGTTGTTTAGAAAAAGGAATTTTACACGGAGAGAATTTGTCTTACACAGTGTCTGCTCCAGAACCCCGGGGGATCAGATTCCCACAGCAGAAAGCACAGCAGATCTGAGTGGCTCCTGGTCACTCAAAGTGTATCCCCTCAGGGTTTGTTCTGTTTGCTTTCCCATGGCAAACAGTGAGGTTAAAGATAAGCACCAGGCACATTTCCTCTCTGAGAATGTGCATCCTCCCCAGCATTATCCATTTCACACTTTGCTTCCTTCAGATGACTACCATATGGCCCTTGTGACTTATTTCACCTGAGCTTCTTGAGTTGTTCCAAAATTCCTCCTTAGGGACTCTGATTTCTGTTAGGGACACACATTGATCTTCCATGAGATGGAACATGGAATAAAAATTTGAAAGTCCTTTCCCCAAGTAAAACCTGCTATAAATATTAATTTAACTTCTCTGCTGCTTTACTTTTTAATTATCCCTTCCTGTCAGTCACAAGGCCTAGAGTGTCACCAATGGCAGAGGTGATTCTAGTGCATTTCAAGCAGCTTTAAATCATGTATTCTTTAGTCAGTGTGCTGCCCCTTTGGTTGGTTGATGACAGATGAAGAGAGCTCTATGAAAGCTGGGTGATAACACGTGGTTATTGCAGTAACCAAAAGTGCACAACCTGTCAGAATTACATCTGTGTGTGTGTGCCATCACTGCCTTTCACAGACGGGGCCAAAAGGCACATAACCCCTGTGGCTCTCTCTGAAACCTGTTGCTGCAAAGAAGGAGATCTCTGCCCCCTCGGGCAGACACAGCCCTCACCAGCGTGCCGAGGGGTTACTCACAGGTAAATAAAGGGATACAAAAGATTGGGATACAAAGTGATACAAGTAAGATTTCCTGGTGTGAAGCTTACTGAAATTCAAACTGTAAAGTCAATCAATGGCCAAAACCAAAAGGTGGAAGAACAGCCCTAATCCCTGATTTCCAGTTCCACACTCTTTCCCTCAGACAGATTCACTTTTTACCCATCTTATGGATCTCTCTCAGGGTGGGTTTCACCTGTGTGAATGGACTGAGTTGCCTTTCACCTGCCAGCAGCTGCTTCCCATGTCCAACACTCTGTAGTTGTAAAGTCCAGAAGTATAGAAGGACAAGTCTGTAAAATAAGCTATAACTGGGAAAACTATGAGTTTCCAAATGCACATCCCCACCAAACCAAAACAGAACCCATGGATATGTTGAGAATCATTTCTCTGAGGATGAGTGAGCTCTGTGCCCAATCTCAGCTTCCATCCTCCAGCCCCTTCAGTTGTGGAGCTGATCAAAACAAGGTCACAATGATATCCTCCTTTAATGAAAGAAATGTTCCTTTTTCATTCCTCTTTTCTGGGAAAGAGGTGAGTGGGTTTTGTTCAAACATTTGGGATTTTAACAAAGATCCCTTTGAAGGTCACCCTTGAAGAGTGTAGGCCTAATAAGTTTAAGTTTCAAACAGTTCCTGGAAACAGAAGGTCAGAATCCAAAAAACTTTCTGACAATGTTCAGTGCATCTGTGAGAATCTTAAACTACGTGGAAACAACAAAGTGCTCCAAAACCAGCTTGTTGCTTCTTGTGCGGAAGAAAAATAAAGGAAACAAAGGGAACAAAAGTGACTCAGATTCACAGTTCTGGAATAATTGGCCCTTCCATCTCTGGCTGTGCAGGTAAGACATACACAGGCATTCCAGAAAGGAAGGCCTAGGTGAAAAATCACCAACATCCCCTCAGCTCCAGAGAGCCACTCCTTCCTGCCCCTGGCTCAGGGGAGGCTGACACAGGAGTCAGAGCAGGTACTCCCCACTGAGTCATGCCCAGACAGTTTCTAACCCCAAAGTGTTTAGATTCAAACCTTCCTACGCCAGACAGTTCCAGAACACAAGACAGAAGGGCTTTTGTGTAATTGCTAACTAAAACCTAGCATCAACATCAAAATCCTGCCTCACAGAACAGGTTTCACCGTGCTTTCCTTCTCCTAGAAAACCTAAATCAAGTGTTTAGTATTTCACTGAAAAGTGAGGGCTCAGCAGAGAGAATATTGGTAAAGTGAGAATAACATATCATGCATGCTCTCAGATGTTCATTTCTGTGCAAACCAAAAATCAGAGAAAGCAGTTTAAACAAATCTTAACATGTCTCTCATGCCCAGAAATGGGATTCCTCCTACAAGCACCTTAGGCATGAACATCACAACATCTTCCTCTTGTGTCCAGCCTCCTCCCACTTTTTTCTATTCATTTACCAAAACATAGGCATTCTCTTTTTTCACCTCTTGGCACAATAAATCAGAATATTGTGAACCTTCTATAACAAGGGCAACAAGTTTAGAGATCCATTGTTTCAGGTCTTAAAAAGCATTCTTAAAAACAAGCAGAAGGGCAGACAGATCTCCATTACTCATCTGAAAACAGATCAGTGTTAATGTAAAAAACTTCATTTTGAACGTATCCGTTAGATGTGGATTTGGTGATGGGTTTATAACCGAACATACCTTTGCTTTCAGGTCAGCACAGATCTCCAGCTGCTTCTGCCTGGAATCAGCCAGCACCACTTCTGCCTCATGAGCAGCAGCAGCCTCGGCAGCAGCCGCCACTGCCCTGAGGACAAAGGCTCTCCTGGCCTGAGCCCAGCTGAGCAGCAGGACTCTGCGCTGATTCCTAACGGAATGGTGACGATCCCAAGCCTTCTCATGAACAACCTGAAAGAGGAAAGCATTTCAGAAAGGATTAAAAACTATTGGTTCATAAAATTAAAATTCCAGACACTTTTGCAAGCCTCTTGTGTCCTTGATTTAGTTCTTGCAGCACCGGTATTCCCCGGAATCCGCAGCCAGGGGAGTGCCAGGTGCCGGGGAGCCTCCGTGCCAGGTGTCCCGGGCAATGACACTCCTCCAGCACCGCCCTCCCTGCCAGCACCACGGCCTCCTCCCGGCCTTTTGGCACTGGCAATAAATGAGGTGCAAAGGTCCCTCCCTGCCCTGAAGGATGTAACAGGTAAGTAGGTCCTTCCAATTCACCTCCGGAGACATGGAGCACTTCCAGCAAGATGAGGCTTTTCCTAGCAAATTCCTGTCTGCAGAGAAACAGGGCACCAATAGCAGCAATTGTACAAAAGCAGTACAGGAGGGAATCAGCTTCCCTTCTTTCCTAGCAGGAAATTTGGAAATAGAATCTTAGTTTGCCAAGCAGCACGGTGCCACCAGCAGTGTCACCACTAGCAAAAACGGGGAGTGTTTAATCTGAAATCCACTTGCTTTGGCCTCTCTCAGTGAGGATATTCAAGGTTCAAGACTCTGATGGAAGCAGTACCAGGTAAGGCTGCAAAGAATGGGGCAGGAGAGTCCTGACCCTTGAGTCTTATATCCCATATATATCCCATCTATGTGTCTCACATCCTGTAAGTGCAGGGATGAACGAGACTCCAGAGCTGGCTGGCTGCTCATGGCGCCAAGGGGACCATTCCAGCTGCCAATTCCAGGCCTCTGGCAGGGGAGCAGGGCACGCTGACTCTCCTGGCTCACAGACATTCCTATCAGCTTGTGGCTGGCTGGAGGGGCCCCTGGAGCTTCCCTGCGGCCAAAGCACGGCGCTGTGCCTCAGCAGCTGCCCCAGCCGCGGCTGCTGCCCGTCACTGCTCCTGGAGCGGGCAGGGGCTGGAGGCTCCTGCAGACAGAGCTCAGGGAGAGCTGCTGGGGTCAGGCACTGCCCGCCGTGCCCGAGGGCAGGGCCTGGGGGAGGCTCCCAGGCTGATACACCTTTGAAGAACAGATTCCTAGCAGTGTTTTAACACTGCCACAGCTGTCCTGCCAATACACACACCAAGAGATACCAGCTCGATGTAGAATTAGGATTTTTATATTTATATTATTTTAGATGGACCTTCAAAGAAGTAGGGAGATCCATTAATAGTGGCTGTGCTTAAAGCATGCCTCCATTGTCCAAAGCATGTGACTATTCAACCCTATTCAGTCCAAGGCAAAATTTGTGAAATCCACAAGAACTTGATTTTAGTGAAACTCTGTCTAATTATCAGTATCACTTCACTGTCATTCCTCTGCACTAGACACTCCTCAAACACAGGGAAGTAGATGGTCTAAAAATACAGACAGAGATAAAAAAAGCCTCCTACTTTCCTTATGACATCCTGAAGTGTTCTGGCCTTGAAATGGGTTTCTCAATTAGCTGCTATGTGCTTATTCACTGTGGAGTGCAAGAGGAATCAGCAATCAATTTTACTGGCATTATGTATATAAAAATAGCCTCTCCCTTAGAGTGGGAGATAACTTTCCACTCTTCCTGCTATATATGTGCAACAGAACAATTAAAGTAACTATTCCTAGACAGTGCAGCAAGGCCATACATCCTCATGAAAAATAAAAACACCAAGAGAAGCAGAGTGGCATAACACAGCTATAAAGCTGTACAGCAGAAGCAATGCTAACAAATTATTTTTGTGAGTTTGGCTGTAAGACTATGTGGAACTATAAAATCTGCCCAGGACTTGTTTTGAAGAGATAATAGGTTTTAAAATTCCTGCATTTTGAAAACAGGGATTTTTCTTCTTTACTGTGCAGAATGAAGTTTATAATTAAGAAATTTTAATATGAAAAAACTTCAGTAAACATACATGCTTTAATACAACTGTTCACTACATAGTTTAAGAATTTGTACACTTGAATGAATATGTACACCAACACTGACCAGCTCATGCCTGGATTTGTGGGGAAGATATCTCTGCAGCATATCCAGGTACAAAGTTCTCCTCCTCTGGAGATCACTTGGGTACTGATTGATAACAGTCTGGAAAACCCACTGATCTTCTTCCTTCCAGTCACTGTTCCTACAGGAATGCAAAACAATCCATCCCAGTATAATTTAACCACTGAAAAGAGGAGTTTAGTTCTGGACAGCCCAGGCTTGAGGGGGCTCACAGTTCTGATGCTGGAAACTGGATGTTGGGTCAGAGGTGACAAAATCAGATTTAATGAAACAAAGCAAGCACACATTGCTTTGCTGATATGACACCTTTTGTGCCATCATTTGAGTGAATTGTTCTCTTTCTAATCTGGCTTTTTCGGGGGGATGTCACTGTGTTTCTCAAACATGCCACATAACTGGATAATCAGTGACCCCACAGGGAGAATGCAGTGTGAAAAAGGAACACGATGATCAGACTCTACCACTGAGAACTAAATAAATGATCAAAAGGGAAGGAAGGAATGAATGAACCAAGTGACAATCCCTGTACACAGCTAAATGAGGATCCAGTTTACCAAACTCCCAACAGCCATAACCTCATCAGCAAGGTGTAATATTGACCATTGTTTAGAGTAGGAGCTGTAGTAATCAGCTTGCACGAATCTGTCTCAGAAAACGAGAGCAGCAAGAAGTAGCATCCATTTAAGAGAGTCCCATTTAAAAGGGCTGGGATGCAGATTTTACCCTCAATGTGAACTCTTGGCCCTGAAGGGATTAATGTCAGGCTGTCATTGTCAGCATTAACATCCAAGCAGCAACACTGAGTCAGACCAAAAGGTCTCTCTAGCCCAGTGACCTGGTTTCAGAAGTGACTAAGAGCCCAGGGATAATTAAAAGAAGGCAATCATGAGATCCCCCAAATTCCTGCTGCCTCCAGCTGCTGCAGCTCCTGCACTCCCCAAGCCAGCAGCATTGCCTCAGTATTCCATACCACTGCATCTAGAGAGCTGTTTGGACAGCCTTATCCTTATGCAGGGAGAAAGAACAGGTACTTCAAAAAGGGGATTTTGTGAGAAACTCACACATAATTAATATTAAACTAGACTCCATGATCTAGCATTATCCCTGAAGAGAAAACAGTGAACATTTGTACAAAGAAATGACTTGATGTAACCCACTTTGACATAGCTTTTCTGTAGAACATTGTGCAGTGACCCTGCAGTGCATTTTCCCCACTGCCAGCACTCAGGACACCGAGGGGGGACAAGGGAAACACCCCAAACCCATCAGCTTTACAAAGGGAGAGCTTCACCTGCATCCAAGAATGCAAAGACAATATTGCATTTCAACAGACCATTTCTAAGCAATATCCTGTCAGGCAAGACACCCAATCTCTCCAGGACTTGCATTTCACTTCCCTCCATCATGGCCCTTTCCCTGCTGCCTGTTTTGCCAGGAAACTGGCCCAGATTTGGACAGAGGCTCCCTTATTTTCACCTATCTAAAGGCATTCATTTTACTCTCTTCAGGCAGACTAATGGGGTTGTATGTTTACCCATATGGTCTTAGAAGGAATTAACCTTCACTCATCTTTCTAGAAACAGAAGTTCTCTCCTTTTTGCTTTAATTTCTCACCCTCTGATTTAATGAAAAAAAAAAAAAAAAAAGAATCTTAGCTTGCTATAGCATTTTCAGCATTATTCCAGGATCAGAATGGTGGCAATTGAATGCTTAGCATATATGAGGAAACACTGAAATTACTATTCCCTGATAGAAACACCTTGCTTCTGGCATTCTATGAGCAGCTTTTCTGGTTTGATTATTTTTCCCTCTTTGAACACATGTTAAAAGTTACCCTTGTCTTTTATGCAGAGGGCATCACAATGGGGATGGGCAGGTGAGCAGAAATCACATGGTGCCTCCTGCAATGGACTCCAGGAACACTATCATGGCCCTCAGTGCTACAAACACCCCGAAACAGAGAGATCTGCAGAAGCAATGGCTGTACTGTGCACAGAGATTTCAGGCACATAAACCATTTTTGTGACAAAATATGAACCCCTAACTCGAACCTGGGCTGTCTCATAGTGCTTTTGAGTAGTTGACCTGATTATCAGTGGAGTAAAATGAAAGTGACGCACAGAAAATGGACTACAAAAGTGACTGAAGTGCCCCCAGGCAGCAGGACCTGGCAAGGCCAGAGAGCCCTCATGGACACTTCAGCCTCTGCTTTGCACCGAGAGAAGGTTCGCAGTCTGCATTTAACTGACAGCTCTGGGACAGCTCACCAACGGGACCATCAGTCCGCAGGATCCAAAACCAAACAAATCCCAAACTCTTCGGAGAGCCCCCGGCCCGGCCCGAGCGGCTCCGCCGCCAGCCCGCGCCTCACGGGTCA
>VZRX01023880.1:5269-69154 GCA_013398075.1 Notiomystis cincta
GA
The DNA here is from genome assembly GCA_013398075.1 of Notiomystis cincta. Taxonomy (NCBI): domain Eukaryota; kingdom Metazoa; phylum Chordata; class Aves; order Passeriformes; family Notiomystidae; genus Notiomystis; species Notiomystis cincta. The sequence goes on from VZRX01023880.1 coordinate 5,272, forward strand.
GGTCCCGGGGGCTCCGCGGGGTCCCGCCGCCCCGGGGCCGCTCTGCGCGGGCAGGGGCGCAGCCTCCGCGCCCGCGGACACGCACCATCTTCCCCCGGCTCCCGAGCTCTCCTCCACCGGTGCAATATGGACGCACCGCTCCCTCCTAATTAAATTGCTGCATCATTCATTTTCTGACGCGGGAGCGACATGGGGTACCGGCAGGCTCCGTGCACTGACACCCCCCTTTCGGAATGGGGGGAGGCGGAGAAAAAGGGCGAAAGGGGGAATCACAACAGTTTGTTCTTGCAACAAGCTCGCGCAGCGCCTTTGGCAGCAACTCAGGAAAGCGACCTAAGGGAGTAAATCCCGCTGGGTTTGGGGGGCAGCCCCCCTTCCCCATGGATGTTGCCCGTGGGGAAGGGTCGGGGTGCGCGGCGGGGAGCCCTGACCTTGCAACTTTCCCAAATGCCACCGAATATCGCTCGTTTTCCTGGCCAGGGCTCCCGCCGTCGGGCTGTGCGGAGGGACTGGCAGAGGGGAGGGGGGGGGCTGGAGAGGGATGGCCCTGGGATGCGGACCAGGGAGCGCTGCGGGGATGGACGGACATCCCGCCAGGTCCCCCCCGCAGCCACGGACACCCCTGTGCCCCCCGCCCGGCTGTGACACCGGGCAGCCCCGCGGGATGCCCCGGGGCAGGAGGAGGAAGGGGAAATCGCCCCGCACCTCCCTCTCCATCCTTTAAGCCCCCGCAGTTTCCCAGAGGGCTGAGGAGACTCAAATCGCCAGAGAGGCGGCTCTCCCAGGGTTTGTCCGGGCCGTGTCCCCTCGTCCCCTCCGCCGGGAGGCAGAAGTCACCGCGGGCCATCCCCTGTATCTCCCTCCAGCCACAGCAGCTCCGGCCCTTCTGCCTCTGCTCCACACGCCCTGCTGGGGACAGGACCCGTGTGAGTGTCACTGGCAGCAGCTCCAGCGAAGGGTACGGCTGATGTAACCGAGATTAGGACGTCACTCGGTTATTAATGATAATTATTATTATTGGCAGGCGAGCGTTTTCCTTGCCAAAGCCCATGCTGGAGCTGTGGGGATGGATGTCAGCAGGGTGGGAGCTGGCAGGTGCCCTTCGGCTGCCTCTTCGCAGCCTCAGTTGTCATCACTGAAATGCACCTTTCCCCCCCGAGAGCCGTGCGAGAATAAGGCAGAGAGACCCAGCTGCGAGGCGGATGCTCGGGCAGTTGTTGTACCTTGCAGAGACCTCCTCGCACGGTTCTGTTTCCACCAGAGGCGAGCGTTCCCCCCGCTGCAGTCCCTGCTCGGCAGGCACGGAGGGCTCCAGGCAGCCTGCGGTGAGAACCAGCCCCTTCCCTTCCCTCCCTTCCCTTCCAGCAGAAGTGGCAATGGTGGAGACAAGGAGGGAGTTTTCTCCCAAAGCTCGCCCTGCCTGCCCAGAAAGAAATATTCTTTAATAGTCTCTCTGTCTCCAGCCATCTACGGCAAGGGCAAGAGCGATAAATAGCGCAAGGGCGAGGGAAACTCTGTTGTAATTGTTACAGATGGGAGCTGCTCCCGGCTCGCTGGGCTTGGTTAAGGTGGGGAGTGGTTGGGAGGTGCCGGAATGTTGGGAGGGTTCTCCTGCCCGAAAGCCCTGGCCAAGCCAGCTCCTGTGGGCACTCCCCCCGCTCCCTGGGACAGGGATGGCCCGCAGCTGCCAGCCCTGGGGACCCGAGAGGCGGCGGGCAGCCCGCAGCCAGAGGGATGCGCTGCTCGTTGTTCCCCCGCGCAAACCCCGCACGCCCTGGGTGGCGGAGCTGCCCTGCTCCAGGGAGAGCTGCTCCAGGGGCAGGGCAAGGCCCAGGGCTCGGAGGGAACATCCCATGGCCCTCCCTGTTCCTCACTGGAACGTGGAACTCCTGGGATTTCGGGAAGGCCGGAGCGCCGGGCTGTGCAGGGCACGGAGCTGAACTCCCCAGCGGCCCTGGGCAACAACACCCCCAGCTGCAGAGGCTGCAAGAGGCAGCAGAGTCATTAGTCTGGGCTCAAAGCTCAGCTTAACGTCCCTTCCCTGCTCTGATGACCCCTCTCCTTGTCCCCGTGAGATTTCTATACTGCAGGGTGGCTTCATACTCAATATTGAGGCTCCCCTCCCCATTTTAATTTTAAGGGAGCTTTTCAAATACTCTTGAGTTTCTGTATTAGAAATTATTCAAGAAGAAGAAATGTTGGTGCTTTTGAAAATGTTGATAGAGGAAAATCAGAATTAAGAATCTTCTCTGTGCAGCAGTTAGTGAAGCAGTTTATGAGGCTTCACTTTTCTTATTCCCTCTCTGTTCCTTAATTAATTTATCAAACACAGACAGAGAAATGTAATCATCAGCTGGAATTTACCTGTAGCCCTTCTCTGGAGGAGACTATTTCTGCTCAATCTCTGTCACGTTGCCCCAGGGGTGTTTTAGGGACCATGACCTCTCTTGCTGTGTGTCAACAGCTCAGCCTCACTTCAAGGGGTCCCAAATTGGATGCAGGGGTTTGTCCTGTCCCCCCAAGCCACTGCAGAGGTTCCCTGACTGCTGGAGGGTCCTGTTTGCACTGGGAGAGCTCAGCCCAAGGCTCAGGTGCTGCTGAGGTCCCTTCATGCCCTTCTGCTGCTCTGCTGAAGGCTGGATCCCTTTTCCCATACGCTGCTGGCATTTGCCAGGCCACACATAAAGCACAGGCACAGATTATTCGAGCTGCATAAGCACTGGTGAGTGCACATGAAATGGAGGAAGGGTGAGAATTTTAAACTGGGCTTTTCCAGCTGGGATCCTTCAGGCTGGAGAAGCTCATGTCAAAGTGATGCTCCTGACCACAATTTTTCTTGGTGCCTTCATTATCAGTTATTTATTAAGGCATAACTGTTGATTTGGGTTTTTTTTTCAGGACAGTTGTGCTATTTTCTGATGAAGTTAAGAGATAAAAATGCACCAAATAATATTAACATGGATTATTTCTACTATAAATGTATCCTCAGCTACTTTAAACTCAATGGGACACTGGAGCTGCACAGAAAGCCCAGCCATGCCCTCAATAGCAAGTTATTTGTACTTGGTTTGCACTCAAGGGATATTTTTTTTCCAGCAGAGAAATTTTGCCCAGCATTTGATGATATGTGTAAATATTAAAAGGAAAGGAGGGAAGAATTAATAGACACCATTAAAACAGAACAGCAAATACCAGCAAATTGTGAGTGCAGCATTTTTAATGGATAGTTATTAAAAATAAAAGAGAAAAGTAGGCAAAATAAAAGGGAGGTTTTATTGGACAAAATTGACTGTTGTTATCCTCACTGATTCCTGACATTTCAAGATCAGTTTTTTATCTAATGTTTCAACAGCCTTGGATATTTCCTTTAGTGAACCACACTCAGCTGTAGCTTTTTTTTCTCCCTTCAGGCACGCAAGGCCACAGGTTTTTTTCTAAATGTGCTGATATTTATTATAGCTAGTGTCAAAAAAACTCCACACTCCACTTATATACGAGCTGCTCCTCGGCCTTTCCTGGATGATTCACAGCCCTGGTTGGGCTCTCACAGCTTCCTCTGGCAGCAGCTGGAATTTCCTGCAGGGATCCAAGGCAGAGCAATGCCCTTAGGATGATGTGTTCCCACCCAAACCAGAGTTATGAGCCACCCTCCAGCACTGAGAGGGCTCCTCCAGCCCTTCCCATCCTTCACAGAGGCACTTCTGCATCCCAGAGTCATGGAATCATTTAGCTTGGAAAAGATCTCTAAGATCCTGGAGTCCAAGCACTCAGCCAGCACTAAACCACGTCCCTAATGGGCATCAAGACATTTTTACATCAGTTCCAGGAATGGTGATGCCACCACTTCCCTGAGCAGCCTCTTCCAGTGCTTGACAACCCTTTTGGTGGAGAAATTTTCCATAATATCCGATCTAAACCTCTCCTGGCACAACTAAAAGCTGTTTCTTCATGTTCTATCACCTGGTTCCTGGGAGAAGTCTGACCTCCTGTCCACAACCTCCTCTCCTCCAGCATGACAATGTGCTGCATCCTTTTTGACCCTTTTTATTCAGTGGAGAGATTTCTTATCCCCTGGGAGCCCAAGTGGAGGTTTTAATGTCCTAAATGAGGCTGAACATGGACCACACAAAGGCAGAGCGTGGACTTGGAGCTGTGTTGTCTCAATCTCTCCACCCACTGCCCACAGACTGTGCTGGCAGGACACTCCTGCAGATGGCAACTTCCTTGTTCCCATTAGAAAAATCCTAGATAATGCAAAAATACTGTTTGGATTCTTGCTGTGGAGTAATGGTTGTGGTTTATTTTGACACCTCCACACTCTGCATGTGAACATTTTCTACCGCAGTTTCTCCTTTGGCTTTCCTTCCTTTTCACCTTGTGGGTTAATCTTCCACACATCCCAGTTCCTGGATTTTGCCTGGGTACACAAAAATGGAGATTAGCCTCCAGCATGTGCTGTAAGCAACAGCCTGGATTTTCAGGGCATCTGGATTTAGAGTTGCCAGAATTAGAAACACGAGCCAGACGAGATCATGCTAGGGCAATTCCCCAGGACTGGGCCACGAAGCCAATCAATTTAAAATGTAATAGAAAGCACCGAGTTCTGGGTGGAGGAAGGCACTTACTGCTCATTTGGAAAGAAAAGCTCATATTCTAAATTGCTTTTCAGATCAGACTTTTCAGAGCCTACTTTTAGTGATGTCAATGGTGCCACTTCCGTCCAGCCCAGCGGTGCCAGAATTTTCTGTTTGCTGCTGTTACTTCTGCACTTCCCTCTCTCCTCCTTTTCCTGAGATTCCTGCAGCACCACTCCTTGCATGGTTCACAGGAGGCTCCAGGATGAGCAGAGGGATGGAGCAGCTCTGCTGGGAGGAAAGGCTGGGGGTGTTCAGCTGGAGAGGAGAAGCTTTGGGGTGACCTCAGTGTGGCCTGGAGGAGCTGCAGGAAACATGGAGAGAGACTTTGGACAAGGGGTGGAGGGACAGGACACAGGGAATGGCTTCCCACTGGCACAGAAGAGGCTTAGATGGGATATTGGGAAGGAATTCCTCCCTGGGAGGGTGGGCAGGCCCTGGCACAGGGTGCCCAGAGAAGCTGTGGCTGCCCCTGGATCCCTGGAAGTGTCCAAGGCCAGGTTGGACGGGGCTTGGAGCACCCTGGGACAGTGGGAGGTGTCCCTGCCATGGCAGGGGGTGGCTCTGGATGGGATTTAAGATCCCTTCCAACCCAAACCACCCTGGGATTCCTTGACTCCTCTTGGAGGACAGTTAGGACATGAAATTAGACCTGGTGATTCAGAGGCAGAGAGCTGAAATCGTTTTAATCTCGTGGAAAAAGGAGTTCACCAGGCACACAGGGGATGGTGGCAGGAATGTCTGCTCTGCTCTTGCAAGTCTTGCCCCAGTTTTGGTTTTGCTCCCAGTGACAGAAGTTTTACAGCAGCCCCAAGCTGGGAAAAAGAGGTGATCTTTCATCTGCAATGGGCTCAGCTGGGGAGCTCAGGATGAGCTGACTCAGTGCCATTTCCCTGCTCCCTGATGGAAGCTGTGGACTGATGCAGCTCTGTGAAAATGGCCAGGCAGGTCCTGGTCCTGAACTCGTGGGTCTGTGCTGACATCAGATCCTGCTGTTCCTGGGCTTCCAGTGCCTGGGAACATCAGCAGGCACTTAAGAGATAATTTCTCTTATGCTAAAATTCTGAAATGGCCAGAGCCAGACTGAGCTGAGGCACCTGAGTGTCCTCCTAAGCCTCCAGCTCCAAGTGACCCCTGGAAGGGCACAGCTCTCCCTCTTTCCCACCAGCCAGGAATCCTTCTGGAAATTGCCATCAGAAATCAAACACTCTGGCTACTTTACATGCACGAGTTCCCTGCTTCCATGCCTGATACAATTTTGTTGAAGAGGAAAATTGCTGTTATTCTTTTTCAGATTTCGAGGGTTTTGGCAATTTTACAAAAGACCAAAATTCCTTTCACCAGGAACTTTGGGAACTGCCATTTTTGATCAGTGCAACCAGGAAATCATTACCCATGGATGTGGATGTACAAAGAGGATCAGAGTTCTAGAAAGTCAGACTGATCAGGAAAGAATAAATTAGGATAATTCTGAATGGAAAAGTAGAAGGAACATGACAATACTTTTGAATGATACAAAAATATGTTGAAAAATAAAGGGAAAACTTTGCTCTCTACAAATAACATCTGAGAGAGAACAAGAAATTGGTCTTAATTTGGAGCTAGAAAGATTGATATCAAATATTAGGAAAGTGTTTGTGATGGAGAGGATGGCAGAGGCTGGCTAAGGAGGTCACAACCCTCACAATCCTGTGGCTGCTCATGTTGAGGGACAAATTGTGACCATATACTACACTTCTTAAAATAAATATATTGCCAATAAACACAGGAGGAAAATCCAGTAAAAAGCAGACTTGGAAGCAGATTCCGGTGGAAATAATGACATAAAAAATGTAACATGAACATACTGAAGGTTTCTAGATCAACATGGCTAAGTCACATACTGGAAGTTTTATATCCAGGCTCTGAATTCGTGGAATTGCCCAAAATCATCATCTTGGAAGTTTATGCATGGATATATGGATTCAAACAGCCACAAGCCTGCAAACCTGCATTCTTGGATTATTTTTGCACATCTTCAATTTTTGAAGGTTCTCATGTTTGGGGTTTTTATTTTCCATTCACTTTCTCTCTGGCTGGCTGGATAGCTGGGAAATACCAGCTCCTTGGGAAGTCACCTTCCAGAAACAGGAACTTCAGGAAAAAAATCTCAAATAAGCAGATTCACAGCAAGCTCTGAGCATTTGGGATTCCTGAATAGAGATAAAATCTTAGTTAGGCACGAGTGTAATATTGGAATGTAAAATCCGTAACAATTTCCTCCCCGCTTTTACAACATCCAATGTTTGCGGTTCCAGGGAGGGTGAGCCAGGCTCCCTTTTAGCTGTTGATTTACCTGGGCTTAAAATCCAATGAATAAATTGTCCATAGTTCATCAGCTTGTGGGGTGCTCAGTGCCTACACACCGAATAATCAGCTCCACATCCCACCGTGAGCCGTTTACGGCCAGCGGACCGCGGGAACACCGCGGCGGAACTGTCCAAATAAAACACGTCACGGGCTCATAAATGCAATGAAGGGATGTTGGGTTAAAATCCAGCCCATAAATATGTGTCACACCTGTCCTCTGGGTGGTCAGCAGCAATCAGGCTGCTAAATTCTGAGCCTGTTTTCGAGCTGGTGCTGTCTGGTTTGTCCTTCCCTCCTTGCTGAGCGGTATCAAGGGGTAAAGGGAAAGGCTGAAGTGAAATGGTGCCACTTCCAAGGGTGCAGCCAAGGTGATGTGAATGTTTCCAGCTAAATAGCCAACAAATTCAGGATAATTCAAGGCTAATCCTGTTTTACTGTGTTAACCGTTTTAGGAGGAAAAAAAATCAATGGAAATAAGTTTACAGCAGTTGTTTTCACCACCCAGCAAGCTTCTGCACTTTCCCACAGAGGTTACTCTGAAGGTGGAAATATTCTAACATAAGGATTAATAATAATAATTTACACTGTGGGAGTGCCGAGGATTCCCTGTGTGCAGGGTACTCCAGAAATAAAATCTTTGCACAAAAAAGCTTCCAAGCAGTGACCAAAGTGTGAATCTACCTGTGGTTATCCCTCTCCATATCTGCAACTCCGTGTCAGTGCCCAATAAATTCAGCTCTATTCTTACACAGCTCTCCCAAAGGTTACTAATTTTAGTAACCTGAAAAGGCCATTTTCATTATATTTCCAAAGAAGCCCTGGAGGCAGATCCAACACTGGATGTTTGATATTTGCCCCAGATAATCCCCTGACTGATTTCAGGGTTGTACCCCCTGTGCTAAACCTTCTTGCTTCAGCAACTTCTTAGGGACTTTCGGTGGGATTTAGTGCAAAATCATTTCTCTTGCTTATTTAATATTTAAAAATAGCATTGTTAAGTTGTGAAAATGTACTGGTTAAAATGTAACCTTTTATTTTGCCATTTAAGTGGTAGGTTGGTTTTTTTCTTTGTGGAGGGGCACAGAATCCATTCCTGATGGAGCCATTTGGGGCCAGTCTTAAGTAAAAGCCATGGAAGAGTCCCTCAAACCTGAACCATTTTCCAGCTGAGACCCACAAAGGAGATGATGTCCTCTGGAACTCCCTGCCAGGGCTCCATTCCCACCTCTCCTTCCTCTTTGCATCCTGAAAACCCTGTAGATGTCAAAGTTTTCAGGTTGTCCAAGGGACGCTGAGATTGCCCAGGTGGAGACTGATTTCTTTATTTTAAATATATCACTAAAACACATTGCACTGTTAAGCTGGATCAAAGAAAAAAGAAGCAGCAGAATGGCAAAACTGCTGAAAGGCTGTGAGAACTGAAGGGCTGTGAGAACAGAGGCATTGTCTGATTTTTTGGTGTGCAATGCAGATGCAAACAGCACCATTTCTTTCCCTCCATTTGCATATCTGTAAATGTCTGCAAGGCAGGGTAGAAGGAGGCCAGCTGGATTCAATTACAGACAAAGGTAAAAACCTTTTGCTTCTGATTTTCAGTTTGCAGTTTGGAGCAGGGTCCATTCTGGATTTCTTTCCAGACTTTTCATAAGATGAGTGAAGTTCTCTCTGGCACATCCCAAGCGGAGAAGCTCACGGTAATCAGAATTATAAAAGGAAATTCTCCTTTTACACTAATAATTAATGTTTTGTCTCGTGCAGGCTTCCCAGTGAGCCACAGCAAGCACATCTGAGGGCATTAGAGCTGCTTAGGGAGATTTCAGGGGACAGTAATCTGCAGGACTTTCACTGACAACCCACGTGAGAGCCTTACCAGGGCAAACCCACCCAGCACATCTGCAGCAGCCTGAGCCACAGAGCTCCCAGGCCTGGGGTACCTCAGGGTGCTGCTTTACTCAGGTTGCAGGGGGATTTTTGGTATCCCAGAATTATTTCTATTATTTTGAGAAGGAATTGAGGTTCCAGGTGAGCGACAGAGCTGCCTCCCAGCCCAGGATGAGATGCAAACCTCTTGCTCTGTGTGATTTTTACCTACTTAATAATAATAATAATAATAATAACAACAATAATAATCATCATCATCATCACTACCACCAAGAACAACAACCACAACAACAATAAGCCTTGATCATTATTTTTTGCATCTTCTTAAGCATTTGTTTTTCATCCTTTGCTTTGCACTCCAAGTTGCAGCAGCTCCAGGCAGTGCCATAATTTCTGCCATCCATGCACATTCAGCAAGGCAAGGGTGGTCAAACTGGGACACAGACCCAGGGGAGTAGGTGGGCAGTAAATAATTATTAATTCATTACTGCCATTTGTACCTTATAGAGGTCTGCAGTTTGTTGTCACTCTGAATTAGTGGCCTTTGCTGATGAACACAATCCTGTGAGTTACTCATAGACAGATCTTTTGTACTTGGTGCAACGTGAAATTGAGCTAAACCTTCCCTTTGCCTCCATTCCCTTACTTCTCACAAGCCCTTAGCACACAGAGGATTTCCCAGGACCCAGGTGCTGCTCAAATGCCCTAAAGTTGGAGGGGGATAAAGGCAGAGCCAAGTAAGTAGAGCAGAGGATTCTCTGGGTTAGGATGACAGACAGGTTAAGATGACAGACATTGTTCCCCCTCCTACTTAGTCAGCTATATTTATTTTTTCAGTGGATTTTCCTCCTTTCGGAGCCTCTCTGTACCCTGTCGTGTCAGGGAAATGTGTTAACAAAGCTCTGCCACCCAGGGAAGGGCATGGTCTTCAATTTGTGCACAGGGAGGGGAGCAGAGAGGGATATTTGGAGTTTTTATTCAGCTTTAGGAATCTGAGGGAGAGTTGGAAAGCCTCGACTGTCTGGCAGCCGTGTCAGGGGTGGAGACTCCTTCCACTCCCAGCCTGTGGCACAGGTGTTCCCGGCAGCAAAAGCCATAATCCCTGGCACTGTGGAAATTGTGAGGGGTTTCAGTCCCTCATCCAGTGCCAGGGAAGTCTGCTGGTGGTTATTTCAGTCCCAACCTGGTGTCACATTAGCACTTTTGGGAGGAAGGAACGCCTGGCGCTGTCGGGATGCTCAGTCCCGGGAAGGGAGGCGGGAGGTGTGCGCGTTTCCACCCTGTCTGCGGGAAATCACAGCAGCCTTTGGAGGCACTGGGATTCTTACAGGGCTAGGGAAGGTTTCCACCTCCTCCAGCCTCTCTTGTGTAACCCTGAGGACAGGATAGAGCCCTGGCTGCTTGGGTTGGAAGGTGGTTTCAGTCTAAGGCTCCTGGAAGTCCATTTGTTCTCACCAAAACACCGTTTGTTCCTACTTTCTGCCATGCAGGTAACCTGCCTCTGACTCAAAGTAGCCCCTCAAAGAATCCTTGGCTAATTTTAGCAGCCCAAGGGTAACTTGCCCCATTTATTGCAGGTGGAGGGAGCGAAAAAGCCTTTCTGCACCAAGGCCTTTTTTCTCTGTTTGTGCCACTGCGAGTGAGGCAAGAGCCTGACTTTAACAGAACAGATAAAAATAAACCCAGCCATGGACAAAGCCAATTATGCTCTCCATTGCCTAGGGATGGGCAGCCTAATTTGCAGCTGACAGTGATTTGATGGACTGAACCATCCTTTCTCTGATCCAGCATTTGAAGTAATTTTTATTGTAAACCAATCATTACGATGTAGGACTCTCCGTACCGCCAGTGTCACCGTGACAAATTCCCAGCGCGGGGCTGCTGCCGGGGTTTCTCCTGCCATCCCTCACTGCCCTGACACGTTCTGGGAAGTGCTGGCCATGGCACACGTGGCCCTGGCCCCAGCAGAGGCCCTGGGCACAGCAGCTAATGGGTCGTGTGAGGGGGACGGTGCCAGACGCATCCCCGGCACTGGGGGACGTGTTTCCAATCTCTTCGTTGTCATTTTGGCAGGGCCGCTAAATTTAGTCCTCCAGTTCAGAGTATACAGACAGCACATTAGGCTGGGAGTTTAGCAGTGCACATTTCCTCCATCTTCATCTGCAATGGCCTCTGATTCTGCTCTTTTATGCGGTTTATAGGTCATAAAGTGCTTTCCCCCTCCCTGAGGACATTGTACTCGTTTGTGTCTGACATCTGTGCAATCCAGTAAGTCCTAAGCTGTCGTGTAGCTTCCTTCTGTTCCCCGAACGGACACACAGCTCCTGCCCGGCGTTATTGGACACAACAGCACTTCATGAGAACCAGCTGGAATTTGTTTCCACCAGAGCTTCAGCAATTTCTCTTTGCAGCAGCCAGAGTTGCTGGAATTTACTCGTCTGCACCAGAAAAACTTCCCGCTGGGCCACGGAAGCTGCTGGGTGCGGAGGTGCGAGGGAATCTGGAAAGGATTCGTGGAGGGTGAAGATCTGCTGCTTTTGTAGAGGTGGTGTGTCCTACATTCCCTTCCCGGGTCCAGGAGAGCTCAGTACAGACCCAGGAGGCTCCATCTGCATTTCCCCCTATTCCTGCTTAGCTGCAAAATCTGCAATTTCTTTCTTTCTTTCCACTGTAGTGTCCAGCAAAGGCTGATTAACAAATGATAGACACCCACTGCTCCTAACAGGAGCAATAAACCCCTGTAATTTTCACAAGACAGGTCACCAAGACTTTCCTCTAATCCTGCAGAGTTTTAGCAACACCTCCACTCCTGCAAAGCCACCCTGAGGTAAAGGAGGGTTGTTAAGGCTGTGCCATCGATGGTGAGACAGGCCAGGGTGAGGGCAATTTGTGCCCCTCAACTTCTGCTCCTTCCACTCACATGTTCCACTCACATGTGCTGAAGAGCTGGGAGGAGCAAACTCTATTTCCCACTCATGTGCTTTGTGCCTTTTAACTTACATTGACTACATGTTTGTATTGACCAAACATAGATATTTTGATTTTATTAGCTCAGAAAACTAAAGGGAAGACGGATAAATAGATTTAATAATTTCAGAATAATTTGAAGGTGCTTATTTCAGAAGCAAATATAAGCAGGGTGTGTCCTGGCAGGGAGACTTCTGGAAACACCCAGGCACAGGGATGCTCTGCCTCAGAGGGGACCCCATGCCCGGTGCTCCAGGGTCCTGCAAGCTCGAGTTCTACCCCTGCAGGGACTCAGGTGTGATTCCTGCCCTCTTTTTGGGGGGTGAGATTTGCTGGAGAGGTGTGGGATCTGCGCTGAGCATTGAGAAGGGCTCGGGGTGGGGTTGGCAGAGGTCGGGATGGGGCTGGCAGAGGTCGGGATGGGGTTGGCAGAGGTCGGGATGGGTGCTGCATGATGCCATAGGAAGGGCAGAGGGGCTGGGATGTGCAGGGGACACGGCTGGGATGGGGCTGCGGCAGCCGCCGGAGTTTCTGGGATCTCTGCAGGATCTGGGCTGAGAATTGCGCCCTCATCGAGCGGCGCCGCTGGGAAGCGCTAAGAGCAGCCCTGTTGCCCGAAGGATCCTGTGAAAGGAAACAGATTGCCTCGGGCAAGACGTTTAGAGGGTCTAACTCTCCTCTCCGTGCCCGTTCTTGCTGCCGGGGAAGGGCGGCTCCGCGGGCGCAGCCGGGCCGGGACGCGCCGAGCCTGAGCGCTCCTGCGGGAGCGGCTCCGAGCTGCCAGCGCTCCCTGGGGCCCCCTCGCTCGGCGAAATTCGGGGGAACGGCGAGATAAGGAGCAGCCAGGTATTGCTGCTTAGCTGCCTTATCGCAGAATCCCTGAACGGCTTGGGTTGGAAAGGACCTTAATGCCCATCTCATTCCAGCGCCTTGGTGTGAGAAAGAGTAATTCCATCGCTCAGCTCTGGGATTCCCAATCTCAGGAAATGCCACAGCACCATAAAGTAGGGTCAGAGAATGGTTTGGGTTGGAAGGGACCATCCAATCAACCAACCACTTCCCACCATCCCAGGTTGCTCCCAGCCCCGTCCAACCTGGCCTTGGGCACTTGCAGGTCTGGGGCAGCCACAGCCACACCCCAATACCCCAGAGCTGTTTACAGCAGCTAAATACATTTCCATCAAGTGTAGATGATGGACAAAGGTGGCTAAAGCTGAGGCTAAACCTGAGGTTTCTGAACTCCTGTTCGAACCCTCGGGGTTTGGAGTTTCTGTGCACGTGTCCCAGTGATTTCCACAGGCCTGCTCCTCCCACCTGTTTAAAATAAGCTTTAGGAGTATTCATCTCGCAGCACTCTATGTTTAGACACTTATTTTTAAGATTTTCACTTCATTTTTAATGTATTCCCTCTTTCTGGAAATCAAAAGAAAGCTTGCTAGGAAAATAATTTAAATTTCCATCTCCCCTCCCCCCATTTTTCCACGTTGATTACTCACAGGTATCTCTGATTTTTCTGCAAGTTCTCTGAGTCATGAATCCTTCCCCAACAACCACTGCCATGCTCAGCCTTCCCACCCAGCACAGGCCCCAGAGCATGACAAAGTAATTTTTCAATCAAATTATATTTTTAATTATTTTTTCAAACCCTAATTTATCATTTCCTAAGCTAAACAGTTAAAACAACAGGCAGAAGCCTCATGGCAGAAAATTCCTGCAGACATGCACCCATTCTGTTCTGTCTTTGCTATGTGATAAACCAATATGTTGATTTTTAAGTATCCTCAAGAAGTTTGATCTCATTTTAATTGGTGGAAAAATGGATCAATAATTGTTATTACATGATCAGTTTTGCTCAAAACCTGTCTTCTGTATAGAATTTAATATATCTATAGAGCTTAAATCAGTTTTCTGAAAGGGGAAAATAACATTATAACTCATTTTGGAACTTATAAAAGGAGTCATTTTCTTGAAACTGGTCCTTAATACAGCTAATAGCTCTTGGCTTCACCTCGAGATGCTTAACAAGCCCATCATTAGTTGTGGCTAATGAAAAATTAATTAAACTTTTTATAATCTAATACCAGATGACAAATGATTATGCCCTTGGTTATTCATGTCACTAAAGCCAATAAATGGGTCTGAAAGTTCAGATATATGTATAAAACTGTAAACAAACACACAATGAATTGTGCTGGTTGTCAATAGCTCTTTTTATCTGTAGCTTTTAAAATTTCTTCTTAGCATTCCCAGAATTCTCACTAAGGGATGACCCTGCATGTAATTTTTGGAAGATTTAATGGGAAACCTTAACATGGCACAGGTCTGGAGACTCCTGGCATCTGCACCAGGATGGGAGGGAATTAAAACCTGGGGAGATTTTGAAGGAGGAGAGCAGAATTATTACAAAGTCTGGCAGGACTTAATTTTAAAAAACCAAACTATTGCAGTGGATTTGGAACTCTTACAGTAAAAACAGGGGACTGTTTTGCTTTTTCTGTTTGGAAGTTGCCCGAGTGACTCGGTGAAGGAGCAGCAGCAAGATCGGTCAGTGGTGTCTGCGAGCCGGGTGAAGGGAGCCCCGTGTAGGATTATCGGGGGAAACCTGGGCATTCCCAGAGCCTTTCCAGGACAGGACAGAATCCCTTCGGTAAATCCAACGGAGAATTCCAAGGCGCCAGGATTAGCTCCCGACCCCCAGGGCTGGTGCAGGACTCAGATCAGCTCCTGGGGAAGCGGCGCCAGGGCTGAGAGGAGCCTCAGCCTCCCGAAATTCCCGGAGCGGGACCAGCGCCGGCCGAGGACGCTGCAGGAGCAGGAGGGAGGCGCGGAGGGGAGCGGGGCAGGTCAGGAGCGGGCAGCAGCAGCTGCTGCAGGCACCTCCTGCCCGGCTCGGGCCCTTCCATCGGCTCCCAGCGCTGCCCTTTGCCGGCCGCACACGCGGAGCCTTTTGTCGGGACGGGAGGAGCGGCTGCCTTTGAAGCAACTCCTCTCTGTGCCTGCTGCGCTCCCTGGGCTTTATTCAGCTGCTCTCCCGGGGCTGCCCAGCCCACAGCTGCCCCTGCCCGGCCCGCAGGACCTGCCCTGTGCCCGGTTCCTTTGCTCTCCCTGTCCCCTCCGGGGCCGGTCCAGCTCATCCCGCCGCGGGCTCTCCCTGTGGTCCCTCGAGCATCCCCGCTGGTCTATGAACACCCCGGGCCAGAGGCAGCACATCCACACCCGCGCAGCAGCGTGGCCCCTCTGCCCCGGTTTTTGGGGCTCAGCCGCGCCTGGGGACAAACTCGCTCTGGGGGAGCTCAGGAGAGCCCCCGAGCTGCTGGTGCACTCCAGGGGCGACTGCAGCCCGACACAGACGGGGGCTGAGCCTCTCCCTCTCCCTCGAAAAGCCCAAATTGATTTATTTTCAAACTCAAGCACCAGTTTGCCAAGTGCAGCAATATGTAATGCAGCAATTATGGGCATTCCCCAAAAGCTGCTTTTATGTATTTATGAAGAAAGCTCCCACGGGTAACACTTCATCTCAAATATTTGACTTGGAAATGCTTTTATTTTTCCAAGTTCTTTTCAGATTTCTCTTCTGAAAGCTGATGTGATATTTTTCATCTCGTGTAGCATTTCTTTGAAAGGCCACGTTCTGTAGTCATGGCTTTGCCATGCAGGAGTTTTAGGCAGTGAACAAACTTTTATGGTGAGATGAAAAGTTATTTTACAAAAGAGATCACAGCACCACATTTACTTTTTTTCTCCAAAAACCACATTTAAACTGATTTTTTTTTTCTTTTTTGTATCATCTGTAATTCAGACATACCTAAAATGTAATTAATTTCCATCACAACATTCCAGTTCTGGTGCAGAATATGGTACCAGGGATATAACCCAGAAATTGCTTCCAGCATGTGCAATGTGCAATTATAGCAAGCAAACATTTAAATCACACTGTGCTCTTGGGATCACAATGTCAATAAGAGGCTTCAAAAAAATTAATTGTTTCATCAAGCAGAAGAAGCACCTGAGGAGGGTCCCTAGCCAAGGTGTTCTGCCAGGGCTCCCCAGGGTGCAGGAATGGCCTTAGGAGGAGGCTGGGTGTGATATTTGTAAGAAATGAAGGCTGAGATCTGCTTTGGGATCAAAATATTGAGCATAAAATTAATAATCCTCCAGTTAGGACAGCAATAAATGACAGTGACACTCAGCTGATGGGAATGTCAGTGGAAAATGAGAGTGTGCTGCATGTGTGTGGAATTCCCTGTGTGCACACACAGCTGAGAACTCCACAAGGGCTGCTCGGGGCTCTCACCTGCAGGAATTGACCTTGGGAGGGTAAATTCACATCAAGAATTGACCTTGGGGGTAAATTCATCTGCAGGAATTGACCTTGGGGGTAATTTCACCTCAAGAATTGACCTCAGAGGTAAATTTAGCTCAAGAATTGACCCTGGGGGTAAATTCACATCAAAAATTGACCTTGGGGGTAAATTAACCTCAGGAATTGACCTCGAGGATAAATTCACCTCAACAACTGACCTCAGAGGTAAATTCACCTTAAGAATTGACTTTGGGGGTAAATTAACCTCAAGAATTGAGCCCAGAGATAAATTCACCTCAAGAACTGACCTCAGGGCACAAAGAAAGGGCTATCCCTGTGCTGACTGTGCCACAGAAGATGTCATTGTTACCTGGCTGTGGCTCTGAGAAGAAAAAAAGATTTCTTTGTGATCCCCCTCTCCCTTTAATATTCCTTCAAGTCCTTGGGACAATCCTGAGGATGCCCCTGATAGGAAATGAAAATAAAAATGGAATTTCTCTCCCTTCAGAGCCTTCCCTGCAGGGCTGGAGCTGCTCAGTGCTGGCTGGGGCCATAATTCCTGAGCATTTCCAGCAGGAGCCAACACAGGAACTCTCCTTTTCCACAGCAGATTTGTTCTGGAGCTGGCATTTCCCAGCCATGATTGGCTCAGGAGGCACCAGGGGAAGCTCCAGGTGGAGAAAAAGCTGGAGCAGGGAGGCTGCAGAGCTGGGATGTTCTCAGTCCTCACTGAAGGACCTTCATTCCCAGGGCACCAGCCCTCTGCTGAAGCTCCATAATTTGGATTTTACAGTACCCAAGAGCAGCCACTGCCCAGACTGTGATCTCAGTGTGATCAGGCCACAGCAGAGCTGTGGGTTTTTGTTCCCCAGGCTGAAAAATATTTGTATTTACTGAAACTGTGCCCTTTTGTACTCTGCATCTCTGCATTCATCCTTTTTATTCTCTTTCCAAGGCAGGATTTCCATTGACTAACACCATGGGAAATTCAGGATGAGCCAGAGCCAGTGCCAGTTAAAAGCAGAGCTGAGAATTCCTCTGCTTCAGTTCCAGGGCTCTTTTATGGAAATCAAGTCTCTAACCAGGAACCTTTTGTTGTCACTTTGTGAGAGTTGGTGTGGCAGGATAAATTGAGTCATTAAGTGCAAACCCACCTGTGGGATCTTGGAATATGGATATGATGTGTGGGAATGCTTGGGAGGCTGGTGAAGGAATGGGATGTGCAGAGGCTGCCACAGTGAAAAAAATACAAATTAGGAAAGGTGTGAACAGAGGAATTGAAAAGTAAAAGGTTATTTTAAAGAAAAGGCAACTATCATCTACCAAAAAGGAGAAATTGAGATAAGAATTAACTGCTGGATATTCCATTTTATTCCAAACACTAGTTACAGAAAGCTACCATAAATTAAATTTAATTGCATTGCATAAAATGTGGATTTTATGGACTTCTACCCTTAACCCCTGGTATTTAACAAGAGCCCCAACAGGTGGAGTGGCAGGAAAAGGACAACTGGGAAGGGATGATCCAGAGGGGCTTCGGATGCTGATGAAGGGGTCTTGCCTCTTGGAAGCTTAGATCCTCAAATTCTTCTTATTAATTTGGATTTCCTTAACACTTTCAAATGGATTGTGATGAGGTAACACAAGTAGAAGGAATTTATGGAAATCTGCGGCAGAAATACTGAAAATATTGGCTTTTCCAGCAGAGCAGAGAGGGAGAAATCACTGTTGGATCTTGTGCAGCTCTAGCAGCAATTTTGATGGTGATGGGACCTGAAAAAAGCACTGTCAGATAACCTGAGCAGCAATGTATATATATATATATATATATATATATATATATAAAAATATATCTGAAGTGTTACATAAAAGAGGAATTTTAATGTATTGTAAGAACTGGTAACATGATGGCAAGAAATCTGTTAATTAGCATGTCTGCCACGCATCTTTTTGAGCAGTCACCTTAAGAAGAACTGAGGACAGCGTTAGCAACAATGTGATACAGAATAATTAGGTTGTTTTCAGGGCTTAAATAGTCATTACTTTCCCGTGAAGTCCCTAATTAAGCTAATCCCAGTTTATAATACATTAGCAACAACTATTTATGTGGAAGCTACTTCTTAGGGGCTAAAAATAACTTCAAGTTTTGAAACCCTCAGAATGATCTGCAAAATTGTAGAGCTCGGGACAGGAACAATACAGACTGAAAAAATTATGTAAGAGCTTGATTTATTCCTTGCTGCCCACATGAAATTCGTTCACCTGGAGGCTGCAGATACAACTGTTTAAAGGCTCTCATGAAACAATTTTCCCCTTGCTGCTCTCCAAGCCCATGACAGCCTGTTACCACGATTTTCTCAGGAGGTCCTGTTACAGCATTGCCCAATTATTTCCTAAAAAGTGTAGAGATTTTTCTCCCTGACTCACAGTGTAAGAGATGAAGGAGTGATTTTCAGTTTGAT
Organism: Notiomystis cincta; assembly: GCA_013398075.1. Lineage (NCBI taxonomy): Eukaryota > Metazoa > Chordata > Aves > Passeriformes > Notiomystidae > Notiomystis > Notiomystis cincta. Next base: position 23,868 of record VZRX01023880.1, read on the forward strand.
GTTCCACTTCAGTCAAAGGAAAAGTAGTGATAACATGGAGCTGACACAAAACAAAGCACAAAAAGTCTGGGCTGTTGGACAAAATGGGCTTTGACCTCCGTCCACACACAAAGAAAAGGAACTCTGAAAAGGCAGAAAACGACACAAAAAGAGGAAGATCCATATTTTGCTGCTGCCATTTCCCCCAAGAGGACAGAATTATTGCCTTCCATGACTTTTTGCCCTGCTTGATAATCTACCTGTGGGCACTGGGAGGCAATATTTAGGTACAAAGCCCTCAAGTCATGCAGGAATGAGCTCTGATGGAATTATCTGAGGTGGGAAAATCCAGACTGATAGGGGAGACAAAGATTTTCCCTCCCAGCTGAAAGGAACAATTCATTGGAAAAAATTAATCAGTCAATGAATCTGACCAAGAGGTCAAAATGAAGCAGGAAAGCCTGGGTCAACCTGTCCTTTGGATTTACAGCGAGGAAGGAATTTCAGTTTCCATTTAAAGGCAGAGCTGAATTTCTCACTTCAGTAATTTGTAGAAGCTTTTGTATCAGCTTAGGCTCCAAACCTGGGTGAGGTAACCACAGTGAGAAGGTGCCTTGGGGTTCCCTCCACCCAGGCATCCCACTGAAATGTGTGCTGGCTGCATCACATCGTGGAATATTCTCTGTTTCCCCTGTTCCCTCCTGCACAGGATCAATAATTCATCCTCTTTTCTTACACAGGCTGTTTAATATGTTGTAGGAGGCAAAATACACACAGTGTGTGTAAGGGAAGGAGGTTTCCTGTGAGAGATATTTACAGAGCTGTGAAGTGCAAGGGCAGGGGTGAGGCAGAGTGCAGGATGTGTCTCACTCAGGTGTGACAGGCAACACCTTTTCATGCCCACTTCTCATTTTTTTCTGCACGAGAGATGCAGGAAAACACTCCATAAATAATCTCCTGAGCCAAATATCTGTGAGTCCTTGATTTTAACCTATTCAAAATAGAGAACAATTTAACCACAGTGCAGCAAGGCCCTGGAAAAATGTGATCTTGTGTTCAGAGCAGAGGCAACACGTACACAAATTACCTCTTTTTTTGTGTCGTTTGCCTCTGATTTGAGAGTCAAAGCTCCTGATTGTGTCCCCAAGTGAGACTTTGGTAGCACTGCCCAAGCCAGTGTGTCCAAGCCTCCATTCCCACCTGCTGAAGTCTGGGACAGACCTTTTAAATTCAGAAATCCTCAATGCACACATGCACATGGCCAGGCTGATTTTTTTATGAGCGTATTTAAGTTGGAAAAGATTAAGTGGAATTAAACATGGATGCCTTTTCAACAGAGCCCTCTCCCAGAAGAGATCCCTTTTTTCAGCACTCACTCCAAAGACTCCTTTAGCAGTGTTAGATTTGACTGCAAATGACAAGCTGTACACAGGAACCAGACATTTATGTCCCTATCATCACTTATTAACTGTTGTTATTGGCGCTGACAGCGTCGTGATAATAATAGGGATCCTCTCAACAGCTGGCTCTGAGATGTAGGAGTTTATGACATTCAGAAGTGTCTCAGCACAAGTGACAGGTGAAGGCATGCTCAGAAGCAATTTATCCTGGGAAGAGAGTAGAAAAGCCATTCGAGCTGGCTGAGACCTTGGGGGGTCTTTGCTAACCCTCAGGATTTGCTGTGGAGGTTGAAAAGCAGCAGCGTTTTCTTTTAATGGGATATCACCTGTAAATCAGCCCCAGGGCCAGGGTGCTGCAGCTCATCCAGGCAAATGACTAACAGGGAATAAGGTGTTGCAATAAACACGGTGAGGACAGCTGTGGCTGAGAGGAAAAAAGCAGGAGAAGCAGCTGTTGGCCGACTCCAGGCGTGGAGGGGATGTGCTGAGAGTTGATTTCCCTCAGCTCTTGTAAGGTGTGAGATGCTTGTGAGAGACCTTTGGCTGCTGGAAAGATCAGGCCTGGAGAATGGATAATGCCTTCAGCTTCCCAGATTTTTGTTTTATGTGGATCTGAGCCTTTCAGGCACCACTTCACCTGCAGGGCAAAGACCGGGATCCTTTGTCCAAACCCTGGTCCACTACAGAGCTGCCAGCCAAAGCCTGAGGATCCCTCACCAGGTGCAGCTCAGATTTCCATGGGATTCTCAATGGGATTGCTGTGATGACTCAAAAATTATGGATGTAAGTTAAAGCCATCCTGGATTCAGTAAATCTACTGAATCCATAGGATTTTAAATGAAGGATTTAACAATACAACTCCCCAGCTCGATGGAAGACCCTCCCCACGTGAGCCTCTCACAGCTGGATGCAAGGGCAGCACAGCCTGAGCAGCCCCAAGTGGTGCCCATGTCCTGGTGGGTTGGGAGGGACCTCAGCAAGGCTTGGAAAGCTGAGGTGTGGCCAAGGGAATATTGTGTTGGGTGGTTTGCAGCTCGGCCCTCGAGAAGAGTTTGGCCAACGCTCTCAGGATGGTGCTGGGCAGAACCATGGGCTGGATTTGATGATCCTTCTGTGCCCTTTCCAATCCAGGGAATTCTGAGCCTGGGAGCTGTTGAGATCTCCCTTGTGAAGGCCATCGAGTCCAGCTGAGGTACCCAAGGCCCTGATTATCCATCCCTGGCCTCCAAGGATGGCACTGTCCCTGCTCCACCAGCAGTGGGAAACCACCCCTGCTGTCCAAAGAAGTAAATCTTTACACCTTCTCCAGCCATAAATTAATGATTCTGAGTGATCAAAATAAAATTACTGTGGCAGTGTGTTACTAAAGTTGGAAGAGGCAGGTTTCAGCTGTGACAAACCAAAGGCAGGGGAGCATTATTAGCTAGGCTCTGTCTCCCAGGATTAGAGGTAGGAGATCTAATATACAGAAGGACCCAAGGGTGAGATTATCTCGGGATAATACATCCTTTAGGTTTTGAAACTGCAGCCAAAGCAATCAAACCTGTTACCATAGCATTCATTTTAATGCACAGATAAATGTGTAGCTCTTGTTTATATAGCTCATCCTCTGGAGGCACTAATATGATTCCCTTTAAAACTCAAGTTAATGAGAAAATAATGGAGCATTGTGGATATAAGCAACATTTTTTCCCACTGTCGCTGTCATCATCTTTTATACAGTCAGACTGATCTTTGAAAGTGTAAGTTGGATTTATTTTATGTACCACAAAACCTTTAAAAATCTTTCTTTAAACTGAGCTTTCTGATTCCAGCCTAAAGCCAGAAATACTCACTGTCTAAACATATTTATAAATCAGTATATCACCCGTAAATCTTACCTTATCCCTAATAGGAAATTTAAAATTGTAACTCTTGAAACTTCACCTTGGCAACACACATTCTTATTTTATTGGCTTTCCTGGACAGAAAGCGCTGATGAGATGGAGAATGTGGCCAGGGAATAGGGATTGCATCTCCCTGGCTGGGTGCAGTGAGCTGTGTAACGAAGCCATGTGTGTTTACTTTCCTTTGGATACAGCACTGCAGCAAATCTCCAGCCTTTCTCAAGGTTTTCTCAAGTTTCTTTTTACCCATAAAGTTCTCTTTTTGGACCAGCTGAGGAGCTCCATTCTCATGGAACGTCCTCTAGTGCAAGGACAAGATGCTGCCAATGTTGACATCAGCAGGTCTGGAGGAGCTGGTACCAGGCAGGTACAAAGCTCAGTAATTCACTTTGTCTGGGAAGGATTGGTGGTCTATACATAATTTACATTATCTAGCATTTATTATTCATACCTATAAACAAACACCTGTGTGGACTGGGCCTTCAGACATTTCAAACTTCCTAAGATTTAATAACAACAGAAGTAATGTAATTTACTGGGAGTGATGTTTTATCCTTGGCCTCACTTGAAGACTGTGGGAGTTTTGATTTGAGCAGGAAAACTTCAAGGCTGCTGTTGGCTGTGCCTCTGGTGAGGGCACCTGCTTTGGCAAAATTCCTATTGTTACTCTGTAGTTTTTGTCTCTGCTGCCTTTGGTGTTTCCTAATCTCACCTGAATTTGAGACTGTTCCTGCTGCCCTTTGATTCAGGAGAAGTGTGGCCATACCAAATCACACCTGCTCTTCCCTGCACCTCTGTGCTGTCCCTGTCCTGGGACCCTTTGTTCTGTCTGGAGAGGCAGAAGGATGAGGGAGAAGAGAGAAGAGAAGAATGTAATAATAAGAACAATCTCTGTGGGGTCATGACCAAGTTAAATTTCATCTCCCTGGGCTTCTACAGAGGCTGGTGCCTGGTTCATAAAGGAGAGCTGCACTTTGCTTCTCCCCCTGGACGTGCAGGTTGAGGTGGTGAGATACCCCAAGGTTTGTGAAGCCTTTTTTCCACACAGCCCAATGTCAGGGCTTTCGATCCTGCTGTTGAAATGGAAACGCAATTATTGACTCGGCAAAACGCTGTGCTGGGAAGTCACTGATGAAGTCAGCCCCAAATGCGGGAATTGGGGAGTGCTGCATTGTTAGAGCCACTAAAAAATGTCATCCCAGCTGTCAGCAGGGGCAGGAGAAGGACTGCAAGGCTTTGGCTGGCTCGGGTTTGTGGCCGAGCACAGCAGCACAAAGCGCCGGGGCTGGATTTGGATTTCGGGGATCCCAAATCTGAGGGCACAGGCTGATCCCGTTAAAAGCCAGGACTGGGGGTTTAATAGAGGCCAGACTTAATTCTGCTGTTCCTTAGGCTCTGGACAGCTCAGCAGAGTGGGAGATTCCTCCTCCAGCTGCCCACCTGTGACACCAAACCTGTCCCTCTCATCCCTGTTTTCCTTAATGCCCTGGAGCTGACACAGTTGGAGTCAGACTCAGCCTGTCCCGCTGGGATCTGAGCAGGAAAACCAGTCCACTTTTCCTCCTGAGAGATTTACTTTAAATAAGTTTATATTTCTAATTGCTTTGGGACATGAAACATGTATGGAAAGATCTCAAGGGATTGGATTAAGTAGTTTTAATTATGAGTCTGGCCTCCACCGAGAAGCATTTCTTGAGGAACATTAAACAAATATACTCTTGCTTTTTTAACCTCACTTGGTGTGTGGGAATTTTCTATATCTGAAAAAGACAAATTAATTTAAACTTAATGACAGTGTCTCATTAAGTCTGCACACCTGCTGTGGTCCATCATGTACCAATGGAGGTATCAGTGCAGGAATTAGGGATCTGATCCATACTCCCTGCAAATAACCCAGGCAGTTGGAGAGGCCAGGGGTTCAGTAGGGTTGGTTTGGGATGCCCTCACACCTCTGTGCAGATGTAAAATCGTTCTCCACGCTGTATTTCCAACATTAGAGACCAAAAGGCCCCATTTCTGCTCCTTCCCCTGGGGACTGTTTCACTTCAGCTGATCTTGCTGCTGGGAAAAAACTCTTCTTAATATTCAATCCCATTTCCCCTCTAATCCCATTTATCCTTCTGTGGCCCCACCCACCCCCCAAAGGATCCTTCCCCTCTTGGGGTGTTCACCCCAGGGAATTTTGGACCATTCTTGATGTTGTCTTAGAGCTCCACGTGTTCCATGTGTGCCAGCAAACAGGGAGAGCATCCTGAACGAATCCATTTCACTCTGAATCATTTTCCTGAGCTCCATTTCACTGCATTTGGTGTTGAGTTTGTAAAACAGCAATCCCCAAGTGCTGCTGCAGGATGGATATTACACTGAACAGAGAGAAAGGATTAGGTAATAATAGTAACATCAACAATAGCAGCAATAATAACGATGAATGAAAATAATAACAATAATATCAGAATCATAATCTCAGTATTTTTCATCTTGCCAGGGAAATATTTGGTTTTATTTTGTGGTTTACTTGAATGAATTTTAGCTGCATTGGGGTTGTCAGAGCCTGAGCCCAAGTCCAGTGAAGACTTCCAGCTTATTTTAATGCATATGAGCAGGTTGGGATTTTAAACCTCAAGTCTTCAGTTTTCAAGATCCTGACTGACACAGATCAATGGATTTTATTCCAGAAACTCAGCTGGGACAGTTAATGCCCATTAAGTTGGAGACAGTGGGGTCCAGGCAAGTGCCAGAGTGCTCTTCTGAATTGGATATTATTAAAAAATAAGAATTTGTGTCTTGATGTAAATGTCTGGAAGAACAGCATTTTAACTCTGTGCTGAGACAAGCCAATGAGACAAGGAGAGGAGATAAATTAATGCATAATGTACACATTTGTTGAATGTCTACTCCAATATTTTTCACTCTTTCCAGTCAAATGGGCCTTTTTTTTATGTATAATTTGTTTGAGACCTCCTTTCCTTTCCAATCCATGACCATAATTCCCAATTCTGTGGTGCAGTTGGGGGTGTTTGGGAAGGTTGTGGGTGTGACCTTCAGGGATCTTGGCATAAGTGGAATGAGGGAGACGGATTTGGACTTTTTATTTTATTTTGAGAGATAATAAGATTTTAAGTGCCTTGTGTCTTCTAATTGCCTTTCACAACCCTTTGGAGCTGCAATCAACTGGTTGAGAAAAGCAGCACTAAATAAATCAAATTGTGACTTCTCAGAATTAAATTCTCAAGGCTTTACCAAGGATAGGGTATTTTTGCATTTTTTACCTTGGAAAAATATTGCTGGAGGCACAAACCAATCACATCAATGATTTGGTCACTCAGGGTAAATCATGGTTGTTCTTCTGTCCATTTTGATCCAGAATGGTCCTTCCCCACACTTTTGGAAATGCTGTTTATTCACAGCTTAATTATCTCAGATCACTTTCAGAGCTTTGCAGAATAAATGATTTTCTCAAGAATACAAATAACATTTTTTTTAAGAGATAACTTATCTAATACTATAATGCCAATATTAAATAAATCCAGGGATGGAACAAGGGGCTCCATAAATAATTCACTTTAGTTATTAATGAAATACCTGTGCTAATACTCATGGATTTATTGTACACCAGCCATACACACATCAAATATACCCAGAATTTTCCTGCTGAAGACAAAGAAAACAAAAGGGTTTTAAAGGAAGAATTGAAATAATGTGGAAGCACACAGCTGACTTTTATAAATACATGAGCAAATACATGTTGATTGCTACTCCATGCTGATAAATGCAGCCTATTGAAAACTGGGAGAAGGGAAAATGTCTGCTAAATAATATAGTGAGGCTGAATAGCAACCAGCAAAGAGATTTCAGCTTTATTGTTGGGATTCCCCAAAGCTTTTGCTGTGGTGCTTCAATAGGCAGCTGTGGCACACTCAGGACAAACAGAACCCTGAGCACAAAACTCTTCCAGAGGAGCTGGAATGGCAGAGTGACAGATCCCTGGGATAAAGAGATTCCTGGGGTGAATATATTGGTAGGAGTGGTGTTCTGGTGATGGAATTGCTCTCATTGGAACAAGCTGATTTAAATGAGTAAAAATATCTGGAAAGCTTTTCTGGGGGTTTTTCTTTTTCATTTTAGTCCCTTGGTTTGGTGAGAAGTAAAAAAAAACACTTTTTAATTATTCTAATGTGTGAAAAGGAGCAAGCCAAACAGCTCTGTCCTTCAAAGAGGAAATCCAGCACTTTAAAAGGGACACCTTCCACTATTCCAATCCAGCCTGGCCTTGGACACTCCCAGGGATCCAGGGGCAGCCACAACTTCTCTGGGAATTCTATTCCAGGGCCTCCCCACCCTCACAGGGAGGAATTCCTTCCCAGTATCCCTTAACTCTGCCCTCTGTCTTGTAGGAAGCCATTGCCCCTTGTCCTGTCCCTCCAGGCCCTTGTCCAAAATCTCTCTTGGAACCCTTTTATAAATAGAGTTTTATAACTATATGATACATATTGAGTTCTTTTTTGGATCACAAACATGTTATGATGTTATTTAGCAGTGTGCTTTTAAAAAATTTAGATGAAAATTGGCAAACACAAACTGAAGGAATGCCTGAATTTAGTGAGAATGTGTCCCTTTAGTGAAAACCAGACTCCCTCTTTTCAAATTTCTGGGCTGCTAGATCCAAAAATGAGAATAATACCTACAAACACACCAAAAATGAGGGAGCAGCAGTGTGGAAATGAGTGTATTCTAATGGGGAAATTATAAGAAATGCAGCTGTGCTTGCTTTCCCTACTGATCCCGACCTCCAAATTGAATTGTAAAATAATGATCTCCTTTTCTGTTTTTTCCTAAGATACACAGTTAATCCCTGATATAAAAATACATAAAGGATACATATATTGATAAAGAACTGTTATTAAAATAGAGAAGGCCTCAAACCAAAGCGTTTCCATCATTTCCAGCTCATATTTGAACCCAGCTCTAAATTCTCTGCCTGGGTTTGTCTCTGTCTAATCCTTTTGTTTATAACCTGATTTTCAGGGGGAAAATCAGACTATGGTTTTAACAGGAACATTCGGCTGGTGCAGCGAGCTCACATACTGAAATAATCTGAAACAACCTGTCTGCTTTAGCTTTTTTAAGCTTCTGATTATTTTTTTTCCTGATGATTTCAAATGGCAGCGTAGTAAGAGCAGCAGACAGGCCCGGGAGAGGCCCAGCCCTGTTACCAACAGGGGATGCCAGAGGGATGAAGAGAGCAGAGCTCCCGAGTAACCAGCAGAAGGAACTTTCACTGGAGTTATCCCAGTCACTCAGGGCTGCCGTGGCTTTGGGAAGGTGTCAGGGCAGTGCAGGTCAAAAATAAAACTGGGGGAAAAAAAAACAAAGCTTGACAACAAAGAATTATTCTGGGACTTTCGAGAGAAACCAGGATATTTCTGGATTTACTCTATTCCCTGTGATAACAAGTTTCTGAGATGGTAATACACTGTCAAATATTTTTCAAGGTTAACAGTTTAGGGACACAATTATGTTGCAAGTTGTCTGCAAGATTAATTAAGGGTATTTCAGAGATATGGGAGAAAAATTGTTCCAGCAGCTATTAGAGGGTGAGTAATCCCAACTTGCAGAGTAGTTCCCCTTCAGTTCAGTTCTCCTCAGAGAAAATATTCCCATGTTTAAGGCATACTCAGAAGCAGATAAAATGTGCATGTTTGGGCTCAGAAGAGCAGTGATGGGGAAGCAATTCTAGACACAACCCACACAGTCTCACAACCAGAACTGGAATGGCCCCACAAAGGTTATTTTAAAACATTTTAAAATAAATATTTCCCTGGGCCAGAAAACACCAAAAGATCTCCCAGAGGCAAAGAAGGCAGAGGTGAGAGCCAGGCTCAGCAGAGCTCCCCTTGACATCAACAGCCACTGGGAGGGCAGTGGGGACCTTATTATCCAGCACTGATAGAAAAATGATTGGGCCAGTTAATGAAACATCAGAGATTGTTTGTGAAAATAATTGCAAGGTCCAGAGAACTGTGAATATCAGAGATCTTAAATAAAAGAGAAAAAAACCCGTCAGCAACTCAGCACTTTAATCAAAGCACTGCAACCAATACACACATCTCCCCATCTATCTATAATCTCATATTATTTTTAATCCCTTTTTTAAATCCCAGTCACTAATGAGGGATAATGCTGGATTGAGGAGGGCCAAAGAGATTTATTGATACCAACTCAGAGCCGTGGCTGTAAATCAGGACAGTGAAGAAGTATGCCACTGCTGGCTTATGTTCTCTTCCTGCAAAAGGACAGGGATGAATGAACAAGTGTCTGAATGAATGACTGAATAGATGAATGAATGAAAGAATGAATGCATCATCAAATAAATACATTAAAATACATTGCCAGCTCGCGGGGCTCGCAGAGCGCGGGAGCTCTTCGGGGCCTTTGTATAAAGAGAGGCAACGGCGGCCTTGATTTATTATAAATTAAAATCTGCTTTGCCCAATCCCTCTGAGTGTTTAATTTTTACTGAAGGTCAAAAGGTGCTTTGCATTTGGAGAAAATGCATCCCAGTGTAGCTCCTGTTTCCAGTGAGGAGAACTGAGCTCTCCCTGCCTGCCGGGGCTGCCTGTGCTCGGAGAGGGACCCTGGGGTCCCCAGGGCCACCACAGGGTGACACAGCAGCACAGTCCCCTTGGGAGCACAGGTTTTGTGCAGTAATCAGCCTGTTCCCCCTCCTTGCAGGGCTCAAGGCCCTCTCCTCCTCACTGGCCAGAAGCCCATTCCACATTTCATGGAATTATGGAATTACGGAATCATGGAATGTTTTACATCAGCAAAGATCCACCAAGTCCAACCATTCCCCCAGCACTGCCAAGGCCACCACTGAACCCTGTCCCCAAGTGCCACTTCTACACATCCTTTAAATCCTTCCAGGGATGGTTATTCCACCAGTGTCAGGTCTGGACAACCCTTTTGGTGAAGAGATTTTCCCCAGTATCCAACCCTCTTCCTCTGGTGCACTTTGGGGCCATTTCCATTTCTCCTATCAAAGGGCAAGGTTTGTGATCCCTCTGAGATTTAATCTTAGGCTTGCCTGACATGCAGCAAGGTGAAATCTTGTCCTGGGCTAGGAGGAGGAAGGACAGGGGTGGGATGCTCACAGAGACCCACTGGCCATTGTGTCTTATCCATCACAAGTGCCAGGTACACAAACACATTCCAAATCCCTCTGCCAGCTCCAGCATGCAGAAACCACCTCTGGGGCTTCATGGGACCAGTTTTATTCCATTTGAGGAGACTGGGGTTATCCAAATTTAATTATTTTGAGGTTTTTTTTTTCTGAAATCCATCTCTGTTTTGAACTTTGCACTTGTGTTTGATTCCCTTTCCCTCTTCTCTAACGAGGTCCTGGAGGATGAAGCTCTTCTAGGTTGAGATGAAGGTCCTCCAAATGAGAAGTACAGAGCCATGGCTGCCAATTTAATTAGCTCTCACGCATTCACACACAGATGGAAGGATTTTTGGAAGGAGAAAATATATTCAAGATGAATAAATTACTTCATTTTTTAAATAACTAAACCAGCAGTGTTATTCCCCACTGCTAATATTTCTGTCAGTCAGGTCAAGGATAATGAAGCAAAATTCTAGAAAGGGTCACCCAAACCTTGGCTTTTTTTTTTTTTATTGCAAATGTTCCCATTCATAAAACCTACATCTGCAAGTACAAAATCAACAGTTAAATGTTTGCCTTTTCTGTGCCTGTATTTCTCCAAGGAGAGACAATTTTTATCGAGTTTTCACTTATAACATTCTGCTGAAGTTTCTGAAGGAAGAACAAGTCTTCTAAACTTTGTTCCTGTTATTATTTTTTCCTGTGGGTAAACATGTTCTTAGCTGTTAAAAGAATCAATGTTTTCCTTCCATAATAAGAACTTTTTCCATGTGTCTCCATCATGGTTTAGAGCAGTTCCTTTCCTCCCCATTTTTGAACATTTATTTTTAACTTCTATTGAAAAGAAAAACCGTGAAAACCCAACCCTGTAAGGGAAACATGGGTTATGGAATAAAAGGGAATGACCAAAGTATTATGGAAAACTTCTGTTGAAAAGAAAAACCATGAAAACCCAACCCTGTGAAGGAACATGCATGGCTTTTGGAGTAAAAGGAAATGGCCAAAGTATTATGGAAAACATCAGAGAGATACAAAGAGCAAAGTGCAATGTAGCAGGACCCAGGTTATGTGTTTTAGGAAACCACTTCCAGCTGATGAAATAGCTCCAAAAGCAGGTGTTTATTCCAAAAAGCTGCAGCAATGCTGCTCTGTCACCTCACGTTAAATCACCCCTGCTGCATCATGCTCCTTTACACCACATCGGGGACGTACGGTGGGGAACCCAGCGCGGAGGAACAGGATGTGACAGACAACATTTAGCAAAAATATTCACCTCTTTGACTCAGATCCCTGCCATCAGCTCGAATCAGGGAGCGTGGTCCCAAATGAGGCTGACAGATGGATGTGAGCTCACCGAGGAGCAGTGGGAATCTGAAAGTTTCTTGTTGTGTACCTGCTCCTCGTCCTGCCGATGGTTTCGCTGTCCCCAGCTCCTCTTTCTCAGCATTTCCTCCCCTGCTGTGAGTAGTGAGACCGGTTGGTTGTCATTTATTTTGACATAACTCGTGACTTTCACATGAGGGATTAATCACATGCTTGGTACAGAAGTGCTGTCAACTGACAGCTGATGGAATTGCTGTAAACCGTTTTTGTATGAGAGGAATTGTGAACTGCACGGGAAGGTGTTTGGACTCTGTATTTATGTTTAGAGAGGGACTATTTTAGGGAGCAAGAGGCTTATCTCTGAAGACACCTATATTTTGCAGTGTGACAAAGTCTTTTTGATGGACTTGAAAATACGGACACTTTGTTATTGCTCTTGAAGGAGCAATAATGGGATGGTGCCTCAGCAATCCTCAGCTCCTGCTGCCCTGTCCATGAGTCGAGTGTGGGCCCGCGGCCCCGCAGGGACGCGCGGCGGAGCCCCGGGAGGGGAAGCCCTGGCTTGGCGAGATTCCCTGAAACGCAGCGTGGGATGGCAGGGGGGAGGCTTGCCCTGCAGCCCAGGGGAGCTGGGATGAATAAATCCTTACCCAGAGGGGCGGTACCAGCTCTGGGTGAAGCAAACCCAATGCCCAAAGGGCCCACGGCCACCCTGGGGAGCTGCTGAGCATCGAGGAGCCCCCACCTTCTGCTGGCTCTGCAGCACGGGCACGTCCCTGCTGCTCAGTCTGGATGTGAGCCTTCGCCAGACATTCCATCAAGTGCCAGAACATATGGAAAATAAATGCTGCTTCTTGCTCCTGGTCACACCAGACTCTCCAGCAGTTTTAAAGGAAAGGTTTCTGCCCATCTCCCCAGTCGTTGTGCCTTTGGAATCTGCCTGGCTTTGGAATTTGGTCTTCCAAGTGTTTTGTGGAAGAGCTCCTTTGAGCAAGCCTGGTATTCACTTCATACCTGATGAAAATTAATAAAAGAATGATTAAACAATTAATATTGGATGTTGTTTAACAGTTGCTAAGAGGTTTACTTAATAATTTTCTGATGCTTTTTCCCCCTTAATTTAGGAATAAAACAGGCATAATTGAGCATGCTATTCTGAAGCTCTGAATTACACTCTGAAGAGAATTGAAGGAAACACATTTCTTTGATTTGAATATTTTTCTCATTAACAGGACGTTCAGAATAAAGCAGAAATATTTGATGCACAGAGCCTGTGGCGGTATCAAGTTAACACTGGCGTGCTCCCTCATTTTACCTCATGTTTACTAATCAATCCAAAAAGAAAGGTCACATCTTTCATCACAAAATGGAAACTTTTTGACAGCAAACAATTGGATTTTCAGCACTCCATTTGAAGTGGATTTCAGTGTGGAAAGTGAGAGCACAAGGTAATAGGATGAGGTGGATGAGCAGAGCTGGGCTCTCAAGGTGTTGGGTACCACAAACTCTGAGTAAGGGCACTCTCAGCTTATCAAGGTATCATGCTGTTATAAAATAGGAGTATCTGAGTTCAAATTGTTTGGACAAAAGAATAAATAATGTTTGGGTACATGTTGGAGTGCAGTTTTGGCTCAGAAAACAATGCCAGGATTGTGACACTGCTGCAGGTCTGGGTCAGGATGCTGCAGGACAAGTCAGCCTTGGAGAGCCACAGTTACCTGCAGAGTGTTAAACCACATTTCTCCTCTGAAGAGTCTTTTCTGTTTTATCTCCTCTGTGCCTCCACCATGCCTTTCTAGCTCTATTCTTCTTCTGATTTTTATTTTCAAGACCTGTATTTTGATAAAATTTACTTGGCAGTTGAAAAAAAAATCAACTTTTTTCCCAGGTAAAAAATACAGCCTAGAAGTTTCTCAAGCAAAATACTCCCTATGCAATGTCTTCTGTTTCTCTTCCATTCCCATTCCTCCTGCTCCAAGCAGAGGAGAAGCCCTGAAGTCCTTTTTGGCTGGGTGAGGGAATTTCTGCCTCCCTGGGAGGAGTTCCCACCCATCCCTGGGTGCAGAGGGGAGCTGGGCCAGGGGCTGTGAGTGGATGTGACCAGAGCACAGTGCTCAGAACTCTCTTCACCCTCCCCTAGGCTCTGCTGCGAGTTACCCTTGAGACAAGTGAGGTGAAATCAGAGGAGTGACCAGCAAATATCACCGGTTCTCTTGTTCTTCCTTCCCCTCCACCGGTTGCACAGAATCAGCTGCCTCCAAGGAGTCTCCCAGGCAGTGACACCAGGAGGACACAGCCTTACCCCTGGCCAGGCTTTACACCTGGCTCCTGGAGGGATCACTGGTATGAAGAGATGCACACATTGCCTGCAGCTCCAGCACATATTGCATGGCATGGCACACATGTAAGTGAGATTAATTTGAGTTCTGGGCATCATTAGCGCAATTAAAACTGTGATTTTTTTAGTTCAGACCTAGAGGCCATTGCAGAGAAGAGTAATCATAAGACAGAAACGAGTTCCCTAGTTAAAAATTAATTCCCTAGACTAAAAATATAATCAAACGATGTCTACAGTATTTTATGAAGAGCTGGGAGGATAATAAAATTTAAAGCAGTGCAACATTTGCATTTTGTTCATTTCTATCCATATTTTTCCTAGACTGCCTTTCTGTGTGCTTGTTAATCATATGCACTGCTACAGTCCTGGCATTTTAAGATCACTGTTCACATCAAGATTGAAAGGAAACTAATTACAATCACATTTCAGGGTGGTTGTTCAAAGCTCGTTCGGCGCCGGCTACAGCACGGGAGCCTTGACCTTTATTTGTAAGCATGAAAATAAGGTAAAGATGAAAGATTGGTTTTCCTGCAGCTCATACTCAGGGATCAGGAGGCCCTCCGGAGAGGCAGAGGTGTGGGAAGCCTCTCTCCTCGCCTCCTCTCCCATGCTGGCAGCAGAGGCCAGTAGTGCTATGCAGAAGCTCTGCTCCACTGCAGCGAGAGGTGAAGGAAAGCTCCCCGGTATTTTTCAGCTCTCCCTCCAGCTGGAAGAACTTGGAAAGAACCAGCAGACCCGAGGAGTCTTTCGGACCCCTGTGCAGAGCTTTGCAGTGATTTGTTTGCAGGGCCCAGTGCTGCACTCTGTGCTCAGGTGGCCGAGGTGTGGCACGTGCCAGCTCCAAGCAGTGCCACAGTCCCTTCTGCTACTTGTTCCATGGCTTAATAACACTCACAGTACCCAGGCAGATGCATCAGGGCAGAATAAGATCCCTCAAACCTTAGGGAGTGCAGATAATCCTAATGCAATCTCTGATTTCACTCAGTGGGGATGCATTGAGAGCATGCTGGATGGCAGATTTATCCAGTAGGTTTCACCTTTCTGTGTCCCTGAATTTTCCAAACTGCAGCTTTAATAAATTTGTGCTCTGCTGAGAACAAGCTGGGAGGTGGTACACAAATGGGTTTTACCCAGGAGCTGCTGATGGGGGGCTGTCCCCAAATGCTCCTTTCAGGATCACTGCCCAGCATTCAAAGCTGACTCCCAAAGGATCTCCTGAGCTTCCACCCATCCTGGATTATCGCAGCTCTCCCTGGGATGAGTTCATTGAGGAAAAGCTCAGCAGCTCTGAAGAGGAACAATCCCATTCTCCCCCCACAGAGTGTTTACCCTGCACAATCACTGTGTGTGCCCGGCCCCGTGTCCAGGCAAGCTCTGCTGGAGCCCCGAGGTCCAGTGGGTTTTTTGGCAGGATCTGCCAGGTAATTTGTATCTCCTGGTTGGAAAAGCTCTATTTAGGGCACCAAGCAGTGAGAGAAGGGAAACTCATCTCACACCCAGCTCCCAGCCTCCCTCAGCCTGCTGCAGGCACAGGACCACCTGGCCCATGCTGAGGACACAGACCTTGCATGGTGCTGGGACCCTGGATGCCACTCGAACCAAGAAGCAAAGATGATTTTGCAACACTTTTTGTGGTGTATTCTCCTTCTGTCTACATTCTTCAAAGCACAAATTTACCCAAGCAAATATTTACAGAAACTGAAGGAAAAAATAGACTGGTGCTATAGACACTGCAGCAGTGAACTTCTAATTACAATCCACAAAGTGTTTATGAATAAATTTATCTATTATTTGTCTAGTTCGAGCACTGCGTACACTTTGCCTTGTACCATTACATGCTGAAGGAAACAATATGCAGCATGAAAATGAAAACAATTTGACTTAATTATTTACACCATTACCGCCACTTTGAATTAGGCCCTCCATTTCTTCGGGATTTTGTAAAATTTAACTGGTAATTATGCTTGCTTAATTAATTTTATTTATCTACTACTACAATGAGATCAAAACAAAAAACCTACCAGAATGCAAAGTACAGGCTGTGTCCCCTAATTGTAAATGTTGCTTTTAAAAAGCCTTTATGATAAAAATGTAGTATTTTGTACCATTTCATTTCAAGCGTATCTGGCCATGCTCCAGTACTATTTAAGTGTAAACAGGAAAAGCCTTGGAGGACGAGTAATCACACTTAAATGACACAAAGATCATTATAATGATGTTCCAAAAACATGGCAAAATTAGATATTGCAGAACTGTTTTCTTCTCTGAAGTGTTCCACCAGATGGTGAAGAGTGCTGAAACCGTAGATCCGAGAGAGGGGAGGAAAAACATCCCCGCACTTCCCTCACGCTCCCTTCCCAGCTTGTCTCAAGTGGCACCTCACACCTTGGCTCTGTCAAACCCCCGAGCTCGAGATGACACCGAGGTGTTTGAGTGCTGAATCACAGCCTGGGAAACCCCTGCTTTGTTCAGTTAAAGTTGTCAAGCGGATTTATCCGGAGCCGGGGACGAACGGGCGCGTCAGCACAAGTTGTGGTGGTAATTTGTGAAACTCTTAATGAGATATTTTCAGAGCTCATAAAGAGGAAGAGCCATGTCATTGAGTTACTGCACAATGAGGGCATTTGGATACAGGAAAAGAGTTGGGTTTTTATCAGAAATGGCACTGCATCAGCAGGGAGGTGTCAGGGAGCATTTAGAGGGGTCTACAAAGGGTTATATAAATGGGGTTTATATAAATGAGGGATGTCTGTGTGTGTTGCTGCTCTGTGAAATGGCCACAAGCGAGGTGAGTCTGCACCTTAATCACTATTTGCGTTCCTTTCCAAAAGACTTGAGGTAGTTCCTTTCCACAAGGCCTGCTACGTCTTCAGATGTCATCAGATTTTTGCTACTTTTTATTATTACAAATACCTGAGAAATATTTAGAAAATTGGAATTACTCATTAAATTTTGTTACTTAAATTGGTCAGGGGATTCTACTTTTAAAAATATCAGTGAACCTCAAGTATGTGCCATCCATCCATCCCTCCATCCAAGTCCTTGGGAACGTCTAATCCCTTTTAATATGTATTTTGGGGAATCCATAAATGAACAAGGTGAAGTATTGGGATGCTGCGGGTTCTGCTGACCCATTCCCAGTCCTAACTCCCTTTGGAAAAGCCTGTCATGTCCTGGGAGACAGCGAAGTCACAGTGGGGACAAGGGCAGTGCCCTGGAGAAGATTTGGGCTGGGATGCACCTAACGAAGGAGAGAAGGGTGTAAATGTACTTCCGAGCCTTCTACCTTCCTGAAATGTTCAGTTTCTTAACATTTCCTCAGGAACACACATGACAAATCCTGATCCACAGGAAAACTTGTCCTTTTTCGCTGAAAGATCCCGAAATGGAAGGTGACTTCACTCCCGACTGGCAGTCATTCTAATTCCATGCTGAGCAAGGGAACAGCCTCTTATTCACTGTGTTACAAATATTTTTGAACTGAATGTTCACAGTGTCCAAAGAACGGCCCACATGCTGCATTTGCTGCACTTCCATTATTCAGAGCTAGCAATAAAATCATGCAAAATTCTCCCCCCTTACAATTTTTCTCCCTTCAATGGATATTTGGAAGTGGGGCTTGCAAATGGGAGAGGGTGAATACAATGTCAGCAATCCAGCTCATCTGCTTAAGTGAGAAGCCTGTGCATGGATGGTTTCCAATGGCCTGTGTTAAATGAAGGGCTGATTTCACCCCCCTGCCTTGGGGACAGGGGACCATTTGCTGAGCAGCCACCGTAGGTGACATTAATTGTCATCCCAGCCATCCCTCTCAGGTGGCATCGGCTGGAAAGCATCCCATAATCTCAAAACTCACTCTGAACCAGTGGGAGCTTGCACTGATCCTGTGTTGTTCCCAATCTAAACAATCTGGGAGAGCAGGGTCTCAGGGGCACTGTGCCTCAGTTTTCCATCTGTGAAATGGCAACACAAGGATTTTGGGGAAGAATTATTGTATTTTCCCTCGACACTCATTATTCTCCCTTTAGAAGAGCTCCTCCAACGATGCCAAATCTTTCCAAAACCTTGATTTACCAACAAAACCACTTTACAATAATTAGTAACCTCTCTGTCTCGAGGAAGGCAAAGGTTTTATTCTCCTGTCTGAGCTTAATTATGTTTTCAGAGCCATGTCATGGAGGCTCAGATGAAATTCTTGCTTTGTGTGCAAGAAAGTCACACCACATTTGCATTTGTTTGACAGAAGCCCTGATCTCATCCAATATGTAGTGCTCAAATTTGGCAATGCTCCCGTTGGACATCTATTTTATATTCTGCCTAAATTCCAGGCAAAATATCATTCCTTGCACTTAAATGCTGATACCTTGGAGGGAGGGAATAAAGCCTGGTCCATACAAATGAAATCCTGGGGGCCTGTGCGTCAGAGCTCTGTCTCCACCAGCCAGCAGAGGCTGCTGTGATGTTAATGATTCATTATTAAATCATTCATTATTTTCAGTAACAAAGCACATGGAGGAAATCAAACCCAAATATTGAAATGATGAAAAGATCTATGAGCCAGAGTGCCGTGGAATGTGCTGTGTGGGAGTAGGCTGGGAAGCACCAGGCCCTAATCCAAAGTCTTCTGGACAACCTGCTGCCCACTGGATTTTCCAACGCTGGGATGTGGCCAGGTGGGCTCCAGGAACAATGGAGCACATCCTGCTTCCCATGGGATGGTAAGAACTGGGATAACTCTTCTAGCATATAAATTCTGTCACTCTGGCTCTTAAAAACCCAGGGTTTGTTCAACGAGGAGAGCCGTGGATTTTAATTGGATACTTGAAATAAACAGATTCTCTGCCCTTACTTAGCAAATGGGATTTTTTTTTCTTTCCCAGTTATTAATTTCCTTAAATGTAAAGTGACATCTAAAATGAAAACAGTTTATTGCTTGCCAGGAGCAAAGCCAGCCTAATTTAAGAAATCCAGAATTAAAGCTTTTGAAGCATATCAGGGCATGTTTATAAAACAATTATCATTGCAAACGTTCTCTCAGCTCAATGCAGCCTCTTCAGGCCACCTCCACAGCCTGAAACTTCATCATCAGTTGTCCCCACCCTGAAATCTTTCACCAATTGCCTAAAATCAGGTCATCCTTTGATTGCAGCTTCCCTCTGTCAACCCAGGCGTTCAGTCCCAACCAAACCAAACCCACATGGAACGTATTCGATGCTGAAAAAGAATTAACTTACTCTTTAAAATTAAGTAGTAGGGTCATTATTAATAACTGACAGCAGACAAAGGAGTGCAGTGACCTCTCCAACAGAGCATTTAAATCTTTGCACAACATGCTCTGCTTGTGCTAGGCTGGTTTCACAAACAACAGCTGTGGAGTTCGTTAACATATGAATCCCCTTGAGGTAATTTGGAGGAGCCAAATGTGCTAAACTAAACACCTCATTAAAACAGTGCTTTAAAAAACAAAACAAACCCCAAAAAACCAAACCCCAACCCTGACCAAACCCCAGACTAATTTCACATTTCCACTTCCACGTGTGGAGATTCTCTTATGTGGAATTCATTCATCTGCGTGGCTGGAAATAGTGGGGGTTAAAATCGGTAATATGGGTTTTTTCTCTGCTAAGATGCACTTGAGACTAAAGTGCCTTTGAAGTGCAGTCTGTCACAAAGAAACAATTAACTGACGACAATAATGTTTTCTTTTCCTCCCTGTTACTGAGAGCAGGACACAAGTTTGTATCAAATAACGCAGGACCCCACTTCTCTTGAGTCTGGGGAGGGAGTGGAGGTACCCAAAGGGACTCTCGCTTGGATGGGGCAAGGCAGAATCACAGCCAGAGCCCCTGGGGTCCCCCAGGAGGGCCTTGCAAGAGATTTTCAGGGAAATCCTCCATAAAAACACTGCTGCAAGTCCAGGTGGCCACACAGGAGAGGTGCAGTCCCAAGGCAGTGGGAGAAACACCTCCTGCCCCTGTTCTTGGCAAGCTCCAGAGGGCTCAGGAGCCCTGATCAGATTTTGCATCCCAAACCCAACCTCTTTCAGTCCTTTTTTTGTTCCTCCACAATGCTGCTGGGATAATTCGGTTGCTAAAAGGCTTCACGAGCTCCTTGCTGCTGCTCCTCCTGGAAAACAGCATCTCCTGCTCAGGTAATGCTGCTCAGTGAAGCACTGGAGCTTGAATATCTCCTGTTCCAAAAACACACAGAAATTCAGGCCTCTCCTCTGAAAATCACCTTTTCTTCACTGTCTCCAGCTGGATTCGTTGGTGACTGGAAGGAGAGATGTGATGGACGCATTTCACGATCCACGAAGAATTTTACAGCACTAAAACAGCAATAAAAAGATTGATCCCCAAAATGGCTGCCCCAAAAAATATCTCAATTATTCACCTCTCTTTTTTACCAATGGTTATCTATCTGCATCAAGACAATTTTTAAGAGATGCTCATAGAATTTATTAATTCCTAAATGGGCGTGTGAGTTTTCTTTTGAAACTGTAGATGTATTTTCAGATTTTGATAATGAGCTAAAAGGCAAATAACTGGGAATTTTTTGGGTGGTAGAGTCTTATGAAGCAACAGCCCATTTTCCTTCAGGAAATTGTGGTTTAAGGTTCTCCTGAATGGCCCTAAATTATAGGATGCTATAGAGCTCTTAGTTTTTTTTTTGTTTGTTTTTCCTCCAAAAAATCTTATTTTAATGCTCCATCCACATCTATTTTATGTTTCCTTTATCAGCAAAGACATCAACCTAATTAGCAATGATAATTTGGAACTTCCATAAGAAACATTTCACATGGATAAAAACAACAGAAGTTGTGCAATATCAAGGTACTTATGCATGCTCCATAGTTTTTATTTTCCTTTTAAAAGCCTTTATTCCTGAAACTTAGGCAAGGAACTTGATTTTAGGGAGCTGGTAAAAAAAAAATCTCATGCCTACAATCTTATTTTTGTTCGCTTTAAAGCATAACTTTATAACATGTTGGAATTTCCTCAAGGTTTTGTAAATACTCGTCTGAATTCCTCCCGGGTATTAGTATGTCATCCAAAAAACCAGAAAATACTATTTATTCTCTGCAGGATTCAATCCATTCGTCTTTGAAATCCTGCAGGTAACTGGCTCCCCCCAGGGTAATCTTTCCTACTTCAATAGGCACGAATGTGTGAGTTCAGTCAGAATTAGTGTGTTTTTTAAAATTCGGATTCCTACGGTGCTGCCAGGTTTTGGACAAGCACAGTTTGGAAAAGTCTATTCCCTCTGCCAGTTGCAGAGGTAAATCCTGTGGTTTGGGGATTTTAATGGGCACACAGAGTGCAGCACCTGCCTGACTTCCTCATGTACAGTCAGTGCCACTCTTCCAACGCCTGTTACTGCTTTTCCACGGTGCCTCTGCCTGGGCTCTGCACGATTGTACCTTTAACAAGTGGAAATATTCTTGCCACTTTTCCTCTGGCACTGTTTTTGTCTTGGTAAATCCAACTTTCACTCCTCCCGTTGGCGTTTTCGTGCTGCTTTCCAAGCTAGCTCCAGGTTTTGTCTGATTTTTGTAATTTAACAGCTTTAATGTGAAGGTACCAAGAACCTCCAGGGGTCCTGCCCTTCCTGGGATTTGTGCATCCCATTTTCTGAGACAAATGCTGTGTGATCACCTTTGAGACCATCCAAGCCATGCCTTTAGCACCCTCACTCCCTCCCAGCCTGTGAACGTGCTGGTGTGACCAAGATTATTGACTTTGAAATGCTGCCACATTTAATTGGCTTAAATTGAGCTCAACACCTTCTCCAGCGGCAGTTCCTTCATCCACCCAACACCCAGCAGCTTCTTTCTCAGTTTGGGGACTAAAAAACAAACAACAAACGGATTTCTGAGAGTCTTTTTCATAGAATTACCATAACAACAAGGACAGTCATTTAAAGCAAGCCAAAAATGCAGAATTTCTGGGCTGGTTGCTTATTTGCAACTTAAATTGTTCTAAGCAGGAATTTGTGGTAGGCACATGATGTTTTGCAGAAGCTTTATAAGGGCTCCAGAATCCATCTTTCTGCCTTTGGAAAAGCCAAGATTGAGCACTGCAACTGCAGCATAAATCTTTGAACTTTATTTTTACTTACCAGTAAATAATCCTTTACATAGATGTGTTTTCGACAGCAATTGCATAAAATACTCTTCATAATAAGAAGGTTTTGAAATCTTCCACTCTTTTCATATAAGTGGAAAGTCGCATAAATGGCTTTTTATCTCTGAGCTTATTTTTTAAAGTCCATTTTTTCAGTGCTGTTTTTTTGATGAGTTAAAAATTAACCATCAAACCCCACAAAACAGAATGAGAAGACAGTGGCAGCCTATGAAGGAGCTGCTCCAAAGCTGAAATTTATTTAATGGAAAGCTCTCATTTTGGATCCTAATACAAACCTGAGGCTCTGCTGCCACACCACTGCAAACTTAAATCATCACCCAAGCGAAACCAAGAAATTCAGATTATGTATTGTTTTTTAAGTTAAACCCTTGCCTAAGTTCCTCATGCCTGCAGTCAGTGCCTCTAAAGAGCAGCTCTCTCTCCTTTGACCAGAGACAAATTTGGCTCTCAGAGCTGCCCTGCCTTGCCCTGAAAAATGAAATTTCATTTGAGGGGTTTCCATCAGCTCCTGTGTTTAACCATCTTTCTCCCACGCTGGAGCAGAGAGCAATAACGGAGCAGGTCACCACAAAATGGATTAAGTGCAAACTCACATGTGTCACACCAAAGTTCGCCCTTTGACTGAAAGTAAAATGGATTTAAAAGTCTTTTCAGAGCAGCAAGATTGTAGAGGAAGAGATCAAATGACTTACTTTCATATTGCCATAAAGCCACAGAGACATTTTCTGTCTCTTGTGTGTTTTGAAAAGATCACAATTTTGTCTGAGGGCCAAATGAGATAATGATGATGATGATGATGATGATGATGATGATGATGATGATGATGATGATGATGATGATGATAATAATAATAATAATGATCCCAAACAAGACAATAAGAAAATACTTGAGAATTAATAAGCATATTTTAAAAATAAATTACTGTGACCTTTTGCCTTACATAACTAGGTTGAATTACAGAAATACTTTCACCTCAAGATGATTAAAATTATCAATTTTTTTATTTTTTATTAAAACTTCCTGCATTGCTCATAGAGTTTTATTGGGTATTTTATTCACGAAATTAAAGAGCTAAAAGAATATTAATTAAGGAAGAAACAAATATATTCAGCCCATAAAATGATCAGAGCATGCATGAAAAAGAAATAAATAAAGAGAGGATTAAATTCTTGCAAGTTGTTCAGTGCTGAATTAAGTAATGGACTAAACACAAGCTTTTCTTGCCCTCCCTACTCAAGATTTACTTTACTAATCACCCAATTTTCATATCCTTAATATACTAAAGCATTTGCCTTTAAGGCAGCAATAATTTAGGACATGGAATGAATGTTTTTTTCCATTAGGCAAAATAATTCTGTCATATATCCCAACAGTGTCTTTGGACTCCCATCTTTGCGTGAAGGAAACCATCAGTCAACTGAGATTTCGCTGAAAATCTTCAGCAGCAGCTGCTGCATCAAAGGAATGCAAATAAAAAGGGACTTTTCTCACGTACCACGATAATTCAGGACCACAGATAAAAACCAGGGAACAAGAGATGTAAAACTGGCAGAAATCACCCTGTGGGTGACCCAGCTGGGGCAACTGATCCCTTCAGGGAACTGGAATTCAAGACCTCTGAGTTTTGCAGCAATTCCTGTACCAAAAGCTGTGATTTCCCCTGAAAAGGAGTGACAGTTTCTCAGCCTAAGCCCTCTTGATTTTGATTTTCTCTGCTAAGACTCTTCAGCCCTCTTGATTTTGATTTTCTCTGCATTGGCCTTCTGTATTAACTCACAGGACGGGCCCGTGTGGCGGCAGGGCCTGGTGCGTTCTGAGGGGCGTTGGAGGTTTTGTTGATGTGTTTGGCAGGCAGAACCTGTGCAAATTTAAAGCCTGCAGCTCTGCTCAGCTCAGGAACTCGGGTATTTCACTGTGGTTTTCCCTGGGATTGTAGGGCTGGAATTGTGAGCACAGTAAATCTGTACAGTCTGGGATTCCTGTCGCGGCCCCGGGCCCTCCTGAGGTGTTTTACTGCCCCTCACTCATCCAGAACCAACACTGAGACTTTCTGCTTCAGAATTCACCCCCAGGTAAGAATTTAGGGAAAATTAGGGGATTAATTTATTACCTGACTGGTGTTCTGGAACATTTGAAAAAATCAGATTTACCTCATTTAACTGAAGCTTGTACTTAGATGCCGCCACATCGGGTCACTCCCACCACCTCCATCACTGCACAGAGTTATCCTGAGCTGATCCTTTGACATCCCTGTGATTTAATACCTGTTTATGTCTCTTTGGGGAGCAGGTTTGTCTGTGGGAATGCTGCTGTAAGGCCATTCTGGGTGATCCCATGGAATCCTTAATGCTGGAAAAGATCTCCAAGAACGTCAAGTCCAAGCCTTGATCAAATCATCACACCCACTAAAAAATATTGAGAAGTGCCACATCCACTTGTTTCTTGAACCCTTCCAGGCATGGTGATTTCCCTGGGGAGCCTTTCCAATGTTTAACCACTCTTTCAGTGAAGAATTTTTCCCTGATATCCCCCTGCACCTTCCCTGGGGTAACTTGAGGACATTTCCCCTGTCCTGCCCCTGGCTCCCTGGAAGAAGAGCCTGACCCCACCTGGCTGCACCCAGAGACAGAAATAAAGTCTTCCCTGAGCCTTTTCTTTCACCAGAATGAACTCCAGATGTCCATAGAATGCCAAGGATGGCCTTGTGATCAGCCTGGCTGTCTGCAGCCTCTCCCAACATCACTTTGAGGTGTGTAGGGATTAATATGCATGTGAGCATCTCCCATGGAGGGTGAGACTTGACCCTGTTGGTGCAGATATTTGGGCTCATTCTGCCCCTTTTAGAAACTACCTCATGGGATTATTTTTTTTTGCAGAAGTAGTGAGGGGGCTGCTTTCACTTCTCATCATTCAGGTAATCCTTTGGCACATCCCTGGAGACCAGGTTTGCTTTGGAATGGGAGATCTGATGGCACAAGTGCCAGTGGGAGAATCCCAGGTGTGTGGGAGTGCTGAGGGAGAGGCTCAGGAGGGAAAGAGAGCCTCTGGTGTTTGCACAGACCTCTGTGTGTGTGATGGCCACTTAGCAAATAAATGATTGTCCTGCCTTCCCATGGGATATGGAATATGGAATATGGAACGTGGAATCACTGCAAAGCGCTCACAGCTGACCTCTGACAGCTGGAGTGTTCTCAAAGGTCAGGGTAATAAAAATAATTTCATGTCAAAACTTGTGTTGAGGGCTGGGTTCCAGTTTGCTGCTCTGCCTGGTGTGACAATAAAGGATTTTAGCACAAAGCAATTTATAAAAGAACATTTTGATTTTCTTTTTCGATTTATCAGTTTTCTCAAAAAACCAAACCCCATTATTCACAGGCCGTTTATCCTGTTAAGGGGGGGAGGGCTCCAAACTCCAGGTCCTGTCAGGGATCCCAGTTTGAGGATAAACTGTGGGAAAGCACCACTAGAGGTCACTCAACATTAATTATTACCTAATTAGCACATTTTGACCCTACACTTTAGGTCATTCTACCACTTACCTACTTAAAGCACTGTCAGCTTTGACTCCTCAGTTAATTCTACCAAAACTCAGGAAAGCTGCACACAGAAAATTTTCCTTCAGCTCTTCCCTCCCATGACTCTTCCCAAGGCTCCCAAATCAGCTTTGCCATAGGCTCTGCAGGCAGCAAATCATTCTTTCCTCAGCTTTGAGCTTAATAAAGCTGGCAGTGCTGGAGCTCTGGAAGTGCTGGGTTTAGAGGCACTCAGCCCTGGCTGTGTTATCTCCAGTAGCTGCTCACCCATTTTGAAAATTAAAACAAAATTAATTTTACAATATATGGGAAGTACAGGGAAAAATTATCTTCTGTGTTTCCTGGTCCTTCCCCAACCACAGTGACCCCCTGCACATTTTTAATCATTGAGATATAAAAGAAAAAGCAAATCTTTGCAACAATTGTTTGAGTACCTAAAAGAGAGGTAAAACAAAGTTAAAGTTTGATTAATGGGTATCTGTTGAAATATCTCTGCA
This sequence comes from Notiomystis cincta, assembly GCA_013398075.1. NCBI lineage: Eukaryota > Metazoa > Chordata > Aves > Passeriformes > Notiomystidae > Notiomystis > Notiomystis cincta. Next base: position 50,130 of record VZRX01023880.1, read on the forward strand.
TGTGTTTAATCAAAAGCAGATGTTCTATTTGCAGGGATTTTTCCATGATCTCGGAAAACCGTGGTAGCAATTTGTTAGCCCGAGACAACAGGAAAAGGGAGAGCTAATTAGTGTCTTCTACAAGGTTAAGATCCCCCACTGCTGGCACTGTGCCCACATCACCTGCTGGATGTTCCCAAACACACTCAGGGCACTGAGTCCTCCCATCTCCCAGCTGATAATTGTGCTCAGCCAAAGTCAGCTTTCAGTTCAAACCCAGCCCAGTGCAGGCAAAGCCTTGGGCAGCCAAGCTCTCCTAAAGGATGCTCTATCCAAAGTGACCAATTCTTTTTTAATTTCTCTTTTTGGGTTACTGCTGATCCTCTCCTCCTCTTCCCCCTTCCAGTCAGCTGAATTTGCAAAGGCTGGATTATCCATTTTATCCTTATGTATGAGCATGACAACTGTGAAGAATATTGCAGTTTCCTGAAAAATCCTTTAGTGTTTCCTGAAAAATCCTTTAGTAACCTCTCAAGAGCAGCACGTGTGCAGCTGGAGGAGAAAACATTGACCACCATTAACCACCACCACTGTGAGTGAGAAATTTATCAGAGGCTCTGGTTTTCCAGCTCCTACATCAAGGTGATAAATAAATAGATCATCAGCATCTGAAAAGTCACATGGCTCCTCTCTCTGCTTTGTAGAGAGATTAATCTTGCAGAAGTAGAAAGCAGAATTAGCCAAAAAATAGTAAATTATGTTTGAATTTTAAGTCTCCATATCAGCCCTATAATTCCTGTGTTCTAAAAAGGGCTGGATAAAGAGAAGCTGGTTAAGATAAATAAAGCTGGTTAAGAGAAACCCAGCTAAAAAGTCAAGTTTATTCAAGCCCCTTCTTTGGAAGATCTCTGCTACTGGGAATCTTACTCCAGAATGGGTCAGAGAATTATTTAACAGATTCACCTTCTCAGAAATATTTGCTGAACTGTCATCATGCAACAAAACTCGATTTTTAGAGCCAAAACTCTAATCCTGATGTGGAGAAATGGAGGAACAGGTTTGCTTTTTATTCCAAATATAAGGTCTAATTAAGGAAAAAGCCCTGATGAAAAGTTAATACAGAAGGTAAATGGCTGAAGAGTCTTAGTAGAGAAAATAAAAATCAAGAGGGCTTAGGCTGAGAAACTGTCACTCCTTTTCAAGGGAAATTACAGCTTTTGATACAGGAATTGCTGCAAAACTCAGAGGTCTTGAATTCCAGTTCCCTGAAGGGATCAGTTGCCCCAGCTGGGTCACCCAAAGGGTGATTTCTGCCAATTTTACATCTCTTGTTCCCTGACCAATCTATTTTTCTGCCCATTGTTATACCAGCAACTATTCTAAAATATTCTCAGTTGGGGCAAATACCAAACCTCCTGCTCCTTTCCTTTTTAACTCCCCCAAAAAATCATTAGCAGCACATCAAAGTCCCTTGCAAGATTTCCACCCAGCTGACACAACACTCTGTAAAGACTTCTCCTTTCCCCCCTAAAAAACTGACTTTTATTCTTATCCTTCATCATGAAAAAAGCTCATTTCCAAATTACAGCACCTAAATCCCAGCCAAATGAAGCTCCTCTCAATCCCTGCACCATTTTAACAGAAATATTAGAAAATAGGGAAAAATCCTAACTTTTTTCTTGTTGAAAAACATGCACAGATGTTTTTTACCCAATATATGGATTGGATAATGCAGTTATCAGTGACACACTTTTTTATCAGACTTTTAAAGGCATTTAATGCTGAAGAATAAATGTAGTTTGTCCAATCAATGTTAAAATCTTCATAGAGGATAAAATAATTTCATACACATAGTGGGGTTTGGGTGCTTTGATTTTTGCAATAATCCAATAGAAGCTCAAAATTAGCCCTGAAAACGAAGGAGAATCAACCAATTGTGATGTATTAGTGAAATTATAAAACACAATTCACAGTGGGCATTAAAATCGAGTGCATGGAAACGACAAACGGCTGAACTCATCTGCCATAAGTTTTTTATTTCAAACTAATCCATAAACTGCTTTTTCAATTCTCTAAAAGCACATAAAACACCAACAATTCTTTCAGAGTGTCTCCATCAATCCAATCAAAAAAATCATGGGTTGCAAATGACCACCCATAGCTGTGGTACTAAAAATACCCTGTTTTATCAACCTAAAACTGGTTTTGGAACGATTTTAGCCAGGATATTTTGCCTCATTACTTCATGGTTCTCATTCTGTCGTTTATTGTCCTGTCATCTTATGTTTATATCATTTGGTCTTCATCTTCCATAGCAATTAAAAATGGCATTTCTTTAACCCTGGTTTTGCTGTTTTTTCTGGTACTTTCCACACATTTCCATCACTGGATTGGAATTTATTATCACCACCAGTCTCTGTGCAGTGACCTCTCCCATTAAAAGATCTTTAATGGGATTTAGTCCATTCTTTGTTTTAATTATTTCACCATGGAGGGACATGTGGCTCCTCACACAAACTTTGGCACACACAGTCACCACCTCAGCAGAGAGACCTGGAAACTCCTGATGTCTGGATGTGGATTCCTTTTGTCATTGGACATGGTAAATCCTGGAATTGCTGCAGCTTGGAAACTTTCCCAGACAGGGCACACAAGGGAGATTGGGAATCACACATTCGACTCAAACTCCCTCCATTTAATGACTAAATCTTGGATAGGGAAGAAAAGAGGGGCTCAGCAAATATTATCTGGTAATGTGAAGATAACCACAGCTAAAAAGGGCTTCATGTGTCCAGAAAAGGAGCTGTTAGGCTGGATTAGACTGGATTGGGACAGGAAGGGTTAGTGGAGAGGAGGCCTGACAAGGAATTCATTGTAATGTGCAATAGACATTATAAACTGCTGCTTTGTTGGTTGCATTCATCCAAAGACCTTCCCCAAGAACTTCCACAAGTGTTTGCAACCAGAAAGAACAATCTGGAGCTCAGTTGTTAGGACTGGCTTAAAACATTCCTGGGGATCCAAAGCTGGAATATCAGAAATTCAGCATGTGCTGTGTGAGGATCACCAGTGGCTTTACCTCTGAAAGTCATTTCACTGGCAAAGGATTTTCATCCACCCACATTCCCACAAGGAGGTACTTTTTTCTTTCATTAGGGAAGGTTCTTCCCCCAGAGGGTGCCCAGGCTGCCCAGGGAATGGGCACGGCCCCTGGGAGCTCCAGGAGAGTTTGGACAGCACTCCCAGAGTTTATTGGGATGTCTTGTGCAGGGCCAGGAGTGGGACTGGGTGATCCTTGTGGGGCCTTTCCAACTCAGGGTATTCCATAATTCCATCATCTCTGAATGGAAGTGCTGGGAGGCACAAAGAGGACAATCTGCATGACCTGCAGCTGTGCCATAGAGAAGCTTTTTCCTTTTGTCATATGCTCTGCCAGGTATCTTCCTTAAACATTGGCCCAGCTGTGTCCCCCAGCCCAGAGGTCTGGACTGAAATGACAATTTGCTCCTCTCCTGCCTAATTGGAACTTGAGCAGAAATATTTCACGTGAGAATAATGATGAGCTGGTTTCCCTGCATCCCTCTTTTTCTCCATTTTTATTTGTATTTTTATGGTGTCTCATCTGCTCTGCTGAGCTGTCACCTCCAGGGGACACTGCCCCTCCCTGAGAGCTCCCAGGACTGTCTGGCTGTGCCTCAGCTGTTTCCAGCTCCCGAGGCTGGGACATTCCATCTGGGAGCTGGACCTGTGGACACTGTGACTGCTCAGAAAGTGCCTTGTGGTTCTGGATCTCCTCATTTCCCCTGGCAGCTGGATCTGAGCTCGGAGGAGCTCCCTGCTAACAAGGGAGCTCCAGCCTCTGATCCTCTCCTTGCTTGGCTCTGGTGGCTGAATTGCCTCTGGCTCACCTCAATCAGCTCCATTTATTCCAGGGTTTTGAGCAGCTGCCTATGAAAGCCTCACTGATGGAGATATCACATGGGTTTGCTTTGCCTACAGACAATGATTTCATCTTAATAAAGTCAGATTTGGGCTCTGCCCGCTGCACTGTCCAGTGAGCTCTCCTACAAGCCCCACAATGCAGCAGCTTTGTAAGGAAAAAAATACTGGACAGAATAATTTATTTTTTCTCTCAATAATCCTGAAAATGAGCCATGAGTGACAAGGAGGATTTGAAGCACTTGAATTTCTTTTTCCAGTGTATTTTATATTGAAACTGTGGATGCCCCTGTCACTGCAAGAAAGATTAGGAGAACATTTAAAGGGTTAAGACCTTCATGTACCTGAGGACACTTTTAAGCCCTGGTTTTCTGTACTGCTCTGTCCTATCAGGTTTCTTTCTGCCTCTGGTCAAAATAGTAACTTATATTATTGCCTAATTCATACAAGTTTGCAAGGCAACAAATGGAATGAAAAAGCTCCTCGGAAATACCAGCATCACATAAAAATACACATAAATCAAATAAACCCCTCCAACACCTGAAGTGACACGTGGCCACAAAGAATTCCTGAGCTGCAAATTGCTCAGCCCACGGAACAGAGCAAAAATGCAGAGCACAAGGCAAAAAAAGTGCCAGTCAGCCTCTTTAGGAGGCCGTGCATGTCACTGGCAGGGGCTGCTTTGCCTTAGTGCCCCTCAACTCTTTGACTGATTTGTTCCTTGGGTGTAACAGCTGCCCACAGGTTGTCCCTGCACGGGTGAATCGAGTGTGACACGAAGCCAGAATGCTGTGGTGCCTCACTTTTTGTACTAATTAATATTTCAGCATCAAGCCTAAGTGCTCGTGCTGCAGCACCTGATCCTTCTCTGCTGCATGAGGCAAAAAAAGCAACTGGCAAACTGGTGCCCATAATGGAAAATTTAAAAAAAATAAAAAAAATGTTGGTGAGCTTGTGGTAATGGACCACGTATTTGAAATTGATTTTTGTTTCTTAGGAGGCTTTGAAGCACTCGATTTTTTTTTTTTTTTCAGTGTATTTTTTATGGAAATTGTGGCTGCAGGAAGGGTTATGAGAGCATTAAAGGGTTAAGACCTTCACATGCCTGAGGACACTTATAAGCCCTAAAATNGTTGGTGAGCTTGTGGTAATGGACCACGTATTTGAAATTGATTTTTGTTTCTTAGGAGGCTTTGAAGCACTCGATTTTTTTTTTTTTTCAGTGTATTTTATATGGAAATTGTGGCTGCAGGAAGGGTTATGAGAGCATTAAAGGGTTAAGACCTTCACATGCCTGAGGACACTTATAAGCCCTAAAATTCCACCTAAACCCTAAAACCTTAGAATCCCACCTTTTTTTTTTTTTCTTTTCTATTCTATTTCCAACAGCAATCCCTGTCCCTCTACGAAGGTCAGCCCTGAATGGGCCACACTTCAAGGCTCTTTTCTTCATGGAATTTTTTCTTGGAGGAAGAAGAAGAAGAAGAAGAAGAAGAAGAAGAAGAAGAAGAAGAAGAAGAAGAAAAACATCTCAACCACTCATGGTCAGAACATCCTTCTCCTCTCTTCCCCCTTTTAGTGTTAAGTGAGAGATTTACCCACCCCACACCCCAGTGATGCCTGACAGCAAAATGCTCCAAACAGCATTCCCCAAACACACAGTCAGCTCCAGAATTTTGGGATAAGCAATCCCAGCTCTACCAGGAACCCTGCAATGAATATTTGTACAGTTCCCAGGACAAACAAACACAGGCAGAAAGCATTTACAAACCCAGGCAGTGTTAATTGCTTCTGGGAGTGTCTGGAGATGACTCTACCTGAAAATATTTAAGGTTTTTGATGAAAACTTCTGGATTGTGGCACACAGACAATCAAGGCAAACTTTTCCCTCCTTTCCTCGCTGGATTTTGAAATTAAAAAGGAAAAGAGCCACATCTGTGCTCAATATTCCAGTTCCAAGCTCCCCATCCAGCTGTGTTGGCTTCCATGACAGGACAGTATGGATTGAGTAGGTCATAAATTGGGATTTACTCCTAGAACCTCAAGTGTTGCATCTCACGGGGTATTTATTGTCTGGAAATTAGGAATTTGTGAGGAAAAAAGGGCAGGGAGGGGAATTAACTCATTATTTCCTTCTAGGAACATCTTCCATCCTCAACTCTTCAACAAGATTTGGCTTCTGGGGACATTTTCCTCTGAGTTATGGTAAAGCCCGTGGTGTAAAAGTTGTTTGACTTGCTGGGAATATTATTTCCATCAGAAGAAGCTCTCAGTCAGAGAATAAAATTCCAAAATAGGATTTTATGTGGCAATATCTTTACTGATAAAAAAAAAGGAGTAAAATAAAGTAAAGCAATGACTTTCCACTGGTTTTACTCATATTTATTTTATGTGGCAGGGAATTTTCACTGTTTCAGTGGGAATTGGAGTTATCTTCACCCTCACTATAAGTTTGACTTCTATTATCATGAAATACCCAGTTATTTTGCTCAACTAGTAAAAGCAAATTAACAAATATAAATACACTTTCTTATTTCTGGATGCTGGTGTGGATTTAGCCTGGGGAAAGCTGGAAAATGCTGCTATTGAGATTCTGTAGAGAGAAAAATACCCCAAAACATTTTAAAATCATAGGTTTATGTTTTATGATTTATGAATCCATTTGTGTCATTGTAAACCAGAAAGGAATTTTCACTGGGATCCTAGAAACAAACTGGAAACAAGATGGAACAGAGTCAAAGTGACTATTTGGGCACTGTGATCTGTATTTTGGATAATAAATGTGCAGGCTGGAAGAAGGCAATGAAGCATGGCTTGGAAACATATTCCCCAGGAAAATATATTCTAAATAAATGTCAATTCCTTTTAACAGAACCCACAGCTGACTTTCTAAATATCTTTGTCACTGCTGACATTAGACTTATTTTGCTAATTTAAGTTCATCCCGAGAATCTTCCCTACATTTTTGGTGGGAATTACCTAAAATCTTGTCAAAACTCTATTTCTTATACATTGTGTTTCATCCCAAGATGTTTGGGGCAAATGAGAAAATATTCTGATCCATCCTCAATCAATGGGGAATTCTCTGTTTTCTTGCATCCTGGCCCAGAACATTGAAAGTGGAATTTCATGAGTAAATGTTGGATTGAATTTGGTGAATCCCTGAAGTGGATTTGTGCCACTGAAGGATTGTCATTGTGGAGGGTGATTTAAGAGCTTTGGTGTTGTTCTCACCCTCGATGTTATGAAATTCATCTGTCCATGCTCCCGAGATCCCTGCCAGCTGCTTCAAAAGAGCATTTATTAGCATCTGCTGCAAGGTTGGTTTTGCTCCACAGGAGATATCAGAAGAAATCCCATGGAATCAGTCAGAACATGTGTGGATCTCAGCACTGGAGCTGAATTTTTTAGGATAAACTGTAAAAAGTGCTGGTAGCACAAATTTCCTTCCTCGTTCCTCACATTTCTCCATCTGAAGAAATCAAAATAAATATAAAAGGGCTCAGCAGTGAGCCTGTGCCTGACACAGTTTGAATGTGGGTTAAGAAGACCAAAAAAAAACCAAGACAAAATAATTGTTATGCCTCACAACACACCCTGAGAGCCAACAGTCCGTGAGCAAGTAATTTATGTCGACATATCAACATTGCAAATCGTCAACGTCCTCTTTAAAAAAAACAATATTTCTTCTAAATTCCCTTCAGATGGGAATGACTGATCCCCAAGAAAATGCAAAAGGACCTTGAAATGAAAGGCTGCTGCAGTGGCTGGCAGGGACACGCTCCTCCCAAGTTTCCAGCACAATTATATGCTTATTACTTCGGAAGAGTTCGAAAACAAGCAAGCTGCAGCTTTTAATGAAGCTTTCATAGCAGTGAGAACTATGAAAAAGCATTTAAAGCAGCTCATCTCCTCCTCTATTCAGGCTCTCTTTCATTTCCAGAGGCAGTTGCGAGGAGAAATTGGATGCCATCCAGTTTGGGTTTATAAGGAAGCAGAAAAGGAGATAATGGCGGAAGTTTGTGCTTTCTTCCCCCATGTAAATTTGATCATCTTCAACGTTTGATCAGATTTTGAGGAACACAAGACAAAAAACCCCAGCAGATATTTCCAATCATGCATTTTAAAAACCTCAAAAGAGCTTTGCAGAGCCTCCCTGTATCCAGAGCTGCTTCAGACTCTTCTTTTTATCATTTTGGGGGAAGATGTAGAACATAACCAGTTACTTACCCTGGCATCTGATTATAAAATCCTGACTCAGAGCATCTCCAAGTTCTGCTTACAATGCACAGACATACATCCAGCCCTTTGTACTGTCATGCTGCCTCCCTAACAAGCCAGAAATATGTATGTGAGTGGAGAAGACATTCCAGGATCAGAGGAGCAGTCACTTAACAATATATCATGGAGACTGATCCCTTTGTCAGCCCATAAAAGCTAAATGTGACCCCAAAGGAGACATCTTTTGTTAGGGGGGGATGCAACTTTCTTACCCTTTTACGGCGCTATTTTTATGACCAGCATTATTCACAATTCCCTAATTAGAGAGGCTAACAGTGGTACACTGGTTTTTACTCTTCTGTTTGGGTGTATTTGTGCAATAAGTTGGAATAATTTTGCTTTTCCTTTCTGTTTTTCTGTACAGAGTTCAGTGGGCCACAATATTTTCCTGGGAGTCTGCTCTAATGCTGTGATCTCACATATGCACTCGAAAAGATGAGGCTGAACACTCTGCTCATTTGTTTTTCTGTTTAAAAGAGCTCTTTTAATGTTGTTTCTATAATTTTATCCTCTCTGCTCATTTTTGAAACTTTGCAACCAAAGCTTAATTTCAGGTTTTATTTCTAAAATAGCACATGACCCTTTAAGTGAAAAAAATTAACAAGTGTTGCCATTGCAATATTGTCCTGAATTCAGGATCTCACCTTCCCTTTGGTGCTCCTGGCTTTGTGTTTCCAGCATGGAACACAAATCCTAATGTGGGAGAAATGAAGTCACTGCTTTGTAGGTGCAGAAAACCTGACCGGGGGAATTTCACCTTACAGAGGATTTGCTTTTTCTGTTTGCTTTCATAAGAATTGCAGCAGAGTATAAAACCTGAAAAGAATAAAATATGGGATATTTCTGGGTTCCTAAAAAAGTTTCTGGAGAAACTTCATGGTGCAGCGAGGTGTTGATAACAGAGAGTACAAACTGCCCCAAATCTTCCTTTTCCAGACCTTGCAGAGTCACAACTCTCTGGCATTTTGGGGGAAGTTGTGAATCAATTCCCTGCTCAGGATTTCACTTGACAGACCCAGCACAGCCCTAAATGTCAGCTGTGGGGAAGTGATTCCTGTGCTTGTTTGTTTGTTTTTCTGTCTGAAGCCTGCCCATATTTCACTGCTCAGAAGCCAACGAGGGGATTTTACAGCAGGGCTGGTGAAGTTCTCCAACTACAGCCCAGCTGTAAAACACACAGTAGAGTTTTCTCCTCTTTACTTGCAGGCAATGAGTTTTGGTCCTGTCAGTTAAACCCACCTCAGAGAAGGAGAAAGAAAGAGGGAAATGACTGCTTAGTGAATCCAAGAAGAATTATGGAGTTGTACAGTCCCAGAAGGATTTTAGGTGGTTTTCTATTGCCCAGCTCAGCTCCCATTTATTTTGTCTGTCTGGGTGTCTGAGCTGTGTGCTGGGTAGAGAAAACTTCCTCTGCTGACTGATGGATCTGAGCAATCTGGTGTGGATCTGGCTGGCAGGAACAGAAAAGAGAGTTTCTAGCAGCACAGAAGGCCAAATTCTGAATTGTGTTATAGATTTGTTTTATTGTGGTATAATACATTTAATGCAAGCAAGGGCTAGAGAGTGTTAAAAATAGTTTTTACAAAGAAAAATAAAGAGTCAGTAAAGATTTAGGAATTTTTTAACCGTTAAATGCTTCCATATAAACTTAATTATGTCCAACTGCTCGAACTCAGAAGAGGAAAAACTGTAGTAATCTGGAAATTTGTGCTGCAAATGTTACTTTCTTCTAAATAAAAGCATAAACATGTCCTAAATCAGAGTAATTACCCAATTGTGCTGGGTTCTGACTATGTGAGGCACTCAAAAAGTCTCCCAAGAACCTGGAGGTACTCTGAGGAAGTGTTCTGCCAGCGAAGATTTATCTACAGTTTCACCTGAGAAGATTTTTCATCTTGTTTTGAGCAGTGTAATTTGCCCTCCTCAGCACGCTGCCTTGCATTCATGTATGTAGAGAAGAACTGGATTGATTATCTTCAGGCTTCCTGCCACTAAACTCAGCAAATTAGCTGCTCATGATTCCAGCAAATGACTGCTCTTTTTTTTTTCCTGGTGCTCAGGGAGAAACTGAACTGCAAAGCTTTGGCTGGGAAGCCGAGAACTTGTCCAGAAACTCTCCAAAGAGGAAAAAGCTGGAGAGCTGCTGTTAGAATCAGCTGAAAGGCACAGCAAAATATGGGAGGGTTCTGGTGTCCAGGAGGATCCAAGGAAATCGAGCTCTGTTTCTCTTGGTGTCTTTTCTGCAGGGTGAGATCGAGTGTCACATTCAGAGGGTCATGGAATGGTTTGGGTTGGAAGGGACCTTAAGTCTCCTGGTGGGGACTCCACCACTGCCCTGAGCAGCTGTGCCAGGGCTGCACAACCCTTTTCATTAATAAATTTTCCCAAATTTCCACCCTGAGCCTCCCCTGGCCCAGCCTGAGGCCGTTCCCTCTCCTCCTGTCCCTGTTCCCTGTTCCCAGAGCCCGACCCCCCTGGCTGCTCCCTCCTGTCAGGGACTTCTGCAGAGCCACAAGGTCCCCCCTGATCCCCCTTTTCTCCAGGCTGAGCCCCTTTCCCAGCTCCCTCAGCCTCTCCTGGGGCTCCAGACCCTTCCCTGGACACCTCCAGCCCCTCAAAATCCTTCTTGTTGTGAGGGGCCCAAACTGACCCCAGAACTGGGGGTGGGACCCCAGCAGTTCCCAGTGCTGGGGGATTTCACTGCCCTGGTCCTGCTGGACACACCCCTGGAGGATCCCATTCCTGATGTGACCACAAATCAGGAGCAAATCCAGCCTCTGGAAATCGGGGTTTAAACTTCACTCCCTCAAGCCTCCATTTCTCAGGATTTTCCCTGTGTCCACCTACAGTCGGTGCCAGGAGTGAAGCATTCACAAAGCCACAGAGCATCTCCAGGCTCAGCTCAGCTCTCCTCTCCAGCCCTGGGATCTGGGACAAATCACTTTAATTTTGTCTCCTGGTTTTCCTTTCCCCTTAACAATGCACTTTCTGCCACTTGGGAGGAACTGCTTCTTTCCTTCGGCCATGGCACGGACTTTGCGACACGGGCGAGAAATGATAATCCATCATTTCTCAGCTGTACTCTCTGCCAAAAAAACCCCAAAAGTACAAAAAAAAAAAAAGCTAATTCCAAGCTGGGAGGAGCTGAGGTTCTCCAAGGAGTAAAGAGACCTCTCAGTTTTGAGAACATTCTGCTGCAGTGTCACCAGCTGAGCTAAAACTGCCCCAGCTGGAAGGTGCTGAGGGCAGGGCAGACGTGGCCTTGCTGACACAGGGTCCTTGGTGGGAGTGCACTGCAGGGGAAAGTCCCATTTTCCAGCAAAATTATGGTTTGAAAAGCTGCAGGGAGAGGGAAAGGCCTGGCCCAGTGGCTCTGGGTTACAGCTCTGGCCACTCACTCGATGTTTATCTTGAGAAAAAGTTCGGATTCACCATTTTTTCCCTCTCTGACCATGCATTTTTCCTAAAGAGTCCCCTGCTCCAAATATAAATTTGTCAGATGAGTTTCTTAGACACTGAAGAAGGACAATGAAGCTTGGTGAGCTCTGTGGAATCCCTGATGTGGTGGCACCCAGCCCCACCCAGTGCAATTTAAATATTTCCCTCTCATTTCTCTTCAATCTCAGCAATTCCAACTCTTCTCTTCTTCCTTTGTCTTTTAAATGTTATTTCTATCATTTTATCCTCCCTGTTCATTTTTTTCCCCCTTCCATAAAACCCAATAAAATATTAATGTGATATAACAAATCTGTCTGTGCTGGGAGTCTCTTGGAACTATTGATGAAGCCATGAATAAATTATGAATCTTGATTTTGCTTGTGGTAGATCAGATTTCACGTGTTTATTACATTTTCTGTGAAGTAAGCTCATCCAACAGAGGTTTGGGTTTTATTTGCCTGCTTCTATTTCAGGTATTCCTTGATTTATTAACCTTTGGAAAAGGTAATGTCTGCTGCAGTGTAACCTAAAATGTGAAAATTCCATTTGGATCAAGTTTTGTACTTTTTGTTATCTGGAAAAAAAATAAAGGCAAAAAGCTCAACACTCTGCTTATCCCAGTAAAAAATAAAAAGACATATAATATTTTTTTTTCCTTATGCTGTTGAGCTGCATCTTCCAATATCACCTTGGCCTAAGGAAAAAGCTTCCAAATTATATGAGCAGTGCTCACTATAAAAAACAGAAAAACCCCCAAACCTTGGGTATTGTAGCCTGAATTCTATTTTCTTTGGGAAATATGTCTCAGTTTAGCAATCTTAATCAAGATTTTTATTCCAATTATAGGCTAATTTGAAAGTTTAAGTGTGGGTTGCTCTTTTTGAAATTATAATTATAAGTTAGTATTTTGTAATTTTTTTTTTGAGGGAGATTGATGGCAAAATAAATCTGAATTAGTTTTTCTGGAGATGTCTGCACTGCTGTGTGTTTTCCTGGTTGACTGACAAAGGATCTGCTTGTTTGGACATCTCATTCCTGAAATAATCTAATCAGAGATGGGTTTTTTTATAACACGGATTTTCCAACAATCCATTTAAGAGTGGCAAAAGGAGTTAAATCTCTGAAACAAAGAATTCCTGATGTACAACTGTCACTTGCAGGCTGATAACAAACAGAGCTGCTGGCAGAAAAGGAGAAATCCCTGCTTATTTCAGCTCCTCCACGTGTCCCTATGGGGCACACAGTGTTCAGAGCATAAAACTCCCTGCTCCAGAAATGCAGGTGAAAATGCTGATAAGCTGAACCTCAGGAATCCAGTTGAGAGGAATAAAATCTCCTCTTTTAATAAAAAGTGTGTTATGTATTTAGAACAATTTGCATATAAGAAAGAATAAGGAAGAATTCTGGGAATTCCTCAAAAAATTAATATAAAAGTTACATTATGATGCAACTTGAAAACTTTTCAAATTCATTCTGAAAGATCTTTTCTAATTGAGTAGCTGCAGATAGTATTATGTTAACTTCATAATTACTGTTTAGGCCTATTTCTTATCAAATATTTCTCAGGTAAACTCTGTTTATGCTTAAAATGACATGAAGTCCAAAAGCTCTGCAAAGGCCTCCCAAAGATGAGACAACACAGAGGGAACTGAAATCCATGAGGAGAAAGGTGAGGAAATCTGGTAATGTCAGGTAATGTCACCTGATAAACACCTCTAAACTCTCAAGGTTAAGCAGAGCTCTAAGGGAAAATTCAGTTTTGGCTCACAGTCCTTTCAGTACATAAATAATTATTGTTATTAAGGGTTAATGAGAGTGGACAAACACCACAGTGTGAGGGCAGGACAGGACAGAGCATTTTGGTGTTTTCTCCTTTGTTTTAAGCACAGCTCACCTGCACAACACATCCAAAGAAGTGTTTTTCCTTCATATATATTCCAGTGATTCAGTTCCTCAAGACACAAATCAGAGGATTAATAATTAAGAACAAACAGCCAGCTCTAATTTTCCCAGAGTGTTTCCTGTTTCAGGTGTGCAGTGGGACTCCTGTGGGTCTGGGTTACCTTTCCCAGCATCTCCCAGATCTTTGTCATTAATGAGTAAAGCACTTATGAGTTCTCATTGAAATAAAGGGATTTTTCCCCACCTTCCCTAATAGAAAAATGGATAATTGCAATTTAATTCTCAGACCCCTGGGAGAGGTTGCAGCATCTCTCTGCTTGGTGGCTCCTCCACCCAGCTCCCTGCAGAGCCTGTGAATGGCTGAAGCCACAAAACCCCAACCAGAGGGTGGAAAATGTGCAGTTGGATGAGAAAAGGCAGCTCAGGGGATGCACGAGGAATGCAGAGAATTTCCATGGCAGGAATGTGACATATGGCCAGCACGAGTGAGCACAGGAGGGGCTGCTCTGAAGTCACTCCTTCAACACTCCTGCTCAGGGTAGAAAATAAAAGGTGGTGATAGGACTTGTGCTACCTAAAAAATGAGTCAAATTTGCTGGGCAGTGAGGAAATGCATTGCAGCCTCTTTGTGAGGAGAATTCACAGGTTTCCACCCATTTCCCCTTTTTCTCCTGTAGTGAAATGCTCCCTAGAGGAATGATGGTGGTTGTCTCCTGTGGATCTCCCACAAAAGAAGCTGCTTTATCGATCTCCACTCCTCGCTGCAAAGTTATAATTAAAAATCAGTATTAAAGCAGGTTCCAGCCTAACCTGGCTCTCTGGAGCTGGCTGTGCACAATAAAAATCACCTCATGTTCTCCTCGTCAGGAGAGCCCTGGCTGATCCAATTTTGGAGTTCTGCAGTGGTAATTGAAGGCTGCAGGAGGTTGTTCTGCACAAGCTCAGATTAGGACTTAGCTGAGAACGTGTCAGATGCAGCCACAGCTCAGCCCCATCTCCTGCAGGTTTTGGGGAGGACCAGGACAGGCCTGAAGGTGAGAAGTCCAGCACTCTGCACACTGAGGAATTAAGAGTGTTTAAATACACCAGGCACTGGATATATGTTGCTTTTAATTAGCAATTAGTTCTAAAAATGATATTAATCTTTTATAAGGTTAACTTCTGTGCTCTGACAGCTCGGTTGGGTTCTGCTGGCTCGGAGGAAGGATGATAACACTGCCAGATGATCTGTCTCTGAGACAGGAAGATCATTCTCTGAGTACATAAACACTATGAATATATATGCCATAAATATATTTATAAATATGGTCAGGATAGGATCTGTTTAAACAGGAAAGGTCAGGATGGAGCCCTCAGGAATCTCATTTCAGGCAAACCCAAGCCTGCACTTGTATCACTGTTTACATGTGCTCCCTCACATTTCACAGTGGAAATTGCCTCTATTAGAGTTTATTTTTTACTTTGCTTGTGACTGGAACTGAGTAATTTTTTAATACATTGAGTTCTCAGACCTTAGGACATTGCTGTGCAAGGGCATTGGACCTTTGAAAAGTGCCTCAGTCCTTGTGCAGTCTCTCCTGCAATCCAGCACCACCCCAGAACCCCAAATTTCCCTTTTTTTTCTCTATTTATTTTTAAAAATGAGCAAATAGGCAGTGATCTTATCTAGCTGCTGATTTGGGTAGCTGCTGATCTTATATGCTCGGGTGGCAGATGGATGGTTCAAGCTGTAAAATACTAAGGCAAAGAAAAGGGTAGCCTGTGAGATTACTAATCAATTTTCCAAAGAACTGTCTTGCAGAAGGGCCAGCTGTAAATTGTTTCATATTTCTTTTTAATTTACACAAAACCATCTAAGGTGACCTGCTGGCATCTGTCTGTGTTGACTTTCATGTATTTTATTGGTCTTTCAGCACGGCTTCTATTGCTCATCAGCTGCTCTGAATGTGTCTGTAAAGTTTCCCAAGGAAAATAAAGATGCTTACGGTGGAGATGATTTCCCTCATTTTGGGACACATTACATTTATTAATCTAATGCTGAATCTCTTCATACTTCTGCTTTGGAAAGAGTGAATGGCAATTTAAGCTCTCTTGTGCTGGGTGCTCTGCTTCTTAATGGGACATATCCTGACAGCCAATCTCAGGCTCTGGATGAGAGAGATAAAACACAGGGAAGAAAAATTATCAGCAGTCTCTTTCACAGATCCAGAGCTGAGTAAGGGAAGACTTGTTTTAGTTCACATAAAATAATCTTTGGCACGGTCAGGGGCTGAACTTTGATGTTGGGCTCTGCTTCTCAAGGCCAGGCACACACAAATCCATCCTCAGATTCAAAGGAATAAAGATGAATCTCTTGGGATAAGCCAGAATTAATTGAGAGGAAACAGAAATCTGCTAAACTGGAAATTTGAAAGTTACTGTTGATGGGGGAAACATAAAAAAAATAAAAAGTCTGTATATCACTTGCATTTTCTAAATATTTTAAATGATAGCAGCTTTGATTTTGGAGTGTGAGGAAGATGATCTGTCAGCTTCTCTAAAATTTGCTTTGTTTCTCAGAGAAGAAAGGAGAAAGTCTTGAAGTTTAAAAACAATAATTGAAGTTTGTTAATTTGCAGCTCTTTGCTTTTGCCTTCAAATAATTGCACTGTAACAGCTCAAGAAAGGTGTGTGATAGTTGCTGCAATAACACTTCTAATGAAGTGATTTGCTCTTGCTATTAATACATCTGAAGAAATCTCAGCAAAGCTTTCACAAAGGCTCATTGGACTCTTCTGCCCCTGTCTACAACCCAACATCTGATTATCCCCTTTGTTATTTCCAGCAGGCACCCAGAGTGTTTCACGTGCCTTAAAAATTGAGGACAACATCCTCAGCTGCTCTGAGTGGGGAAACTGCTTGGGCTCCTTCAATTACACCACCAGAGTCTCCCTCCTACCTCAGACAATAAACCCATTTATGTCAGCAACAGCAAAATGCTGCTTCAACAGAAGGAAAATACGCCTTAAATGAATTTATTTTCCCTTTAGCTTCCAATGTGATTGTAATTTTTTATAATAAGAGGAAAATCCTGGGTAGGACAAATAGTTTAAATATTTAAATATGGAGATTAAACCCATGGTTGTGAGTTTGCTGAATCTGGAGAAGGCAAGCAGCGAAATGATAAAGAGAATTAGGGAAGACACAGCAAGCAGGAGCAGGAATTAGTGATGCCAAGCAGCAGAGCTTGGTAACACACTCCTGAATGCACATTGACTGGCAAGGTTGGTTCTGTGATCAGTGACACCAAATCCTCAGGTGATTTATTCATAAAGGCTTTGCTTAGCTTTGAAGTCAGAGAGGATTTTCCCTTAGTAAGGGCTTCGAGATGAGACCCCAGATGACAAAAGGCACCAGATCAAGGAGGGTGTAATAAGTTAGTGAAATGCAGAATGTCACTTATGCTCATTCAAAGTAATTTCCCAGTCCTCAGCCTAGGCTGGCTGCCAAGCAGAGCAGGCCCTTCATTAGGAATGAATCACAAATTTCACAAGATAAAGACAATTTTTGCTCACTAGATTCCTGAAGAAAAAAACCTCAACCTTCCCCCACGACAGGACTGCAGCTAAATATTGCAATATTGACAGCAGATGATGTAAACCTCAACAGAGGGGTGACAAAACTGACTCCAGCTCTTTCTTTGCCTTTTAAACCTCTGCCACACCGGGAAATCTTTTTATTTGTCTCCAAGTCTCACTCCTACCCCTGAAGAAGAGGAGGTTAAAGGTTCCTCACATCAGGACGATCACGAAGGGTGCGTGCTCTCTCCTGCAAAGACCTCGTTAGCTTGTCCAGGAGCTCTCTTGACTCCTTGCATGTGTCTGCTGCAATATCTCCAGGAGCAGGAGAATGAAACCCCACTCCACAGCAAAGTGGTTCTTTTCCCTCTTTCTTTTCAGGGCTGCTCTCAAGGACAAGGGGTTATTAGTGGCCTTTCACTCTCCAGGGCAGGAACTTTTCAGGCTTCAGAAATTTTTACCCTGTCAAGTGAATGAGATCCATTGAATTTCTTTATTGCTTTCATGTTGCTAAGGTCTACTTCGATTTTTGAGAAAATAATTAACTGCTACTCAAGGCAGGAGAATGAAACTGGAAGCGCAAGAGTAACACAAAGAAATCCTCCAATAACCTCGGAATAGTATGAGCTGATTTTTTATTTAGCTACCAGTTCTGAAAAATCGAGGGAAATCATTCTGGATTGGCTTTAACAAAAGCATTTGAAACCCTGTTGAGCTAAAAGTAAAACTGAAGGTTTGCTTGTGAAATGAAATCCTCCACTTGTTCCAGGTTTCTAAAAACTTTGAGATTGTTTAATATTCAGTTTTTTAAAAGTGAATACATTTTGTTTAGTAAAACTTTAAAATTATTAGCTTGGATTTTTTTCCTCTCCCCTCAAATGTTTTACCCTTTTTCTGGTTAAATAACTTAATGAAACTGGCAAAATATTATATTAGCAATATGAGTGGATTTCTCTGCATTTTTGGAAAAACAATAGGAAAAACTTTTTTCTAAGAACAAGTCTGATCAACAAATCAGAAAAAAACAATGACTATATGTGCAAGGTAATGAAAATCATGTTTTTTGTTAGCAAGTCCCATATTTGGAGATAAAAAAATTAGAAATATATGTTTAATTTTGTTGTCCCTGAGAAACCTGTGTGTGTGGGCTGTGAAACAGAAGAGGAGCAGTTTTTCCCTCAGCTGGAAGGGGTTCTGCAGACTGGGCACATCCTCTTATTTTTGTAGGGGTGCACTGAGGAGCAGAGAACTCAGAGGAAGCAGAACATGATTTTCTAAGGGAAACACAGTTTTTTCCTTGGAGGAGAGGGGAAGAGCACTGGACAAGTGCTGAGGATGCAATTCCAGCAATCCTGGCTCTTTGGAACATCTCTGGGTTCGTGCCATCCCCACTTACACCCAGGCACTGCAGTTCTGGGCTGCAGCCACCTGATCTTCACAGGGATCATCCTTCTGAACACTGGGGAAAGGAAACTTCACTTCAGCAAAGGAAAAAATCTTCTCGCTGTTGTTTTCATCGTTATCTGAGGCTCAGTAACTAAAAAATGCAGGTGGAAAAGCAGCAAGTTCAAATTATTCTTAGTTCCTCTGGTGCATCCCTATTTCCATAGAGTTTGGAATGCAAAAGGCACACACTGGGATATCTCAGCCCAAGGAAATAAGAACCCAGCCACCAGCTGTGAGTTACTGGGCAAAAGTGTTTGGCAAACATTTAAAAAAAATATTTCCAATTTCTTCATACAACAATATTTATCAAAGTTCCCTAAGAATACACAGAGTTGTGAACAACATTTCAACAGGCACCGGTGTGGGACAGCAGTGGCAGGAATTTGGAATTAAATCTCCATACACAGATTGTGGAAAAGGTCAAAGATCAGTAGATGTGGCACCTCGTGGTGCTGGGTCTTGGTTGGACTTGATGATCTTGAA